>CCBP010000020.1:50820-71772 GCA_000765035.1 Trametes cinnabarina
CTCAGCAGCCCGTCCCGACGCAGTCCTGGCGTTCAATTCGAGGCAGTGCGCGCGTTGCCTTCTTCCGTGTTGTATACCGTATCGCACAGTATTACTGTACCTTTGAATCCACGGGCTCTCCCTCGAACCGTCTCTATCCGCATGTTCATCGCTGCCGGCCATCCTTCTTCCCCCGTCGTGATTCCTCATCTGCGCACACGTAAGCCAAGCACCTGCCAACGTCTCACTTTCTGCGCGCATGCGTGCGGATTGCGCCGGCCTGCGCGTGCGCGTGCCCCCCGTCAACCGTAACTCTGAGGCGGTTCACGCATGCAGACGGCATCCGCACCATTCGCAGTCGGGACTCGGGTATACAGCACATACACCCGCACTATGCATGTCATCGTCACTTGTGACTTTCCCTTCTTCTTGCTGCAGCCGGCTTCAATACCACGGCGGGTACCCCGAGCTCAGAATAGGCAGACGACACAGCTTTCAGATTCCAAGTCTCGCCCCGTCCTCCATCCACACACACCCAGAACGTCGCCCGCAAGCCCGTCCGCTAAGCTGCACTTCCGGACTTCACGGTGCTCTATGCGAGTCCAGGCCTGTTATTCTCAGCTGCTCGGACGCACCGCGCGGTATGCACAGGCTTAGGGGCCAATCCTATATGTCGACGCTCTCGACGTCCGACCCGACCGCACTCCCCGCACACCGCCTCCGAGACTCTACTTGACAAGCCAAGCCTCCCTCTTCCCCGCCAGCCAATCGCCCGCTCCCGAACGCGGGCTGATCATTCGCTGCGCCCGGGCGGCAAGGGGCTCGTAGTCAAATCAGTCCACGGTGCGTCTGACATCTGCTTCTGAAAACCGCTGAGGCGGTCGCCGCCACGGTACAGGAGGCATGGCCAGATATGGTTGTATACAGGACCCGCGCATCTGCATCCGCGTCAATCGCCAGCGTGAGTTCGCAGTGCGAGCGTCGCGCCCACCGCGGATGCTTCATCTGCATGCGTTCACACATCCATCGTGCACGCCGTACCGTCCGTAGCGCCGCTCCTATAGGAAGCTCGCTGCTCCCCGCGGGTGCACAGCCGGGGCGCGCACGGGGCCCGCCAATCCCGTCAAGCCCTCGGTTTACGAACGGGCTCGCAGATGCGTCTGCCAAAAACGCGCGTCCGACGTTGTTTGCTCGCTTTATCCATGACGTTGATGGCATGCACGGCAGGCAGACATGACACGAGTGTTTGGCAGTGGGTGATGCGCTAGGATGTTACACATGGTCGCAAGAACGATCAACCATACCTGGTTCAACGCCCGGGACTATATGTACGCACGCGTCAAGCGGCGTCACAACATCTTCCCGGAAGGAGAAGAGTGCCTCGCACAACGTTCACCCGCTTAGTGAGTGTATAGTGGGTGCCGAATGGGACGAACTAGTAATCATACTGGTACGATCGTCCGAACGGGCAACTCAGATGGAAAGAAAGCACCGCCGTCGAACGCAGCGGTAAGCGGAAGCGCTACGACCTCTCTCTCGCCGCTTCAATCCGGGTCGACGTGTCCGCGCGGGACACATATCGAGTCCGACATATTGTTTAGCGGCGGCGGGCTCGGAAGGCGCAGGAAGTACTAGTGAACTCAAGAGCTGTACGAGCACTCGTACGGACCGCCCCGATACCGGTATGTACAACCCGAGCATCTATTGATATCTCTATACGCGGGCTGCGTGCGCTCACAGCTCGCGATGTTGACTGATAACACCCATGGATCAGCTGCAGAGTGCACCCGTGCTCGCGGGACATACCGCCGGAAGCGTATGTACGATTGACAATTGCACCCAAACTCATAGCAGCACGAGTGGCACGATGGCTTATGCCATTGCCAGTGCCAGCTCGAGACAGGAAAGAAACCATCGGGGCGTGGGATCACAAGTACATACTGAGACTCGGATTATCGTGGCATCTCTCGGATGTCCGGGCCTGCTTCCAGCTGCCATCTGCACATTAATGGTGGCTTCCTGCGTTGATGTAAGCGCGCTTTCCGATTCGAACTTGGTAGAGCGGACGACATGCTCGAGGTGAGTATGTAAGCCAGGATCGATCGCAACGGGTTTCCGAGCACGCTGATGGATCCGTCATCCGTGCGAGGTGCGAGGTGCGAGGTACGTGGACCAGGGGGACTGGAGTTGGCTGGTGCTGCAAGCGAAGAAGGAGAAGGGGTTCTGTTGAGACGTCGTCAGCTACATTAGCTGGCTGCTTGATATCATTGAAGCAACGCTAGATCAATAATCCAATGTAGAGCACAATGTTTCTAACCATTGCTTACCACCTCTTACTACCGACTTGAGGCCCGCAAGTACTGACCAAGACAATCAGATCACGATCCGACTCAACATATCTGCCCGGGCCGTCAACAGCGGATCTACGGCGCAGTCTATCCAACGCCTAACGCTAACAGCACCATCATCCGCATCGATCATCTCTAGGGCAAGCTACCAACGATCCTTCCCCGCCTCCAACATCCAATGCTGCTGCTGATGGTGCGCGCAACTCGAGTCGTTGATCGACACGTCGGACTCAGACCCATATGTCGTACCGACTGTCCGCCGCAGTGCCCACTACGGAGTCTTCTACGGAGTCTTCCACCGAGATCGCTCACGTGGGGATGCTCGACGACGTTCGTCGCCCAGATGGCCGAGGGTTCGGAGTCGCTGCAGGCGCGAGCCATCAGCTATGTAGGACCGCCTCGATGACGATGGTGCTCGCGCGGATGTCTTTGCGTGACGCAGTGCGAATTACCCTCGTGTGCTCGTCCCCGGGCGGAGACCACCTTCCGAGACCGGCGACGGATGCGCGCGCCCGTGAAACGTTGCGAACTTGGGCGGCGCGAACGGTAACCCGGGCAGGCCGCTGCGTCAGCCGACTATCTGAGCGAAACCACTGCGGTTGAGAAACTCGGCCGCAGTGCTATCGGTTGAGAGTCCCGAAACTGTACGACAGGTATGTTGGAGCCTACCAACCATACAGGACGCGGTCGCTATAATCCAGCAATCGTCGCTGAACAAAAGGCCCGATGACGTCTCCAGTCGAAGCTCTACGACGAGGTTGATCTCGACATACTCAACAGTGCAGGATCATTATACAGCTGCGGCAGTCTCAAGGTGATACTGCAATTCGTGGGCCAGAAAGAATCATTGGAAGCGTTGAGGCCTACGGCAACCTGAGATGTGAACGACAAGTCCAGCCTACTCTGGCTTGCTGAGTCTCGGATTGGCTGCCCGTCGGTCAGAGACACTAATAAACCATGAACGTTTGAACACATACCGACTACATACCTTCATCGGCTCCCGATGGGTGCAAGGTGCTTCTCCGATCGATGCCACGGCGGCGGCACCGACACGTTTCGTCCGCCCATACTCCGCACAGCAGTAAGCGACGTTCTACATTCTTCGCGGCGATGAGCGGCGACGAGATTCGGGGTAGAGATAGGGTGCGAGGGTGCGAAGATGACGGAGCCGCCTTCAACGTGAGTGTCGCGGTGGAAGGTGCAAGTTCTCTGCACTCGCAAGCGCATTATTGCTATATCTGACGTGGCAATATTGTGAGTTGCGCTTTGGTTTCAAAACTCGAATAACTCCCACTGGCAAGTTTCCGTGGCCAGCGCGGAGGAGGATTGAAGGCAACAGTACTTCTTGCGGATCAGCGCATATTGGCGGCGCCGGCAACTTCGCCCATGTCCTGCGTGGTTTGCATACGGCATATTCAACCACACTGTGGCCTCACGGCCGTCCTAAAGGGGCAGAAGCTTGGCGTTCATGCGCCTATAAGGGCCATGCATTGCGGTAATTGAGGTTGTAGGGCCGAAGGCTTCGGCGGGAGGCACATCGACGGCGTCCAGCCGAACGGTCAACGACGGTTGTAAGGTGGCCTTGAGACACGACGCACTTGCTTCCGCGCCTGCACGCTGCTAGATTGGGACATGGTTCTGCCAGAGCCGTGGGCCGAGCAGAGGCCTGTTCGGTGCGGTTGGCGGTTTAGGTTCGCGGGGACTTCGAGACTTCGCCGTTGACCTCAGTCGCAATGTCAGGACTGTCCGTTTTGGATGACAAGTCCCGTAAAGAGATAAGAAAACGTCCGTCTTCGTTGCTGGCGGTGGGCGTCTGAAGGCGGGGGACATGCCAGCTGCGGGATGGCCAGTGTGTTCCGGCACTTGTCGCACCCCCAAGCTTTGACGGCGGCCGGTGTTCAGCACCAATGGAGGCGTTACAGGGTGGACGGGAGCTGCTCACCGTAGGGCCGAGAACCGTACGACTATGCACAAGTCTTCCCGCGTCGTCAATTCGAGTATGCGCATATGCTTGTCCCGATCACTTGCAAGGTGATGATATGTCCGATCCGACTTTGCAGGATTAGCATTTCCGAAGACGTGCGGCTCGGACGTGTTGTGTCGCAGCTGCGCATGAAGTACTCTGTTGATCCTGAAGCTGAAGGTCAAAACATCATCCCAAACAGCCGTGTAATATGCAATGGCATCGTGCCAGCAGTCAGGACCCCAGGGAGGTGCCGGCTCTACCTTCCTTTGCGCTCCCCCGAAATGGACAAGCCACAGATCATATCTGGCTGGCACGGCAGACCCCGGGACCTGGCTAGAGCGGCTTATGTCAGTGATGGGAGGGCAACCGGCACCGATGGGCCGGGATGGGCTGGCTCTTTCTGGGAAGCCTCATTGGTTCGCCAGGTCCTCGGGCCCGATCGAGGGTTATGGGCGCTAAGAGGTTGAACTCCCTCCGAGTCCGACCTCGAGGCGACACTCATCCTGCGAGCCATGTACGAGCACGTCGAGCAGTGCGAGAGTGCCTCTCTCCTCATCCTAGGCGTCGTACGAACTCGCGCGTGCTCGACGTAACTTGGTCTCGCAACGCTCTCAGCTCGCCCTGCCTCGTGCATACGGATAGCCTGACGTCGCTACTGGCGCTGCAGGGAGATTGCCTCCGCGGGCATCGTCCGACGGCGACCGAACGCTAACCCGACATCGAAGCCCGGCCTCACCGCGTGCTCTGTGCGGCATCCGCTCACACTCCAACAACACGCAGTCCGCAAAGCACAGCCCGTGCTATGTATTGCTACTGTGGTCGTCTAGGCTGTTCTTGGATCTGGTGGCCGCACCTGGGAAGCGCGTCACGAATATCGCTGCCGACTGCTTCTGGGAAGATGAAGACGGGGACGAGCAGATGTCTGAGATTCGTACTCCAACTCGCACTCGCGCTCTCCGGGAAACAATGTCGTACTATGTTCAAACCCATTGGGACATGCTTACGTTCTCTGCAGTCAATCGTAGCGGACACGCAGAACGACAACTGGCTATACGCATGCAAGTATAAGACCGACGTCTCAGAGCTGTCGCTCCTTGGGCGTCCAAGTCGCGGACGTATCGCTTCGTGACTCATGTCGTCTGCGGTGGGCTCCCATCGTCGGCGCGATTCTGCACGCGAACGTGGTGACGTTGAACCGTCTATCTGCAGACCTAGTATTGCCTACCTCTCTCCCTCGCTGTTCAGTGAACCTGCCACGGCTTGTCAATGATCGTCCAACTCTGTCCGCCCGGCTCTCGGCTACTCAAATAGCCGGGGTAGCCTCTCCACGCGCAGACTCTGGTACGTCGTACGGTGCTTGGGACCACAAGGACTCACAAGCACGGGTGGCTTCGATGCTGTCCACATTGCATCCACCGTGCGCACAGGTATGCCGCTTCAGCACAACTCACTTCCCTCACACCGGACTGAGCTTACTCTTGCAACATATTTGCAGCTTCTCGTGCTTACTCATTTCGTCCGGCCATAACCCCCTCCGTCGCATTCGAACCTTGTCCTCGAAGCTAAGTGCGCATGGTATGCAGCGCCGCAAGCATAACGCCGGTTGGAGCACGGACTCTTTACCGCGAGAACTGCCACCGCCTTCGGACTCCAGCACCACCATACGCACTTTCCTAGAAATCATCGGCTGCGGGGGACGCTTGCGATATGACGTCTCCACTGCGAGGATTCGCCGAATTGCATCTTTGTTCTTGGAAGCGCGCGCCAGCTACAGTATGAGCGGCAGTTGCAAGGTGTTTGCGTCAGGGCGTGACGGTGACATGCGCGGGGCTGACTTCCCGCCCACCCATATCCGAATTTCAGTCCGAATCCGGGCGGCGTACGTGGTATTCCGGTGAGTTCGCGTGCTTGCGAGCTTCTCAACTTACGTTCGCTGTATGCGCCCTGAAGGGAACGCGCGGACTCGGTCCCGTACACATTCGACAATGATACGGGGGCAGAGTGCGCACGTCTTCGCTCCGGCTGCAACTTGGCTTTGCAGCCGGCCTCCCCGGGCTTCGTGCGAGACGAGAATGACAGACTACGATGTCACGACTGAGCTGTAGAATATGGGAAGACATCGTGCGGTGCGATTCTCACGGATCCGGGATGTGCATTGCCTGACAATCTGTGCTTGGTTGCACAGGACAGTACGTTGCGAATGCATCGGCCGCGCGCACTCCGAGCGCGACATCCTTCCTTCTGAATAACGCTGCGATTGGTTCCTTCGATCTTTGTCGCTTGCTTTGTGTTTTCATTTACGGACGGGTCTTGAGGTCTTCTCTTCATGTCCGCGCCCCGCTCGATACGCGTTGCGCAAGCTCTGAAACAACCTCCGTCTTAGCCTCTTCTAAGCAGACTTGACATGAGTGTATAGCTTCTTCGTCATTCACGGGATCGCGAGGTCTTGAACGTTGGAATGCTAAGTCACCTTCTCCCTAGCATCATCATGACAAAGCCCACGAGTTCAAACATCAATGACACAGGATGAACTTTCTGCGTTGCCGCGCAATCAGCGGTATGTTGTTCGTTCCTCTCCAACCATTCCTTCTCGCAGTCCGCTACTTACACTTATTGAAACATAATGACGAGTGACAACTCCTCATCTTTGCAGCTGGAAGCCACCGCACGAACGTTCCCACCCTGCCCGTCGCTTCCGGTGGAAGAAACATCACTATTGATGAAGAAAAGTACAGGAGCGTCTGTTGGCTCTCGTTTCCCATGATGAACTGCCTTGCGTGAGGCATTCGCGAACGTCGAAACGACCGCTCAGCGTTTTCTTGTCGTCTAGTGTTGTACAGTACGCGAAATGCGGGCGCGGTTCGGTTCCGGGCAAGTTTGCTCGTGGTGAGTGTCCCAGCGCTCCTGTCGCCTTAAGCTGAACACCAATGTGTTTGGGCAGGCGAATATGTTGTCCCCGTGCTGTCTGTCGAATAGCTCTAGTGATTATGTTACTTCGCACGCTTCAACCGGACAACTGCACCGCAAGATACATTCAAGCGGTTCGAGATGGTCTGTTTGTTCACTTCCCTGCTTGACTGCCGCTAGTAGTATCTCCCAACCAACTGATGTGCTGGAGGTTGCGTCCGAGTTGCGGTGTCTCCGAGGATCATGCTCTTCATAGCTTTGAACGCTCTCCTTTTGTTATCAGGCGAAGCGATACTGCCTGTCAACCCATCACAACGTCTCGTCCCATGAAGCGCCAATGGCCGCCGCGGTATACAGTTCAGCCAGAGCGTCAAGCGTCGACACCACACGGTGTCGAAACTCACTGTCGGGTGCATCTATCATCGTGCATCCGGCAACCTCCCGCAACCCTACTGCACATTCGTGATGTTGGTACAGTGCGTCTCGCGCGTGCACTGCCGTGCGCTGTGCGGTGTCGACACGGCCCTCTCGGGGCCAGTTCCTCAAAATTTCAACATGTTTCCGCAGGGCATTGCCGACGCATCATCAGTTCGTCCTCGGAATCCTTCAGACTCGACCGCCTTACACATTGACTGCGCATACGTTAGAATCCCGCTCAATAGGTATCAGGCCTAAGGGATGTCCCGCGACTGCTCGCGAACGCATGCTCCGAGTTCCTAGGTTCCCACTTAGGACTGCATCCGAGCGCGTTGGCTTGACAGCGCAGGTTCAGGATGCCGTAACAACTCTCGAACGATCTCAATCATAGGGTGCTTTGAGGCAGAAGGCACGGTGTCCCCATGCATACCGTATGCACTGCCCTTGGGAGTCGCACTGCTGATGCATCAAGCGCCCGACACCACTGTGCCCTGCTTGATGATTCCGTGGGTATGTGGTCCTTTATGCATACTGTATGCCTCATGGCTTGAGCTCGCATGTTCCAACGTTCGCTGCTGATCTGCAATGCGCTGGCGGATGACTGTCATCAAACTGCGCGCCGGATCTAAATGTTCTCGCTCTCTGGATAGGCGCTGGGCGAATTTGATCTATTCAACGCCGCTGCGGTACTCACAGCAGCGCAGGCGACGCAGCAGCTAACGTCGTCCGAGTGAATGAGTGAGTGTGAAGTTCCACATGCGTATTGGACAGATTGACAGAAGATGCCACCAAGCAGCTCCAGCTCCATACAACTCTATACGCGCTGCAATCTAGTCAACAACCTCGCACATAGCTTTGCAAGACGCATCGGGCAAACTCAAACTGTAGTCGTCTCGCGGCTAACGTTTCCCCGTCGACCTGCTGCGATATAGAAGTGACCCCTTGAACATGGCCCTGACTCCTGTAGGCACGAAGTGCGTATATACGTACGTGTGCCTCTCGGGCGCCCCTGGCCACATGAGCAAGGCGATGTCGAGCCTGAAGAGTACACCCGTCACCCTGACTTGACTTTGATCACACGACGCCTAGTCCGCAGCGGTCACGATGCACCCCGAGCCCTTCACTGCGTACTCCCTGAGTCGCGAGTGAATCTTGGATCCGCAAGCGTCGTGACCGGCGTTGGCGTGCATGCACGGCGATGCGACCGCTGATACGACTCCCACGCCTCCAGCACCGCGTTCCTGGCTTTTTCGCGAATCCTTCGCACTTCGCACTGTGTTGCTTCGCCTCTCGTTCTCAATTTCTTCGCAGTTCACCTCCTTACCTCGCGCTTGCTGTTACGGACGCGATAGGCACAAGAGTACGTCTCCAGCCTCTCAGCGGGACGAACAGACGAGCTCGGCACGGAATCCGCACGGGCCGTATGTTCGCGAACGCGGGCCAATACGATTGCAACCCTTTGCCCAGCTCCGGAACTCGGCGAACCACTTCGCCGGTGTCCTCCGACGTATCGTACGATTAGCACGCCATCCGCATGTAAAATACTCGCTCTTCGCGGCGAAGCAACTCAGACTCTCTTTCCCCCGAGAAGTGAGGATCTCACAGACTCCTGCGATTGTGAACTTTGCGACTGCGTTTCCCTTTGCGTTCTCACTGCGATATAGCGATCATATAGCGAACTGCGTGTCTCTTTCTTCGCCTTCCACTGCGTACTGTTCTCAACCTTTATCGCGAAGCGTTTGCGAAGCGTTTGCGAAGCGTTAGCGAAGCGTTCGCGAAGCCTACGAGCTTCTCCGCCCACTCATCCACTCTCCGCGGAACTTTGCAGAGGGCACCCCGACCGGCCTACAATATCTCCTGATTCTCAGTCCATCCCCTCCGCACGGCCTCGACCTACGAAGGCTCTCGGCCGTATCCATCGCGGTTACAGGGTAGATTTGGCGTATCACCGCGACTCCTATGTGTTCGAAGATCTGGTTGTATGCATTTGCTTCGAAGGTTGAATATTGCAAAGAATAATTCTGCATGCGTGCGTGTTCTTCTTCGGTAGTACGCGCGGCGCATGTAAGCGACCCCAGGTCCATACGCTCTGGGCATGGATGCTCCGGTGGGCGTTTCACGTTTTCGACTATCCCTACGCTGTCCCATCTCTTCGTTACACTTCTCTGTCGCAAGCAACTGCCAGGGTGGTCATACGATGAGGATATTTTGACGGAGGTGGCGCGGCCCTCACCGTAATGCAGAGGGCATCGAAGGAGCGCTATCACCCGTGAGCGCTTGCATGGACGGTGAGGACCACCTCGCGAAGACACGTATACTGTACCATCATCTACCGCCAGTACTACATTCTGTATTCGAGGAGTGGCATTGTAAGCCTCGCTCGGGACGAATCAGAACGTCGGATCACTTCTGTCAGCACAGCTGCTAATTGACTTAGCGACTTAGCGACCCATGTCCCCGCATCGGAAAGCATACGGAAAGTAGGGATGCGAGATGAGCTGGGGTCGCCTCCTTTCGCCGCGGGCGGAAGCGAGGCGTTGATGACAATGGGGATTGCAGTGCCGACGTTTAACAGTTTCTCCAAGGTGGTTTCTATTGGGTGGGGGCTTAACCGCCATGTTAAAGTGGTTCTGCACAGTCCTTGTATTCAAACGTGATCAATTCATATTTCTATCAGGAATCAACGGTGTTTCACCTAATTAACTGGGAGAAATGAACATACACTGGAGGGGATGTGCTGCGCTGGCGTTGCTCAGGGAGGCGTATACTTTGAGGCTCGTCTCAGGTTGGTGCTACGGAGGAGGTGATCAAGCCTAAGACCGTCTTGGATTGATAGTCCGTTGACCAATGAGGGACAGTGTTCGATTATCGAACAAGCGTTGAGTATTCAATATGCTGGGCCTGTCCAATTGGAGGGCTCTGGTTGGTCCCTCCAGTAGTGATTACTGGATGAGCAAAGCTTAGTCGACTGTCCACTCAAAAGAAAGCGTTCAGTATGCATCACTGCTCCTGGGGTCCTGCACAGGCCAATCGGCGATCAAGTACTCAGCGACGGCCCCGACGCTTGGACAGGACGCGTCGATCGCAACGCCACCCGGAGACGAGATCCCACCTTTGCCCGCCACGAAACCAATCTGGTCGCCCGCCTTGCGATTTTGACTGAACATCGCCCGATCAGGCTAGCCCAAGCCATCCTCCACCGTTCATCGCGACATGACGGTTGACAAGGACATTCGACGATGTACAGGAACCATGCCTCCCGCCCCGCTCGCGACTTCGCATCCCGCCGCGGTTCTCCAACCTTCAAGGGGGTTTAAGGTGCTGCTGAGGTGAGACTGCGCGGATGCAGCTCGGAAGCTCAGTGGACGACGTTGGGCTTGTTGGTCCTCGGAAACCACCCGGAGGTTAAAGCACCGGACGAGCTCCAAGGGACGGGAGGAAGGTCCGGACGAGGGTTTTGCCTGAAGCCTACATCTGAGTGGCTGTGCTCTTCGGTGCCGCACGAGACCGAGCAGAGATGGGAGGGTCAAGGATTGACCCCTTGACCCCTTGTCTGGGGTCCAGGGTCTAACGCCTGGTCAGACCCCGGTCCAGCAAAAGGTCAAAGTCAATGCGTGACCGGCAAAATAGTTTGCGACTGGCGGGAGAAATCCCTCGAACCTCAGTCGACCCGACCGGAGCATCCTTCGCGGCGAGCAGGGCGGGCGGTCATACCCAATGCCAATTCTCACGGTCACGCATTGACTTTGACCACAGGTCTGACCATTCGGGGTCTGACCCCAGGTCAAAAGGTCCAAGACCCGGGTCTAACCCAGGGTCCACCCATCTCTGAGACCGAGGGTGTGGGTCGGCGCGAGTGTTACCATATGCGGTATTGCCCCGCCCGCCATCGGTGCGCTCCCGACTCTAGAGGTCGTTCTGGACGACAGCTGGCACGCACGCAAGAAGAGGTACGGGTGATATCCGCTTGGATTCAGGGTTTCTCCTCTCGCAAGGGGCCAATATACATACTCTATGTTCACAACACATACTTGTGCATCGCGAGAAGCGTTGCTGGCATCATATTCTTGACAAAAGGCACTGTTCATCCTGCTCCTGAGCGTGCCGAGGGTGGCTCTGGCGAGTTTGTGTCCAAATGAATGCACATTGTCATATATTGTGTAAGTAGCATATTCGAAGCGCTAGCACAGCCGTGTATGCGTCATGACGACACAGCAGCCAGTATGACACTTATGCGACGAGCGGAACCCAAAAACCAAAGCTTCATGTTTCGCATCTGCAGCGTCTCGTAGCGGGTGGTCCATATGCATGTGAACGCATCCATGGGCGTGTCTCGCCTCCGTTTCTTGGCGAGCCGGAAGCGTGTCGTCACTGTACCCGAGAAAGAGCCCCTCAATGCAAACTGCGACGACCGATCCCAGATGCCCCTCTGTGCGACATCGATCGATCGCGTCCGTCACAAACGGAGGAATTACCTACAGGCTACTACCTTCGCGTACTCGTCTAGCCTGAGCTAAGGGGGATTCGGAGGATATGGATGTGCAGTAAGCACGTGAAGACCTATACATGCACCCCGATCAGATGGGCGTCCATCGTCGATGAAACACTCAGGTAAGTGCCTCAGATGCTTGCCTGGCCATTAGACACAATGTACAGTTCCCGAGATGCGCGAAGCCAACCTGACCGTCTTGCCCAACGGACGCCAGCATGCGCATCCACTCGCACCGGAGCTCACTCGCGAGGGCGGTAAGACTGGTCTGACCTAAATTCAGGACGTGAGTAGCGCGAAGCGGACCTAGATCAGTTCACGATTCGCGTACAGCGGCAAAATTCACAAGCTACTCACCATTCCATGCCATGCTCCAAGGGCTCGACGTCCTTGGGGTATAATCAGACAAAACTATTTGACCCAGCACCAGTAGTGAGGGCGCCCAAGGCGTGCTAGCTCCACGCGACTGCCTGACTTCATGGGCAGCTTGGTCACAGATAGATGTTTGAATCGACCATTAAAGCGTGCGCCATGGAGGACAGAAACCGGTGGAAGGAGGAACAGGTTGTCATACCCGCCTTTGCTGTGTTCCACAAGGAGGGCGTTGAGACATTGATTTACTTACGTTGTGCCGCTGGACCATGGTTGGCATGTACCTGCCTCCTGGAAGCCTTTCCGGGCGGCCTGAGGGCAGGAAGGGCACTGGAAGAACTGCGAATACATACTGTGTCGGGCTGGTCATGACTGATGATGATGTCACAATGTTAGCGACGACCAATGGCTAAGTTACCCCTTGTTACCCTCATAGGCCCAGATTAGACGACGAGTGAGGCCATTTTGTCTTGATCGTATGTCGCATGCAGGCATGTTGGTTGTTGAGCGCAGTAATATATGAGAAGATGTTCTGTGGTATTCTGATAGCGATGAGCAGCCCGCCAGCAACATGGCATGCTAAACTGATCATCAAGCAAGGTCTGACATGCCTTGCTTGTCGTGACTGGCACGTCTCATCGCAAGCCGATTTTGCGGGTCTTCTGACATGTCCACGCTGCCTCAACTTGCGACATCACCCGGTCCTTACGACGAGCTCACTGCAGACAGCTCACCCCCATCAAGCAATACCAACCTTCGCATAGCTAGCGGTCGATGTGACGGGAAGGCTGGTGCGCGTGTTCGGCATGAATCGTTTGCACGACGCACTAGCCCGTGAGGTCACCACTGATATGTAGATCGATTAGAGGAGTGGCGCCAGTGACCATTGCCCCGGATTGTGGTACTTCAGACGTACAAGCGCAATTTACCTCCACGATTGTCTCCCGAAGGAAAGGAGACCTTGATCTACCTTGACCTGGATGGTGGCTGAGCGTCAGCTCCCATGGGGACACTATAACTCCTAAGTAACACGAACCTTCCAGAGATCCAGGGATCGACGATGAGGGCCTCACCATAATTTATTTGCCCCAGGGACCAGTGCACACCCATTTACCAAGTCCACAACCGCCAACGGGTCGGAGACCCGGCATTCCTTGCGTGGCAGCCGGTTCTGGATGACAGGATGCAAGAGACGCACGCCCAGTACGTGGAGGAGGGCCGCTAGTTTCAGATCGACGCCGCGGGAAACGCCATCGACATCATAATCATTTACTGTACGCGTCGTACGACCACTGGAAATCGCGCACGACGTCATTCAAATTGCAGGAGGATGCAGTGCTTAACAGGTCGACCGCTAACGCGTTCCAGTCAAGCACTGTCTCGGAGTGCGCGAGGCGGATGATTGAATTAGGGCGCACTTCGCGATACGGTTATAGGATCGGGTGGCCAAAGTATACGAACCCGCACGCTGATCGCGCTGTTATGAGAGGGCAACGTGAGCAGAATGCTTCGAAGGCGAGTTCTGCTAACCCTGATCAGGTCCATCAGGACATCTGCTCGGGTGATAGACAATGTTCCACTAGGCAACATATAGCATAGTCCGGGACACAAGCTCATACCGTACATGATACACCTATCACGAAGCCGTCAGCATACGAGTACTGGCACAACCACGCTTTTCTAGTAAATGTGCATCACTACCAACTCAATGATAATTGATACGATGCACAAGTTGTCATCCTCCGCCCAACGTAACCAGACGCCACCACCGTCATTACGATTTCCGACAACGTTCTGGTCGTCCGTTCAACGCGTAAAGAGACGCTTTCCCCGAAGAGGTCTCGCGGCGCCGACTCTACCCGTCTCGTTCTGGTACATTCTGTATGCTTCACGGAGGTGGTCTGGGCTTAGGGGGCCCGTATCACCACGTCGTTCTTGTACTTTACGTGCTGGGGATACAAAGTTCAGTCGGTGTATCAGTATATCGACAGGTGACCGCATGACTGTCGCAAACTCAGACCTTTCTCGACAATCTCGCCTACGAACACTTTCGAGAAACCTGCAATGATCTGCGCCACTGGAAGGGAGACTTGCTGTCCGGTCGATTGCTGAATGACCTGTGCATGAAAGAGCGCAGTCAGCACGTCATAAAAGAGGGTGTCATGCTCTGGTACATACCTTCCTTACGGCTTGTTTCGATAACGCGTATCTGCGGTATGCTTCGAATCGGTCATACTGCGCAGGGCTCAGATTGTCCATGAGCACTCTGCATTGCGTTGATGATCAGCGTGAGTGATCGCCGACATCTGCACAGGACGCATATACGCACTTCAGATTGTCTTTCGACTGACTCTGCCATGACAACTGTGCCGAGTAATCATCGTCTGCCATCGCAGGGAGCAGTTCATCCTCTGCGTCGCCATCCTCCTCTGTGGGTTGTTGTCCAGGCACTGCGGGTGTTGTTGTCGCTGCATTAGGAGGCTCCTCCTCGCCAGGACCAGGGGTTCCTGTGGATGTTTGCGCGCCAGGAAGACTGAGGCCCTCCGACGACCCTGCGTGGAGTTCCTGCGTGGAGACTGCGGGAGAGGCAGCAGCGCTGGGTGTGCTTGTGCCCGCACCGGGCTGACTTGTTCCTTGTTGCGAGTCGCCCCACTGACTACCTGACGGTCCTGACAAGGAGGGTGTGCGGGGGGTATCTGTATTCACATTCTTGGGCTTTCGACCACGCTTAGCTCCTGTTCCTCTCGTAGTAGGGGCTCCTCCTCGACTGCCGGATGATTGGCTGTTTGCTGGAATGAATGAGCGCTCTGGAACTGGGTATGTTGCGAATGGAGAAGTGGACATGGCGATCAAGTTCGGTTTGAGTTGGGTGTCAAAGATCAACAAGCCGTAGTATGTCTCCCTAGTTGGCCGTGTTGGTGTTTGGGAGAGTCGACAAGGATGATACAGACAGAAGGCTTCAAGCTCGTCGTGGTCGAGAGTGAAGGTGTGGCCGAAGCGCGCTTGCAGTTGTGATCCAGCTGTAGCGCCCGGAGCTACAACGCCCAACCGTGTCCGACGACGTTCTTACGATTCCTGGCTTCTGTTCCGCGTCCAACGCTTGAAGAAGGCCGCCCACGACGCATTCACCGACCGCCACCCCCCACACACTCTCTCTTTAAGACGCACAGACAATGGCGCGAAGCCACTATAGCCCATCGCCTTCGCCTAGTCTGCCGTCTTCCGGTGGCATTTCGGATTCCTCCAGCGACGAAGAATTCGGCTCGGGCGCGGAGTATGGCGCGTCAGCGTCGCGACCAGGCTCGCCAGTAGCTGCCGAGGCCACTATGGCTGCTGAAGAGCCGCAGCCAGATACGATGACATGTCAATGGGAGGACTGTGGCAAAGTGTTCGACCACCTCCCGACTCTCATTGAACATATACACGGCGGTGAGTGTTCACATCTAGCAATCTAAGCAGGGCGGCTTTGAGTTTGGGATGGCAGCGGATGGCCCCCATACACATGTGCGACATTCACCACTACTACATTGTGAGGCTTGCCGCGCCATGTGCGTGGTAGCAAACATGCTATTAATCGAACACACATCGAGAAAGGCATGGCACAGACATGGAGCGCGGCGTCATATGCCTCAGTTCATGGGGATACGCTGGGAGACTCGTTGGTATATGGACGCGCTTTCTGCGGCTCAAACGCGGTCTTCTCTCCATCCGAGTTTCCAACAGGTCCTCTCCTTGGTATCGTGTATCTGACAACGCTTCTTGTGCAGACCATATTGGCGTGCATAAATCGAACTACACTTGCGAATGGGCGGGATGCGTCCGTCGCGGTATCGCTCAAACCTCACGCTTTGCTCTCATCTCGCATATCCGCTCGCACACTGGCGAAAAGCCTTTTACCTGTCCCCGACCAGGTGAGCCCCAACAATCAACCTTCCTGGGCGGCATCTCATCCTGCATTGCGCACAGAATGTGACAAATCCTTCACGCGTTCTGATGCCCTTGCCAAGCACATGCGCATCCAACACAACATCTCACCCCCACTCCCCGGACGCGGCGGGAACCGCAAGCGCAAGCGCGAGGAGCCCGACCTCGCCGCTCAGAACAACAGTCAGGCTCATGGCACGGCTGAATATACTGGCTACTCCTCGCAGTTCAAAGTCGATGGGCACGGAGACGACGACGAGTTCCGACTCTCGCCCATCGAGGGCAGTAGCTTCGCGGCACGGCTACCGCCGACACCCATCCGGCAGTACACCGATGAAGAGCTGTTCGAGTACGATCCTGAGGACGAGCTGCCACCGCATATTCTGCGCCAGGCGGACCCCGCGACGGGCCTGATTATGGGTCGCTCGCACACGCAAGTGCGGTACATGCTGATGAAGGCAAAGCACAAGTGGGTGCTCCAGCAGCACGAAGCACTACTCGAAGAGCTACGTGTGCTTCGGCACGAGGAGAAGTGTTGGAAGGAGCGCAAGGACGCCTTGCTTGACGAGCTACTTCGTCGTCAGTTCGGGTCAGTCTGCTTGCAACAGTCTGGGTATGGGTCAATACTGACAAGCGTACATAGACCTCAAGCGGAGCAGTTGACTAATCCGCTGGTCATGACCGCTCAGAATACCTACGCTCCGCATCCGCCGGAAAGCGAGGGGTCCGAAGCCTACCGCTAGTGCTGTCCCTTCTTTGTACTCTGCCTGTTCTCCGGTCTGTATGGATGTCGCCTCTCATTGTATCAGTAACAGTATGTACTAGACGTGTCTGTGCTTGTTTATGCCAGTCAGTTAATCGCCCTCGCAATATTTCTCAGCGATAACTATCGTCTAAGTGGCACGAAAGCGCTCAACCGTGATAGACGCCAGTCGACCTTGCAGCCAAAGAGCTGCATCGAACATGCTATACGTCCGTTGCCAAATTCATGAACGTCCAAAAGCATGATTTGGACACCTCACAGGCCGCAAGATGAGTTTAAAAGGAGCAAATCCCTGATGCTGGTGAAGAGGAAGAGAGCAGGACGCGGTAGCGCCCAGCACACCGCGCATCCAAATCGGGACATATCAACAAGAACGAACAATGGGTCATCGCGGCCCACGCCACTCGGGCCATAAACTCTCAACCGCACTTACGCGAGGCTAAGGTCGCTCTTTTCTCTTTACCACCACCTACCCGCGTCTCTCCGTACAACCAGGGGACTTTGTTCATCCGCTACTCCCATCGACATTGTTCAACGACCTTCCATTACCATTCAGTCTCGCGACCATGGCTCCTCTTACCAGGCGGAGTACGGTCGCAATCGCCACGTCGGCCGTTCCCGCAACAACGACGCGTACTGTACAACAGTTATCTGTAGACGAGTCCGCCCCCTTCGATGCGGGTGCCTCTAATGTGCGCTATCGGGTGCAGAACCTCGGGATTCCCCTCAACTACCTCCCACGCGAGATAGGGATTCTCAAGAGAGTAGATTTGGAGAAAGAAGACTTGGTGACTTTGAAGCGATGGTGCAAGGTTGGCGTCTCTCTCAGCCTAGTTAACGGTCAGTCACTGACGCCCTCTCCGTGCAGCTCCTCATGGTTCCCTACCACAAGTCCCGTTCACAAATTCTCGACAACATATTTGCGAACCGCACCGTAGTACCGTACTTGCCCCGCAGGCACCGCAGCTTGCGCATTGCCGCTACAGAGAAGGGCATCGTCTTACGCCACGGCATCGATAAGGGCTTGGCGAGGCCCGCTCTCAAGATAATCCAGGGGTACAACCCGCATAAGGACGAAATCGCGGCAAAGGCAAGGGAGGAGATGGGGCCGCAGAGTCCGGTCCCGACCGAGGTTGGATCCCCCCCGCCTTCTGTGGCCGAATTACCACAGCCAGAGCACGCGACTAGATCGACGGCTCGATGCTCGTGTCCTCTCGATAAGGGAAAGGGTGTGGATCGCAGCAGGGTTGAGGACGAGACCGTCGTGCAATCTCCCTACCCCCGCCCGACGCGTGTACCTTTTGGTCAGCTCAGACCTGGTGCGGACAATTTCATCTCATGTGGCTGATATCATGTGCTGACCTAGCACGCCTACAGCCGACTTCAGCAGGAATCACCGCTTCGAGGAGCCTGATACGAGCTCGGATCCATCTTACGAATACGAGGACACGGATCAGGACGCTGTTCACCGCCAAGACACAGGCCTGCGCTATGCCTACCCTCCACGGGAGCCAGATGACCCCAGCTGGTTGTCCAACATGCGGTGGGGCATTGAAGAGGACGCGACGCATCTTGACCTCTCTGTGCAGGGCGTTAGAGACTGGATTCACGGGCTGTGCGTCGAAGGAAACTTGGCCGAGGCGGAGGCGCTGGAGGTGGAAGGGATGTACAAGCTCCTCTCGCAGCACATCGCGCACGTCGCTGGTAAAGACGTCATGCAGAAGATCATCCAGAGGGCAAAGGAGATCGAGCTACCGCCATTTGAGGTAGACGATTATACCGAACATGCGCCTCGTTTTGTCCCGGCCGAAGAACACTGCGATCCCCAAGCACAGGCTGAAGCAGAGGCAGAGGCAGAGACAGCAGCCGCAAGGTGGGTCTCACCATCCGTGTCACGTTCTATCAGTCTCCTTACTGCCCTGCTATAGGGAGCAGATGGTCATGGACAACTCCCGACCGTCTGACACACTCTCATACCTGGATCGCTCTAGCCTCCCGCCCACCTCTCCCCTGGCGTTTGCCGCAACCCGCTTCAGGGGCCGCCGCAGACAACGCGCTCTTTCCCCTGCTGCCGAGGATGAGACTAATGGTAGTCCAAGGCCGTCCAAGCGTATGCGGCTCAACAGCCACGATCGCGACTCGTTCGAACCGAGCCACTCCCCCTCCCGCGGCGAGAGCCCCGAGATCCCATACAACCTCGGCACAAACGAGCGGAATATCGAAGCCACCCGTGATAATACGGGGGAGCCGGCCAGCCCCCTTTCGAGCTACCATTCTGACGAAGAAGGCAACGACCGCGCGGGCCTCGCCAAGGCTGCCAACGTCGCCGCCAACACTGACCCCATCTCGCCTTCAGGTTACCAACCTCCTTCCCAGAGCGTCGCTGTGCCCCGCGACTACTCCGCCCCTTCCACTCCCCGCCGGGACGGCTATGACTCGGACTCTGATGTTCACAGCGACCTCGTCTCCCCCTTGGCGCCGCCGCCTCCTGGGTGGCCGTATAAGATGCCGCGGTCCTTTTGGGAACGGGAGGAGTGGCGAGAAGCCTTTTTGGAGCTGAAGGCGGAGAGAGAGGCAAAGAAGCTACAGGAAAAAGAAGAGGAGCTGCGCCAGCTAGAGGCTCCGGAGGGCGAAGCCAGTGGATCCAATGAGGAGGACTCCAGGCTCGATGGCTCGGATGCGGGAGACCAAGGGATGGCCGTAGATATCCCTACCGGTGAGGAGAAGGACCATGTCAGCGACTCCGGCATGGACGACGCGGAGCAGTACGACGCGGACGTCGACATGGGCAACGACGCCACGCTCGCCGGCAAAGTCGCGAAGGAATCCGCGTCGAGCGAAATCTCCACCGATGCTGTCAATGCTGCGACGAGCAACCATGGTGCCGCAGAGACTAGTACCCTCGCTGCTGCCCCGGTGACCCCGCCTCGCAGGAGGTCCGCTCGTCTTTCTGCGAGAGCCGCGCGTGGGGCTGTCCCGACGTACGTTACCCCGCGAGATTTCAACGGGAGGACGATCCGCCGCAGGGGTCGCAACGACCCGGTCTTCGAGTCCCGCGGGCGCAGTCCGCCTATCAGCTAAATCCGCGAAACGACCACACTGGTGTGAAAGGCCGTCGACCTTTCGCACCGCCATATCATCAAGAAATAGCCCGTTGCACGACAGCCGCTAGCGATGATAGATATCCTAACCTGCAGGGCAGTCTAGGACAGGATGAGAGGGTCAGCGAGCACGTCGGAAGGCGCAGAGGAGGAGGGAGAGTAGAATGGTGTAGGATGTAACCTAGATAGGAGGAGAATAGCAGCGGCAGGATGCCAGGTAGCCCCAGACGCAGATGAGCATGCAACGGAACGTCCGCCGCGTGTTTGTGAGCGAATGTCAGAATGGAGACGTAGCGAGAATTGCGGGGCACGAGGCTACGAGATGCAGGGCGCTCAACTGAACCGATGGCTGGCGTCGGCGACAGCGCGGGACTCGACGTTTGGGGAACGGTTTGGAGGCTCGGGCGTGGTACCTGGGACTGAGTGCGACGTGGATACCCGGCGCGCTAGAATGGCGAAGCCGACGGAGCTTGTGGGGGCGACGGCGGAGGCGGGGCGTACGTCAAGTGAGTCCTCGGGACTCTGAGTCTAAGGGAGGGGGAAAACAAGCTGTATTTTCGAGGCGCGAGTGCGCTGTACTTAAGGACAAAGTGCTAGAGAGTGAAAATAAAATGCGCGCAACCTTTCGGTATGCGCGCGGGCGGATGCAGGTCGGCGGTGGCATACGAACGAGAGGGTGCGCGACG
>CCBP010000020.1:78863-113430 GCA_000765035.1 Trametes cinnabarina
GGAGGGGGAGATGGGGGATGGGAGGAAAGGAGCGAGCTGCGAGACTCGCGTTCTTATCTACCCCGCGCCACGCGACGCTGGCAACCCTTATTCGGCATGTCAAACGCCCAAAATGGTTCCGCAACATCCCCATCACCCTCCCTTCACACCATCGCGACGCGCAACCCCGCACCAACAGGCGCCCATATGACTCCCTCCGAGCGACCAGCTGTCGGCCTCCGTCCGTCTCCTGCTCCCGGACGTGGTCATCTGCCGCGTCCCTATCGTCGCAGTGGTGTAGCCTGAGCTATGCTCAAGAGTTCTGCCTTGCTCCGGTGCCTGTCCGTCGACGATCTCACTTCTTCCGAGAGCGTCCGAACAGTCGCTATCGGGGCGTGTAACCAGTGCAAGAGCCAGCTCGCAGCACGCCACCGCCGTGACATTGTGCGTGGATCACATGAGCTGGGGTCTCTCCATTTCGAGGTTGTTCGCCCTCTTTTCTTGCGATCCCACGGAATCAGCTTGCACCGAAGATACGCTCATGCAGTATCATTGCTCACCCTCGACGTCGTACCTCCCAAGCTTAGATAAGCAAACAGAGTGGTATCCGCAGAGTACCAGTAGTCGCCAAGTACTGATCGCATGTTATCTGGGCGGCCGATAGACAGGCGCGGTCACCGGTTTCAAAATTCCAGCTCTTTTCATATCGATAGACCCCTTCCCAACGGAGACTGGTGGATAACACGACGGGAAGTGCCGGGATTCTCTAGTCAGGGGACGCGTAGGAATTTGGAAGGGAGATTATCGTTCCCAACATGTTCCACCTAAATTGCTGACTTAGAGAGACTTCAAATTCCCTGCGGTTTCCCCCTCGTCAAGAACACCCACAATGCTCTCCTAATACCCTGATTGTGTGGCAAAGAAAGGGATTGTGTATGAAACAAATGAAGTAAGACGGGATGCTCATGCAAGCACGAGTATCCCATCGTGATTTCTTTCATTTGAGCACAATCCCTCTCCATTCTCTATGGTTGGTATTGTATCATGGCATTATCATCATTTCCTATCAGCAGAAAACTGTAGGGAATTTAAGCTTTTCCAAGTTCAGTATCTTAGCGGGACGAGCCTGTTGATTTTAATAAAGTCCACGCAGATTTCTCACGCGTTCCTCAACTGAAGAATCCCGGCGCTTCCCGTCATGTAAGTTTTGGGCGAACAATTTGGGCATGCCCCACACCCCCCGGGATCGTTTGAGATAATTTTACTTCCTAATTTTTTACCTATGATTACTTCGTCAGCTTGGATGGCTCAGTTGGTTAGAGCGCAGGTCTCATACTACGTACGGTATGACCACCTGCTGGTGGGCAATCCTGAGGTCGTGAGTTCGATCCTCACTCCGAGCACAGCGCGCATGCAGCCTCATTTTGGCCAGGATTTCATTTGCATAGCAATCATTTTGCGGGTTGTTTTCTTTTGAATCCGAACTTCTCATACACTGTATATGTGAGCCAGACGTTGTTGTTCCTCCTCGCAACGAGATCTAGGGTTGTTCTGGGCACGAATCTCCTTTCTGATTGACCTCGACGCCCTCAGGCCTCAGATGTATAGTCGAAGGAACAACTTACACCGCCTCGAGGCTCGCACCGACGCACAATCGCTTGATCCTGTGCTGCGTTGCTCTCCCACCAAAAAATTGAGCTCGGCCAGCTTCTGCTCGGAGTGAGGATCGAACTCACGACCTCAGGATTGCCCACCAGCAGGTGGTCATACCGTAGTATGAGACCTGCGCTCTAACCAACTGAGCCATCCAAGCACTACTCTAATGCGCATAAGGAGTCTCCGGCCGTGTTTCGGAAGAATCAGGCTCCGAATCGAATCTCCCCACCTTCACCGGCCCAATATTGAGCAATATCACTGCTCGCTCCAAGTCTTTCCGTTGCTGACCTCATTCCATCGTATACATCGCCTATACCCTGCCAGTCCTACACGTACATGCCAGCTTCTCACACCGATATGACCCATCGCCCACGAAACCCACGACGATGGTCGCTCGGTAAAGTTAGTACTGCTACTAGTTCAGTACTGCAGGCCACAGCTTTGTTCATGGGACGACCTTGAGAGCGTTCTCGAAGTCGGCGATGATATCCGAGATGTTCTCAATGCCCACAGAAACCTGAGGAGTAGCGTACATCAGACAGAGCGAGAGGTATGGTCATGTGCAGCCGGAGAGACACGCACCCGAATGAGGTCGGGCGTCACCCCGGAGGCCACCTGCTCTTCCGCGGAGAGCTGTTGATGCGTCGTCGTGGCGGGATGGATGACGAGGGTCTTCGCGTCGCCTTTTTGAAAAACAGGTCAGAGCGCGCCCTTCCTGCGCCCTGATCACGTTGTCTACTCACCAACGTTGGCCAGGTTGCTTGCGAGCTTCATCGCGTCGACGACCTTGCTGCCGGTCTCTGCATCGCCCTTGATGCCGAAGTTGAGCATACCGCCGAAAGCGTTCGGGCGCAGGAGGCGCAGCGCCTCTTTGTGCGACGGGTGCGATTTGAGGCCGAGGTAGGACACCCAAGCGACCTTCGGGTGCGTCTCGAGCCACCTTGCGTGAAGGTACGCTTCAGTACGCTTATGGAAGGCCAGAGGGAACCTCGTACTTAGCGAGGGCGAGCGCATTGTCCGAGTGTCGCTGCGCCCGAAGACTGAGAGTCTCGATTCCCATGAGGAGGAGGAACGCCGGGAACGGGTCCATCGCGGGCCCGAGGTCGCGCATCACGTCCAGACGGCACTTGACCGCGAAGACGGCGTCTCCGAACGTTTCGACGAACCGCATGCCGTGATAGCCCTCCGCGGGTTCCGTGAATTCGGGGAACTTCCCGGACTTCGCCCAGTCAAATCTGCCTGGGGCAACGGGGCTCAAGTCAGCGTACGCCCTGTTGGAAGTCGTATATGAGGGCGATGTGGTACGCACCGCCGTCGATCACCACGCCGCCAAGGACGGTGCCGTGGCCACCGACCCACTTGGTCGCGCTGTGCGTCACAATATCGGCGCCGAGCTCAATAGGTCGGACCAGGTAACCTACACATTTTGTGAGAATCATGCTGACTGGGAAACCTTACGACGCGCCGTAGCCCACCTCCCATGCCGAAGGTGTTGTCGACTAGCAGAGGGATGCCATTGTCGTGTGCGACCTGCAGTTGTGTTCAGGTAGAATGCACAGGCACTGATGAATAAATGCGACCGACCTTGGCAAGCTCGGGGAGCGGCGCGACGGTATTCTTGGGGTTACCGATGCTCTCTACGTAGATGCCTTTGGTCTTCTCGTCTATAGCGGCTGCGAAGTCGGCCGGGTCTTCGCTCTGTACAAACTTCATGGTGATGTCAAACTTCTTCAAGAACACTAGGAAGCCTGATGAGGACGAGGAGACCTGAGCCGCACGGTTGGGGCTGGGCATTACCTTTGAACTGGTTGTACGTCTGGATGTCGCGTGGTGAGATGTACCGTAATTGTCAGATAAAGGTGATTTACTTACCCCACCGTACAGGTAGGAACTGGGAACGGTCACATATGAGGCATGACCTACTTGAGATGCGATGATACTCACGATGTCACCAAGTTGTCTCCTGCCCGGGCGATAGCAGCAATTGCCATGAACTGCGCGGCATGCCCACTAGACGTGGCGACGGCCGCAATGCCACCCTCTAGAGCTGCCATGCGCCGCTCGAAGATGTTCTAATATCAGGTGAGACGGTATACGAGTGATCATTCGAGGTTGGATACGCACGACAGTCGGGTTGCCCATGCGGGAGTAAATGTTTCCCGTGGTCCTAAACCGAGGCAAGATGTCATCTTAATCTACCAGCAAGGCTCCAGACGAACACGAACCTCAGCCCAAACAAGTCAGCGCCATGCTACGAAGTATATGTCAGTCGAGCGCGTACAGGTTCACGGTAACGAACAGACCTTCGAGTCCTTGAAGACAAAGCTCGTGCTCGCATATATTGGCGGAGCGCGAGCGTTGGTCGCGATATCGGGCTCGTATCCAGCGTGCAGCTGGATCGTCTCGAACTCAGGGTCCCTATGTTCGCCAGGTCAGTATACACGAAACCTGAGTCTGCATGGAAGGGGTACTTATAGAAGTTGTTCACCGGCTTTGGAGGGATCATCGTGTGGTCGGCGCGTTGATGACCTGTCGGTGCGCTGAACGACCCACATATATACGCTGGAGCGGTGCGTACCGGGAGGCAAAGAGATCCCTCGCCCGGGTTCCCTATCGCATCCCAACCTGAGAAGCCTAACGTAGCAGGCACCCGTTACGTGTGAGTGCCGTGCCACAGCGTGCTGCGGCAATTGCAATTGGGGCTCTCCATCGTATTGTCATCAAGGAAACGCATGTTGGGATTGACCGACCTCGCAAGTACGACGAGTGTGGCCATGTCTGCTGCCGCCAATCAACGGGCGATTCGCTCGAAAGGGATGGTTCTCCATTCATTCCCAGATACAGTCGAGCCATCACGGGGCCCTGCAGGCGAGAGAACAGATAACAGAGTTCACGCTGAATCTGCCTTCTGAGAATAGTGGATACCCCATCTCAAACTTCGCGGCCTGGAGGACGCGGCGTCCTTGAGAAACGTGCTGAGACAAGGTTTAGCTCGTTATTGTGCTGGTCTCTAGGTGGAATTGCCTCTTTGTGCCGCATGGTGTCTTTCGGGCAATGAAGGCTGAGCGGGAAGACTCCGCTCCATGGACTTGTGGTGAGGCGTTCTTCAGTCCTGAGATGCCGAGCATACCTTGTGAGAGAGCTTTATGGAAACTGTCTGTAAGACCGGCAGGGTTGAATCCGAGAACCAGCGCTGCCACCACTGGCAATAAAACTAGTGATCGCATGAGCATGAGTATGGGTACGCTGACTAAAAGAGAATGCTGAGAAGAACTACTCACTGTGCTGGCGAGTTGAACATCCCGGCAACGTCAAGTCGCACCGTTGCTAGTCGGCATGGAGTCGCACAGTCAGCATGGTGCCTGCGCGTCGAGATGTTCGCGGGCTGAGCGCTGAGCTCGCGCCGGCCCCTGTTACTGGATGTATAGAATCACGGAGAGGAACAGATCTTCCAGAAGCTCAAGCTTATTGTCTACGCGAGACTCCAATTTTGAGGACAATGCTGAGCTGCTTCTCTCTCTTCTTTGCGGTACCAAGATCGACCAGAGTTGCCACGGCTGTTACTGCGTGGGATGCTGACTTGTACGCCCATGGATCATCTGCACAAGGGTGTAAAATACCGTGTGGAACAAAGGGTGCTCCGATCTCATATGATGTTACCCAAGGCCAGAGCCCAGCGGCATAATCATAGCTGACGAGATGGTGGCATCAAGGCATCGATATGGGCGCTTCCATCCTACAGTACCTACTTCGACTCAAGAGTCACTCGAACTGTTTAATACACCGTCAGTGTATACCACTGCTATTATACTCCGTTGGTGCCTCTCGGCAAACAGCCCATCGACGCGTACATTCGGGAGATGACCAATGACTCCCTAGATTTTGATTGCAGCACTTCTGGTATAGTATCATTACAACCGCCCATTGATATGCGCCTACTAGTACTTTGCTTTTACCCTGCCAATGGCATCCTAATCTCAAGGGACAGCCTTCAAAGCATGGTCGAAGTCCGCAATGATATCCGCGATGTTCTCGATACCGACGGAGACCTGACAACGAACGTCAACGACCGCGCGCAGTTGTAATGCAAGGGTAGACGTACGCGGATAAGATCGGGGGTGACGCCCGACGCGAGCTGCTCCTCATCCGTGAGCTGCTGGTGCGTGGTAGTCGCGGGGTGGATAACAAGCGTCTTCGCATCACCTGCAGGTATGGATAAGTCAAGGTTCCGTGCTTCAATTATAGCCAAGGCAGGAACTTGACTCACCAACGTTGGCCAGGTTGCTCGCCAGTCTTAGACGATCCACGACCTCGCTGCCGACCTTCGCGTCACCCTTGACGCCGAAGCTGAGCATGCCACCGAATGCGTTCGGGCGGAGGAGACGGAGCGCCTCCTTATGGTGCGTGTGAGACTCGAGGCCGAGGTATGACACCCACGCGACCTTGGGGTGCTTCTCCAGCCACCTGTAAGACGTAATCAGCTCCGTGTAGTCCATGCGGAGAGGGTCAAACGCACTGGGCGAGAAGAAGGGCGTTGTCAGAATGCCGCTGAGCCCGGAGGCTAAGCGTCTCAAGACCTTGCAGGAGCAGGAACGCGCCGAAGGGGTTGAGTGCCGAACCGAGGTCGCGCAGGACCTCTACTCGGACCTTGACTGCAAAGGCTACAGGGCCGAATGTCTCGCTGAACTTCAGACCATGGTAGCCTTCCGAGGGCTCGGTGAAGTCGGGGAAGCGACCGGACTTGGCCCAGTCGAATTTTCCTATGAAACTGCCTGTCAGTGACTTTGCACGCCGAGTCGCTTGACGTACACACCGGAGTCAATAACGACACCGCCGATGGTAGTTCCGTGGCCTCCGATCCACTTTGTGGCGCTGTGGACGACAATGTCCGCACCGTGTTCGATGGGACGAACGAGGTAGCCTGCATCCTTCGATCAAAACCCACTTCAGAAACCTAGCGCGCAATGTCCTTACCACCCATGCCGAACGTGTTGTCCACGATCAGCGGAATGCCATGATCGTGCGCGACCTGCATGAGCATCAACATTGATCAAAAGAGGTCTTTACACGAGGTCCCGAACCCACCTTGGCGAGCTCTGGAAGGGGAGACACATTGTACTTAGGATTGCCGATGCTCTCGACGTAAATCGCTTTGGTCTTCTCGTCGATAGCTGCAGCGAAGTCCTGCGGCTCGGAACTGTTGATGAACTTGATGCGAATGTCGAAGCGTTTCAGGAACACTGCAAGTGATCATGGTGGTAAGTATATGGCTATCAAGCAATCGTCAAAGTTCTCACCCTTGAACTGGTTGTACGTCTTGAGAAATAAAAGCAGCTTAAGTCAGTGGCAACGTGATAGCAACAGGCAAGGTCAACGTACCCCGCCGTAGAGATAGGACCTTAGATGTATCAGGTCATGTCAGCACGGGACACGGCTCGGTACGCGATGTTCTTTCAGGTACTCACGTCGAAACGATATTATCGCCAGCCTTGGCAATCGCCGCGATGGCCATAAACTGTGCAGACTGGCCGCTAGATGCAGCCACGGCAGCAGCGCCGCCCTCCAGAGCAGCGATGCGCTTCTCGAAGACATCCTGAGACCCATATCATCGGCCATCGTATACAAGAATATATGGCAATCGCACATACGACAGTCGGGTTGCCGATGCGAGAATAGATGTTTCCCAATGCTCTGCACAAGACGTCTCAGTAGGTTGTACACATGTGGCATGTACAGATCCCGCAGGCACCGACCTCAGGCCGAAGAGATCCGCGCCATGCTACAAGGTCGTATTGGATCAGCATCTGGGCGAGCGAGAATTGGCGTCAACGCATACCTGAGAGTTGTTGAAGACGAAGCTCGTGCTGGCATAGATTGGCGGTGCACGCGCGTTGGTCGCAGGATCAGGCTCTTGACCAGCGTGAAGCTGGAGAGTCTCGAACTCGGGCTCTCTATTGTAAGCAAATCGGTCGGCATCAGTAACAGTATTCACAACCGTTGTTTCGGGAGCTTCTACAGAAGCCTGCCGTGCGCGCTTCCACTGGCAAGCGTCAGTACTTACTTGTAGAAGCGTTGGGCGGACATCGGCAGCGGCTGAAGGGGGTGAGATATGAGGTAGATGCCCGCACGGCCGACGACGGTCAGCTATAAGAGCAGTGCCGACGGTGAGTAGCACGCATGACGTGCTTCTGAATCACGCAATCGTGCCCCTCAGATGCGCCCAGTGTCGCGACAGCGCGAGACATCGTGATCATAATCGGGGGCAAACAAATCAAAATCATGTTCCTTGATGTCATTTGAACTCGGAGCTTCATCGATTCACACTATATACCGGGGTACAAGAACAAAGGAGAGATGTTGCGGCTTGCCAAGATCCAAACGCCAAACTGACGCGACGTGGTGAAACTGCTGCAACTTATCCTGTATGCCCGGATTGGGCCGAGATAGACGCCAAAAGATGCTGTCGAATCTGCCGAGAAACCAACAGGGGCCTTAGCCTTTAGGCCTAGTGCATGCAGCTCGAATACAACTTCAATTGATAGTCAAGTCAACGATACAGTAGGTCACGTACTAGTGCATCGCATGCAGAGATCTTGTGGCAGGGGCGCGATTGTATTCTGCAGAAATGCATCGTGAAGGCAGTAAAACGGGCGCTGGCAAACAAGGGGAAGATGGAAACAGATACATACCCGTTGACAGCCTTTCATCGCGTGCAAAAGCGACAAGGATACGCTAGGAAAACAGACCAGGCTCCAGCGCAAGCGAAGATGGCCAACAGCTATATCAGCGCAGGCTCTCGTAAATCACTCGCCGTAGAGCTCCGTAGAGGGGACCGATGTAGACCGGCAAGTCAATATTGATTTTGGACGAAACTCCCAGCGGTCCAACCACGCTCAAAACACGCTGTTTGCGATCGAGGCAACTCCGCTGCTGATCCTGGTGGCGGAAACATCGTGAATGGAGGGGCAGCAGAAACGCAACCCGAATTCGAAAGCGGCACAGAGTATGCAACACAACTGTCCGTAACCGTGGAAGGTTGGGACCTGGTGCAATGCCGGCTGCACAGCAGTCCTACCCTACAATTTCAGCCTGCAAACAGGGCTTCTAGGAGCAACGCGCGGGAACAAAGAAGGCCGATATAGAGGGCACCAACGTGCAAGCCGCCAACGCTCTATCTATCGAGCCCACGTGCCCGCTGGCTACGATCCTTGGACAAGCATTGACGATCCTAAACGACTATGCATCGACACCTACAGCGAATCGCCAACAGCCTGCGCAGGAGCGTGCTGTGGACGCGCTGGGGGCACGTGTCACCAGGACCCCGACAGCCTGAAATGTGTAGACCGTAGATGTAGACCGTAGAGAGAGACGAAGATTACGCTCAAATTGGATTTCACGGATAGAGCATGCATGATACAGCGAAGGAGAACATTACGAGCGAGAGGGATTGCGCGAGTGAGAAATACCGCACCGCAAGCCGTTGCACGGACAAGAGAATTAACCTGGACGACGGGACGGGCAGGAGACCAGATGCGAAAGCAAGACTAACAGGCCGTCGAGAGAGATCGCGTGGACGTGAAGCGACCAGTCACCGTCATGACAAGTGCTTCGAGCCCAACGGCTTGTCCGCCTTCGTCTGGCGGAGCTGGTCAAGCACCTTCTTCGCTACCTTCTCCTGACCTTGGCTCAAGCTAGAGAACGTGACGGGCAGCTCGAACTTAGTCTTGCCGATGATGACCCAGACGTTGTGCTTCGGCTCGTCCGCCCGCCCGTCCTGCACGATTTCGCTGCGGAACTCCGGGTCGGGCATCCCGGCGTTCCGGCAGTGATCTACGAGGAGTCGAAGCATACATGAGGTGTCTCGGCATCCTGTATAGGGGCAAGCATGGACGTACCATATAGCGCCGCAACGTATGTCTTCGGTCCGGCCTCTACGGCGATGGTGACTTTCGGGCCTTTTCTGGTCTTGCCGTTCGCTGCGGCGCCATCCTTGGCACTCGAGGGAACAGGAGGAGGGGTCGTGACGGGTGGAGGGGGCTGGGATCTGTCCTTGTCTTTCTTGTATGCACTATTCGCGGGATGTACCAGAGGTACCGACATCGGGGGCGGTGGCGGAGGCGGCTCAGTCTTCGGCGGAGTTGGTTGCGGAGGCGGAGGTGGTTGTACAGAAGGCGGGGGTGGTGGAGGAGGTTGAGAGGGACTGGTAGATGGCACAACAGACGGCGTGCGAGGAGGGGGTGCGGGATGGGCGTATGGATAGGGTGGTTGCGATTGGTACTGATTCGTCGGAGGAACGGGCATGTGGATGCCTGGCGCTACACCTGGCAGGGCTGGGTATGGCGCACCAGGCGGGACTGCAGGTGCATGGGGAACAGGACCGACAGCACCGTTAGGCGGGTAATAGACAGGCTGCTGAGGAGCCGGAGGGTACTGCGGCGGAGCGGACGGATATGAGGGGAGCCCAGGACCCTGACCTTGCAAAGGAAATCCAGGATATGCATTCTGAGGATACTGCGCAGGCGCAAGAACGCTTGCAACAGGCTGTGGAGGAACAGGAATCGGAGGGTGTGGATAGTAGGGCTGGGACGCGCTGACTGCAGGATTGGGCGCCCCGTATGGAGGTGCTTGCAGTGCTGCACCTGGATATGGCGGCTGGTGGTGGGGATAGTAAGGGGGCTGTGAGGACTGCAAGCCGCCTCCCGGGTATCCGTATGGAGCAGGAGGAGGTTGGAGAGGCATGGGAACGCTACCGCCACCTGGATACGGCGCGGTGGCAACGGGCATGGGTGGCGGCGGGCCACCAACGTTCCTAGGCCCCGGCTGGAAATGGCCAACGCCAGGAGCGTTGGGTGGCCAGTTCTGGGGCTTCTTCTGTGCATTCCAGCCAGACCTCTGGTTTTGATACGTATTTCCTTGCTGGACGAAACCACCATTGGACGCGCTGTTGTAATTACCACCACCATACCCAACACTGCTGCCGTTGAAACGGGGCCTCTTGTTGTTCTGCCAGCCCCCGCCGCCATTACTGGCGCCGGCCCACTCTCCATTGCCGCCGTCCCAGTTCTTTCGCTTCTTATTCACGTAATTGTTCTCATACTGCTGAGCATAATAAGGGATGTACCCCGGTGGCGGCGGCCTGCCCTTGAAGCGAAGGAACTCGATGGCTCCCTGCTCAACGGCGTGTGCAATGACAGCGAGTTTCGCGTCGTTCCGATTGCGATACTCAGCAGGCACGGTGTACTTCCGCACCTGCTCAGGCGTCGGCGACGGACAGAGTTCAATGGTCATCGTGGCTCCACATGCTGCAGCTCTCTCAGCAGGCCGAGACAGAAAAAAAGGCAGGAGAGAAACTGACCGTCGAGATCCATGTCGTACTCCACCTGCGGCTGAATGCCGGGTCCGTGCGCTTTGCGATACTCGGCATTCAGGGTAGGCGTCAGGACTTCGGCGACATACTTCCGCATCGCAGCTGGTAGCCTCTCCTCCACGGCTTTGGCCACGCCACGGATGTAGTCGCCGACGCCCTCTGACATCGCGAGAAGACATACAGCAGCTTTCGCCTCCGCGCGCTTTGAGAAGCGCGCGTCGACGAGGTAGGACTTGACCTCACCAGGACGTTCCAAACGAAGCAGACAGCCATGGACTACAGGCAGTCAGCTCGCTAAGAACATAATTTGCCATATAACGATTACGCACATCCGAGCTTAGCATCGAGTGTCCATATAAAATTGGGCACTATCTTCCCACCGCGAGCAGACTGGATAGTCGTGTTCAGCCACGCAGGGCCATTGATTTCAACAGCGGTCTGGCCCGCAACCTGTTCCGGGAAGGGTTTAGGTAGAGACTCGAAGAACTGTTGTAGGCCAATCGTGGAGCTGGGAAACTCGGAACCCGGTTCATCCGCCGTCATATCCGGCGCAGTTGGCGACCAGCTCCGGATGTAGTCCAGAATCCCATCAGCAAGAGCAGCCTCTGCGCAAGCCTTCTTCGCTTCGGCTGGAGAGTTATACACCGTACCGACAGACCATACCCTGGAATTGCGCGGACCAAGGCGTATACGCAGCGCACAGCCCTGAGCTGCACATCATGACATGTTAGTATGATATCCTATAACATTGACGTTTACGTACTCCTCCCAAACTTTGATTCGTTTATGATCAGCCAGAAAGGCTTGATACGACCGTACGTCCAGTCTAGACAGGTCTGTTCTATGGCTCTGACAGACTCGTCCGTCTCCAGAAGAGTTGAGGCAGAGTCGGGTTCTTCAGCTGGCGGTGGCGCGTGTGTTGCTTCTGGTGTCCCTTTTCCTTGTCCTTCGCCGGAGAGTATGAAATCGATGGCGCCATTCTCGATGGCGACGGTAGACACATGCACCTTGGCATCGTACTTCCGTTGGAAACCAGTGGGTGAGGTATACATACGCGAAATGCCGTTGGGACGCGTGATTGTCAGCTTGCACCGCTTGCCTGCAGACTGTGAAGAGATGTGCGGCATATAAGCAGGGAGCGAGCCTACCAGTCCCAGCGGCATCCTCCTCGAATTCAAATTTGAGGGCTGCCGTGTTCCCGAACGTCTGTTGGCATGCCTGATGTAGACGTGCGATAGCTCGTGTGATGGTCTCCGGGGCGGCTTCTTGAGGAGCGCTGGGCTGAAGTGGCTGGGATGCGATTGTAACTGCGTTCTGCGGAACAGCGAAGATGGGTTCTTGGAGGTAGTGCGCGACTGGAACAGCACCGATGTTCAATAGCCTTTCTGTGGCGCGTGCGAAGGCTGCCTCTTCATCTCTGCCCGTGGCAGACACGTTGACGGGGGTGTTACTCGACGTTGAGGCAAAGCTTGTTACAGCATTCATGGCGACCGCCTACAATGAGGAAGACGGATTGATCGAGTCAGATAGCTGCAGACAGTGCGACGTAGAGAGCCCTTGTTATAGCATGCATGCGCCAGTCGAGGGCGTTGACCTGCACTTCCAAGCGTGGCCGGTGACTGTACACTGATTGGTGGCTCACCTTACAAGTCACTGCGGCACGCTTTCCTACGCCCCCCTTGACGTCCGGAGAAGGAGTCGCTACTTCGTGCCACGACTTCGTGTACAGAAGATGAAGATGGTGGCAGTATGTCACAGACCAGAGCAGAGATGGGTCGGCGTCCCCCGCTATGCCCTGTTTGCGGCCAAGGGTTGGGCGCTTACGCACGCACTACTGTGACGAGACCCCTCCGAGAACCCCACAATTCCAGCACTCTTATCAGTCATTCTCCCGACCACTTGCAAGTGTTGGATGGATTCAACGTGTACTGGGATACAAAGGATTCATCTTGTTCTCCGACGCCATCAATATATCATAGGCACCGTAGCGGCTGCTACATCGAATCTGGATAAGCTATCAAGTCGCGCGCACTGATACTTGTCGTGCTTGTCATCACAGTATATTCCTACAGGATGTAGAGGTTCTCACAATATGAGGCTCGGTCACTCGATACTGATAAATGGTTATATATCATAGGTACAGGCAGGGAGAGTGCACCGCATCATTCACCCATCTGGCATTCGTCGTAGGGCCTGGAGCGAATGCAGAGAAGTATCCGGTCATCTGCCCCGTTTGCCCGGTCCACATGCTGACCGGACCAGACTTATCGCAAGTGCATCCTCCTCCCAAACCGCCATGACCCCTTCGCTGAAAGCGCAGTACGACGACCATGGGTACGTGGTCGTACCCGGTCTCGTTCCTGCCGAGCATCTGGAGGAGCTGGAGGCCGCCTGCGTGCGTGCCATCGCCCGTACACGCTCGGGCGAATGGCCGCATCGGCGTACCGTCGGACGACAGTTCCCGCCTTATGGCGATGGCGATCCCGACTCGTGGGGCGTACAGCACGTAATGCATCCTGATCTGGGCGAGCCTGCGTTTGCGCGAAGGTACACTTCCGACGCACTCGTGAGCATCGTGAAGGAGCTGCTCGGATGTGAAGAAAATGACTTGCAGATGGGTACGTCCCGTGAATGCATGGTACAGCGTTGAAGGCTACAACGACTGTGCAGAACTGTTCAATTTACTGATTAACCCTACGTCGAACTCCTTCGCGCTCCGGTGGCATCGAGATGATGTCCCGGAGAACGCCACTGAGGAGGAAGAGCGTGAGGCTCTCAGCGTCTGGCATCATGGCGTACGTACTTCCATTATCCTCGAGTTAGCCCATGCGCTCATCTTGACGCAGACTCAGTGGAATACGTAGGTCCCTACCCGGTTGACCTTTTGACCCCTACTAAGCTGAGGACATAACCCAGCGCACTGCGCAAGGATTCCTGCCTGTACGTCGTCCCAGGCTCCCACAAAGTGCCCCGCACGACCGAGCAGCGCGCACACTCTTCCACGCTCGACCCACCGCAAGACCCACTCGCGATGCCCGGAGCGGTCCAAGTCACCCTTCAGCCGGGCGAGACGGTCTTCTACAACAACAACATCTTACACTGCGCGACGTACGACGCAAACCAGCCGCGCATCACGTTGCACGCATGCATGGGCGAGGTGCGTGGCGGCCCGACTCGCGCACGGAACATCCTCCAACACGGGCTGCGGTGGATGAAGGAGGAGCGGTTCGCGCGGACCTTGGATCCGCGCGGAAGGAAGATGCTGGAGCGGATTGTGAAGCTGCAGGAGAGCGTGAAGGGAGATGTCGGATACTCCCTTGCCAACTGATACTTTGGCGTAGGTATTGCAATGCATGATCGATGAATACCTTCGAACGCTATTGGGTGCCTGCGCAATAAGGACTCGAGCAGTGCATAGAGGGTCAATGGCACATTGATAAATCCGGGACCATTTATTCGACGAGTACCTAATGAGCTGGAACGAGGTAATTCAGCGAGTCCATAGCTCAACGGGCAAAAAATGCTCGGAGTGAGGCTCGAACTCACGACCTCAGGATTGCCCACCGCTGGGTGGTCATACCATAGTATGAGACCTGCGCTCTAACCAACTGAGCCATCCAAGCGCCGTTAATGGCCGCGTGTCCTAACATCATGATCTCTTCGAGTCCTCGACGCTGCATGAAAGTCACTCGAGACTGTCATTGATCGATCTGATCTCTTATGGTTGGCAACGGAGACTAGCTGTGAGCCAGTGTGAGGCTGCGAGACGATTGAGCAGCTCGGGTATTACTTCTATCTCCGTAAGCAATAACAGTTGACCAGTGGGAAAGGGCAGCATCATGAATACGTATATCGTCGTGAGTCGTGTCCAAGTATTTGGAATCCGATGGGAAAGTCGCTGCCCAACACATCTGCTTCGTACGAGCGGGTAGATTAGCACGCGCAACCCCCACCCTCCGCGTTGTCCGGCTCTTGGGAGAGGTCGATGCTCCCGGGCATATCGTCGTCATCGTCCCTGTCGCGCCTCGCGCCTCCGCCAGAGCGGCCTCCTACGCGCGGTCGGGAGCTGGACGTCTGCCAGAGTTCTGGTGTGTCGATGATGCGCTCGACGACGTCTCGGAAAGCCTCTTCTACGCCGACCGCAGTCTTGGCTGAGGCTTCGATGAAAAGCGCGCCCATGCGTTTCGCAAAAGCTTCGCCCTCTGTTGTGGGTACCTGGCGCGAGTACTCCTGTATGGCTGTATCAGGCGACTCTGGGAGTGGAAGCTGTTGAGCGTGTGGAGAGACTGCGGACCTTGTCAACTTTGTTACCGACGATGATCTTCACTACCGAGCCAGACACATATGTCTCCAGCTCGGAGAACCACTTAGGCAGGGCTTCGAATGACTCGCGATTGGCGACGTCGTACACGAGGATGATGCCCTGCGCGCCTCGGTAATACGAGGACGTGATTGTCCGAAAACGCTCCTGGCCCGCTGTGTCCTAGAAGCACCCGATACTTAAGAGCTTGCAACGTGATGCACTGTCTGCTGCAGGATACGCACCCATATGCTGAGCTTGACCTTCTTGCCCTTCATCTCCATCTTATGTACCTGCATAGCGGAGGCACAGGGGCGTCAGTTCGAGGTTGCCGCAGCTTAGTCCCGGGACGAGACTCACTCGAAAATCAACACCTATCGTTGCGCTCGACTCGTCCTCCGGCAACCATTGCTCATCTGAGAAACGCAGGAGCAAGCTGCTCTTGCCTACGGAAGAGTTGCCGATGAGCAGGAGCTTGACATTAATGGGTGCGTTCGCCTTGTCTTGCAACTGCGACATGGCGTGCGTAGGTGTCGTGCTTTCTACGAGTCGTGTTCTGGGGCCAAGTACGGGACTCCTGATGGAAAGACCAAGCCAGCTGAAACACGAGGATCGTGGCTGGTAATTTGACTGCCAGTGCAGCTAGAACGTCGCACAGGCGTGTTGGTGGTACTAAGAAAGTCGAAACCAGATGTGATCGTATTATATCCCAGAACAACGCATGCACAAAGCCAATATTCGTGCGTGGGGATCCGGAGTTGTAGGACAAGTGGTGGCTCACTCGAACGACCTCCGCGTTCACTGCGCGCGGTTTCGGCGCAGCCCAGAAGACGCCCAGCGTCATACCCGCGTGACATCATCGCATGGCCCGACGCTACTCTTCTTGTTTAATATCAATTCGCCCTTGGGTTCACGTCCTGAACCGACCATGCTGTCGACCATGGCGTTGTGGAAATTCCGCACATCTACGGACGGGCGTGGAAAGCGAGCAAGAACGTTCACTACGAAAGATGGGTAGTGACGCACTGGATACATGGTCTAGAATTCTATCTTAACAGGAACTGACAGAACGAGATTGAGCCTTTGGGAAGAGCCAGCCAGCTTGCAATTGGAGTTCACGATGGGACCAGCGACCACCGGACTATCAAGTAGTGATATTCTAAGAAACAACGATGGCGTTTTCCACGCCATTCGCAACGGCTTCCGCGACTGAGCCCGGGCAGTTGAGGAGAAAGGCTACCTGGGGCTGACCGGGATAAAACCAGGTCGCCGTTGCCTATAGTATCGCGGGGCGTCAAGGATGTCTGAATTACTCATGACTCGTCCTTGGGAGGGGGCTTACCAGCATGGCATAGAAAATGAACATGGTGAAACCCTGCGTACCAAAATTGTTATTCCGCGGGTTCCACACGGTTTAGTTGGTTGGACCCACCTCAGCGATATTGGTCTGTCCATCAGCCGTCACGTAGTTCACTAGGAAGCAAGTTCCGAGCATCAGAGCAACTTCGTAGTAATCTGACCAAAGGTATCAAAGGTATTCAGCATGGACCACTTTTGTTTGATGCAAACGACAGAGCCGACACGATCAGACTCACCGAACAACAAGTGCATCGGCCTACCAGTCCACCATCCTATGAGAACGATGACCGGCATCCACCATAGTGTGAACTGGATGCTGAGATCGATCGGCGTTCCGCGTGCCATGGTATCAGGAATGACTTTCGAGTCCGGCTTCAAATCCTTCGAGTCAGACTTTGAACTATTCAAGTCCGGCTCAGAATTCTGCGAGTCCGACTTCGCATCCTTCGAGTCCAACTTTGGATCCTTCCGCTTTGTGATGAAACCGATGAGTGCGAGCGCCGCCTCTGGAAGGAACGACACGAGAGGCAGGAGGACCAATCCAAACCACCTGGAAAGATGATACAACATCAACTGCGTTCAGAGGGGGAAAAGCAGGAAGCTATGGTGGTCCTACGCACTCTGCTTGTATTCCCGATCGCTCGCGTACCGGATCAATGCTCTCAACGAGCTGCGAGTATAATCAGAAGGAGGCAGAGTGCCAAAGAAGTCGGGGGCAAGGCTACTCACGAACTCAGCGGTGACGCACATCACTGCGATGGAGATCACGATGCAAAGGGTAAGCACAGCGAGTGGTACTCTGGCGTGTGCTTTCTGCAGTGCTTGCGTCTGCTCTGAGGTGTTACGCGTGGTTGCAGGCCTACTTTGGGAAGCTAAAGAGTCGTTCTTGGCGGCTCCGCAGTTGAAAACAGGGTTCCAACCACCAGTTAGGTTGTACAGCGGCCGGAGCAAATTTCGGGATGGCGGGGCTGGAGGCCATGGGACGTGCCGATAGACGCGTGAGGCGACGTAGCTGTCCAGCGAATGGCAGGGATAAGTCCTAAAAGCCTTGTTTGCGAGAACCACCCTTAGACGGGTCAGCGGTGGATGGACTACTCACACAAGAAGCAACATGAAGGCCATGCCACGGCTCATTTTCAAGATACAGTCCCGCAAAGCGTCCCCAACCAAGGGCGAGAAAGTAGGTGAATCGAAGGATGAAGTGTCGTGTCCGCGATCCAGTGAAGCAAAGAACGCGGTCGGGAGCACTGTTGAGAGAACTCTGCGAAGACATGAGGGAGGGTAGTGCAGCCAAGCAGAGGGGGCCGTGAAGCACTTACCCGACCATGAGCAGAGAGGGATTAACGGCGACGTGATGGTCGTGAAGGGTCTGCTTGCGCGTTTGACTTCCGCCGATAAGAAACGTCATGCCTTGGACAAGGAGTAGGTGAAGAACAACTACCCCTAGAGTTGTATCATGATAAGGACGTGTCGTGACACTGACCGGGGGGGTGAGTTGTGCATACCAACGATCGTGGACTGCAGCAAGCGTAGACTGGACGGTTATCAGGCTTGTCAGGATAAAGGTCGAGACAGGCAAGTTGCTTAAGGATCGAGACGCACTGGCATTTGCGCAACAAAATCAACGCTAGTGTCGCTTCGACACAGCTTCAGCCAATGAGAGTCAGTGTGTGCGATGCAAGAATAGAGTGGTGGCCAACGTACTTCTTGAAGGTGATGCAAATAAACTCGCCAAGGTCTGCTCCGGCATGCTCAGCTAGCTGCTCTCCACAGACCTCGAAGATGTTCTGCAACGGTATGATGGATATGAAGCAAACTGATCGAGATGAGAAACCTTGTTGTCAGCGTGTGCATCCTCGGCGCTGCAGAGATCATGCTTACGGACGAATTCGACCTCATGGCCCCATGAATCAACGAGCCAATGAGAAGCCCAAGCGAAAGGGATAAATATGAGGAGGATACTAAGCCCTGTAAGTGACATGCACTCATAAGTACAGCCTGGGCCGATAACAGATGTTGAGGGGACGTACACCAGGGCTTCATAAGCAGCAGACAACGCTGCTTCCAGGACAGGTCCAATGGGTCATTACTCTTCCCCTTACGCTTCTCTTCGACGGCGAGACTCCTTGAGTCGAACCTTGAGAATCAAACCTACATAACGCGCAGCCTCCCCGCACTTACCCACTCTCGAGGTCTGTCGCGGACTGCACTAGTTCTTGGGGCATCGAAGAGATGGAAGGCTAGGCTGGCGATGGGGGAGGAAGACGTGCATCTATGAGTCTTGGTAGCTCGTTATATATCAACATGGCTCGCGTCGCTGCATAGCTTGCAAATGGCCTCGCGGTTGAGACGACGTTGGCGTGCCGTTTGCGGGCACAGCAAGACGCCTTGTCAACCGAATACCAAAGTTGAAGAAACTGCAGTAGGGAATTCGAGATCAACCTACAGTCAGCCTTCAAGACACGCGATGTCTGTACAGCCAGGCTCGCATGGTGTTTCGTGTCCGTAGAGGCGTACGGCAGAGAGCGACACGACCGTCGACAATCAGGGAGAAATGCACCGCTCGCAGTAGTAATATCCGCGAGTGCTTGCGGGGCGCTCTGGCGAACGTGTTGTGCTTCCATGTATCCTTTGACAGGCGCAGCTACCATTTACTAGACCTTGTGAGAAGTGTTGTGTACTACGTGCGGCGTACTGGCCAAAGACACGGTGGCTGGACGCTGGATACTCCAGAGTAGGAGCGATCCTCTAAGCTCTTCGAAGGACGTCCTATCAGATCGAAGCATGACCGAAACGGAACAGTCACAATCCAACATACGTCGTGGATGCGGCCCATGTTGCAGGCCCATGCAACTTCGGCGGCAGGTCACGAAAGCACGGAGAAACTTGGGCATCTGTCATGCCCATTGCTTGCCTTAACCTGGTCTTACTGTCTTTGCTGTGATACCTGATAATTGAGAGGCGACGGCGATAATTGGACTGTTACGGGTAGATGATGCGAATGCAGGCAAATGCACATGTCACAATGTTACTTGGAATGCGTAGGGATGAGACGGCGATTGCGAGAAAGCGAAGAGCGATGCAAAACGACAACCTCAACGATGGACGTATATCAAATCTGGATGTGCTGAGGAGTTGGAGGGTCATCAGTATGTGTATGGGTGAATGAGAAACGGGAGGTCATGGTATGCGAGCGAGAACAGCAGCCGCACCAGCAGCCACAACGCTCTTACTCTCGCCTTCTACGCCTCGCGCGACGGCTTCCGCGACGGTTTCCTTGCAAGCGAGCATGAACACCGCTTCTGGCTGTCCTGGATAGAACCAAGTCACCAGTGCCTAGAAAAAATGATGGGTATGCGCATTCGCAGAAGCATGGCGCGCACCAATCATATTAGGCACGTACAATCATGAGATAGAAAATGACCATGATCAGGCCCTATGAGTAATGTTAGCGGAGTTTCTTCCAGAACAGCCTTGTGGAGCGAGTGCCTACCTCGACCCAGTTCGTTTTGGAATCGGCCGTGACATAGTTGACCAAAAAGCAAGATCCGAGCAGAAGGGCGACCTCGAAGTAGTCTGCAACCATGATCAGCAACAACGGTTAGCGAACGTGGTGCGTAAGTCGCAGCGGAGGCAATACAACACGCACCAAACATCAAGTGCATCGGTTTGTTCGTCCACCAGCCCAACAACACAAGGAAGGGCATCCACCAGAGCGTGAACTGAATGCTGAGATCGATGGCGCGACCGCGTGCAAGCATGTTGGGCACGAGAATTTCTCTCCCCGTCAAATGGTCGTAGATGGATTGGAAGAAGAAGATGACGGCGACTGCGCCGTCCGCCGAGAAAGAGACGATAGGGAGCAGGATCATGCCAAACCATCTGCGGCGCTCGGTGTCAGATGGTTTTATATGAAGGAACGACAACTAATACGCACTCAACCTGTATGTTGCTCTTCTCCCGGACTTCGTCGATACTCTCCACCAGCTAGTGGACTTGGTCAGCACTGTATGCCATAGGGTCCCAGGTGGACTCACGAATTCAGCGGTGACAGCCATCAAGCCCACAGTTACGACGAGAAGCAGCATGCAGGCCCACGAACTCACGAGAGGTTCTTCTTCGAGCAAATGCTTCTCCTCATGGTGAATCTCAGGGGGCGCGTCTTGAGGCACAGTGAGCGCATTATTCTCCCCCGGAGGGTTATGCATGTAGATGCGGGACGCGACATATCTGCGACTCGCCATCAATGGTTGTGAGACGCGTCACGTCATTTCAACGTACACAGTCAAGAGCATTATGGCGATGCCCCGGCTCATTTGGAGTAGCTGGTCGCGGGTCGTGTCGTTGACAAGGCTGGAACCTGCCTCCGATCCTGCTGCTGCCACCGCTGAAGCGCCGCGGTCCAGTGCCGCAAAGAACGCCGTGGGCAAGAGAGTCGCTAGGACGCTAAACAGATTAAATATGGTCAAGTGAGTCGTAGAGGGTCACACTGAAGGGGCCTACCCGATCATTAAGAGCGAATGGTTCAGCTCGCTGTGGTGGGGATGCAACATTTGTTGTCGGATGTTATAGCCACCGACTAGGAACGAGGTCCCAGGGATGAGCAGAAGGTGCAGGATGACAACGCCTATGTGGGGATAAGTCAGTGTAAGCTGCTCAGTATCCAGAGCGCGCTCCTCATACGTACCGACAATTGTCGATTGCAACAATGCGAGCCTGAAGTCAGGTGAGAGTGGACATCAGTTTCTCAAGCATATGATGCGACAATTTCGTGATACACATACTCGCACTTAGCCAGCAGAATGATGGCCAATACCGCCTCGACCGCGCTGATTACATATCAGCCCTATACTTCTCGCTCAGCTGAGAGGACCTACTTGTTCAACGTGATGATCAGCAGGTCTCCTAGGTCCTTGCCGAGATACAAGGCCATCTGCTCGCCACCCCAGTCGAAGATACATTCAAGAGGTATGATCGCGAGAAAGCAAACTGATACAGCGTGAGTCGACCAGAATGAGGATGAAAGAGGTATACCTACGAGCAAAGGTCGTGTTATGTCCCCATTGTACCATCTCCCAGTGCGACGCCCAGGAGAGCGGAATGAAGAGTATAAGAACATTGAGAACTGTAAGAAGTTTCGGCACTTGAGCGATATGGTGAGTACCCAAGGCAGGTCAGAACTCGCCAGACGAAGTGGCTATGTTTCGGAGACTCTCGCCCCAGCCGATCTTCCTACGGCCCTTGCCTCGAAAGCGGTCCCAAAACTCCTGCACCCTGTCAGAGGCATAACCATATGCAGCCCTGTACGTGCTTTGCGAATGGCTAGCTTCAAGACCGTCGGTCGCGGACACAGCAGTCCCGTGACTGAACTCCAGATGTAAGCTCTGTGTCTACATCTCGTCGGGCAGTTGCAGTGCATACCCGCGCTCCTCGTCAATCACGACTCTGCCCGCATTGATACTGTCAGCTTTCTCGCTCGAGGAGGCCATATGCAAGAAGGAGAAGAAACAAAAGGTAAGAGGACAAAGGAAGAGTGTGGACACTTGCCAGAAGCGTGGGGTACGACAGTAAGGCTGCGTGTTGAATCTTGGCGAAATTGCGGGGGATTGATGTGCGCCGATACCGCGCTTTTCTCGAGCTTGCCAAGGATAGAAGCCAAGCCTGCTCCGGCGGGACAGGACCGAAACGCGTTGCCACGAAACAGTGTTGGCAAAGTCCGCAAACTGTCTGCAAAGTCTGCAAGTTTACAAGTCTCTACAGACTGTCCGCAGGGTCTGCCGAAGACTTTCACACGACCCGCAGACTCCCTCATTGACTGTGAGGGCGAGTGCGTTAGGCGCCCATATTTATCACGTGCTTTGCATCATCAGCCCATGTGACTATATTCACACAATCATGTGCATGGGTCTCGCTGAATCAACCAATCAGGACGCTAAGATCAAGGTCCGTCGAGTCTGGGAAAGTCTTCGTGCAAAAGTCTGCGAAAAGTCTGCGCGCGGACAGTCTGCAAGTCCGCGTGAGTCCGCCCAGACTCTCCGTCCACCGGGCCAACACTGCCACGAAATGAGCGGGGAACGTTGCTGCGGACACACGGCACGCTGGAGGCGCGCGTACTACTGTATATGTTCATCCTGTGTTCATCGGTCTGAACAGTTTGGGGCGGTCATGTCTGTCCGCCGTGTTTTGTCTCTGATTTGCGCTTTCACAAGCGGTACGTGAAAGGTATCAATTGAAGGCGCTAGGTTTCTGCTGCTCGGACGTGAGGATGATGAAGCGGAGCGTTTCCAGCTGCATGCGACTCCACGCCACACGCATCCGACGCGATCACCTCGTATCCAGACTGTCGGGTGCTAGTTGAACGTTCATAACTTACGCTGCCTCAGCTCGTAGATGCCTCGAACACATGATAGATGACTCCGTTTAGCTTTGGAATAAGCTGCGGATGTCGAAACGCGTGCTAAGGACACTCTGGAAAAAATCGGTCAGGCAGCTACAACAGGTATTGCAAACGCGCCGAGAGTTGAGATCGACCTTCGACTTCGCCCTGTGGACCGAGCATTGCAGTCAAAAGCTCCAAGGAGGACCGCGATAATGTAATTTGAAAGCATCGCACCTCGGCGAGGCTACCAGGGGGCCATCCGACATGGAGGAGTGCTGCTCGTGTAAAGTGGACTCCATACAGCACAGCGGCGAAAGCGCGGTCGCCTTCAAGCTTTTTTGACGAATCGGCCAACGCGATGCCAGAACAGATGTTCTTCCTCTTCCCCATCCTTTCCCCACACCTCGCTCTCCGCCCAGACGTCCATATTCGCGATCCAGAGGTGCGTCGGGCGGTCGAGACAGCACCCGTCGAATGCGCGCTTCCATATCGGCGTCCAGAACCGCTGCCACCACGCGACGTCTGGCCGATGGCTCAGGACGTGCTCATAGAAAAGCAGGGTGCCTCCGGGTTTCAGCACCTGTTCGACAAGTGTAGCTATCGTGCGTTCCGGCTCTGGGATGGAGCAAATGGTGAGAATGGAGATGATTGTGTCGACAGTATGGCTGCCACCGAGGGCGGAGGTGATGAGCGAGATGTCTTCCGCGCCGTATGGGAGAATAAGCAGAGTTCCCGTGCCTTCCGTGAAACCTTTGGAGGCGGCGAGCGTGCGGATTTCACCATGCATCAGCTGATTGGGCTCGAGCGCGACATATTTGGTGACCTTGGACGAGTCGAGATACAGCAGTGTGTGTCCGTGCCCTGAACACAAGATAAGGGATATTGTCAGCAACTCTAAGTTTCGGGAGAACTCATAGTCTACCTGCACCGAGGTCGAGGACAACCCCACATGCGTTCCCGGGAATCAGGGATTGCTTAACCGCGCGCCCGCTCTCGTCCACGCCGTTGCCGAAGACCTTCCATACATGCGACATGAATATGCGCGAAACCTCGCGCGGGTGTACGAGTAGTGAAGGTGAACGGAAGATCGCTGATAAGGTGGGCATGAAAGCAGCTTGGATCGCGAACCGCAAGTCCGCGAGGAGAGCGAAGGCGGCCGAGAGCTTCATGCTTAAATGCTTGACCGCGTTCGCGTAAACATATGGAGTCGCGTGAGACGCGAAATATGCATGCGCCGCCTATGCTCGTACTGTCGTCTCTGTAATCGCCAATCCCACTGCTGTGTAGTCGTGGTGGAAACTGGTCAAGTCAGGTCAAGAAGGTCCAACTCGAAGGTAAGGTGCGCGAGTGCTTACATATTGCAACAACTTATTAATTACATAATGTTATCTTTGACCGCGCCTGGATGGCTCAGTTGGTTAGAGCGCAGGTCTCATACTATCGTATGACCACTTCAAGTGGGTAATCCTGAGGTCGTGAGTTCGAGCCTCACTCCGGGCAATATTTTTTCTTCAGTGTCCTTACTCTTTTTCTTCTTTCACTGTGTCTTCCCGTTTGTGCCGTTGATGAACCATGCCAACCGTGCAGACTGCTTGGCGTCCGCTGGGGGTGAACGGCCCAGTACGGTACTCCAGAGTTCGCAACAGTCTACAGCAGTTACATCCAAGTACTACTGCCGGCCAACTTCCAGTACTACTCGTCGACCTAAAGCCTCCACCTCTTCCTGGATCACTGCAGTCACCGCACTCCTGACCCGAGTGATCTCTCGCGCCAAGTCTGGGTCTAAACCTTTCACGCCCGTGTCCCTGCGTAGCACCTCAACCGCATGCGACACCGGTTCTCGAAGCCATCCCTGGCCCGCTACGGCCCCGCTTCGCTCTTCTGCCTGTGGTCGCGAGGGCTCAGCCAGAGCGCTGTTCGCGCTGCGAGAAGCTTCAGGCAGTCGGCCTCCGTGAACGAGCGAACCGAGGGCGTCCTGGATCGTTTTCGTCGGCACTGGATCACCGAAGGTGATGCTGAGCGCGGCACCTGGCTTGGGGAAGTACTTGTAGGGAAACGGTCGGCCCTCCGGCATCAGCTTGTCAAAACCTGAGATGTTCGTAGCTTGACCTTGAGTGCTCAACTCCATTGCGCACAGAAGGGGAGGCTCACCGGTCAACCACATCGGAATGATTACAGGAGGCCTTTGCGCTTCCATGATGATCCTGCCACTGAACGGTTTGGTCTGTGAGCGTAAACGCTTCGATGGCGAGCCGTGGGCACAAACGTACATTCCCCACTTGAACCGCAGGAGTTGTGCTGCAGTCGGGCTCTCGGGGTTGCTTGACTCTTGGTTAACTTTCCCTTCGCCAAACAGATGAATCTGACAGAGAGAAAGGTGAGCGCAGGGTGTGCATCAATTCAATAGGTCGCGTGAATCAGACGTACCCATTCGCCGCGGTTAAGCTTTTCTATGGCGGCGTCGATGGCGGGCTGGAATATGCCCTTGCCGCGGAATGTCTCTATTACTTGGCCAAGGCGGAAGAACGTGGAGAAAATACTATCTGGCGACCGAACACGCATTGGGAGGTCGGTCGGCGTCGTGGGTATCGTTCAGTGACGAATTGCATGGAGGACCACGTACGGATTCGTGAACATTATGTCTGAGGCTCCGAGTGTCCATCTGGTCATGCGCGAGTCGCGGTAAAATCGAGCGGGTAACACACCCCATGCGACGGGATCATCTAGTCTGTGAACAAATTTGCAACTGGGAGATATCCACTTCGTGCAGAGATATCTCACGTAGATATATGGTTGGACACTATGCGCGTGTAAACGTGCAGGGCACTGACAGGTGACCGAAGCATAGACGCACTGGTGACAATACCACGCCCTTGATTGCGCTCGTCGCTCTCGAGAGCTCGGATCAGATTTGGAAGGCCATTCACGGTTACGGAGGCACAGTAGCAGTTGAGGATTGCTTTGCTGCCGAGCCCGACCGTACTGACGGTGAGTTGAGATAGAAAGCCCATTCGGGAGGTCAGATACAGGGAGAGCAGTTGAGAGAGCTCTTCAGGAGTACAGTCGATTATCTTGAAGCCCGCGGGAGTGCGTACATAGAAACACCGTGAGCGAGTGGAAGCAGGCGGTACAGAGCCAACAAACTCCGGAGACGCGAGCGTCGGGAGAGAGGCGCGTTGCGCGTCGGCCGCCGGAAACGGGCGCCCTCGGCTTCTTCCTCCTCCACCATCTCAGCGACTCTCCCGCGTTCGCAGCTGGGACGAACTCTTGAAGCCGACGGCTGTAGGCTCGACTGGGTTTGTCTTGCTTGCTCCGAGTGAACGTGCTGGGTCAGGCGTAGTCCGACTTTGCAGGAATCTTACGATTGTAATTCGCCCTGTGCTGCTACGCGGTGTGCTGTTGTGTTCGAGGTATGTCGACGGCCTCCGTATTTCTGTCTAGCGGAGGCTAAGGTTCTCATGCCGACGTCAGGATGGCTGTCATGCAACCTTTGAGGCGGGTCCAAGCAGCGCTTGTGGCTGCTGTCGGACGGTTAGACAAGTCCCTCTCGCCTAGCGATACTCTCAACCGCCTGAAGCAACACAAATGGACCCTCTCCGACACCATCTACATCTTTCACATCGTGCTCGCCACCTTCTGGATTGCCATAATGCAGGTTCCCGGCTTCCCGCTCAAGCTCCTGATACCCATACTCTACGCCATCGCGCTCCTGATACCCTTCACGTCCCAGTTCTTCGTCCCTGCAGGCCCCATATTCCTCTACCTCCTCAGCTTTTACTCCTCAAAATTCATACCGACAGAGTACCGGCCAACGCCTTCTGTGGTGCTTCTCCCCACGCTCGAATCCGTGCTCTACGGTGCGAACGTCTCGGACATCCTCACCCGTTTCACGCATCCTATCCTGGACATCATCGCGTGGGTTCCGTACGGAGTCGGTCACTACATCATCCCGTTCATTGTCGCCGCGTTCATCTGGCTATTCCGCCCCAAGGAAGCGCTTCACTTTTGGGCGAGCGCGTTCGGGTACATGAACCTGACCGGCGTACTCATCCAGATCCTCTTCCCTTGCGCCGCTCCATGGTACGAGCTCATCTATGGGCTCACCCCTGCGGACTACACCATCCGCGGCTCGCCTGGCGGTCTTGCACGGATCGACAAGCTGTTCCACTCGAGCGGGTACACGACCGCGTTCTCGAACTCGCCTCTTGTCTTCGGGGCGTTCCCGTCCCTCCATGCCGCATCGGCGACGATGGAGGCGCTTTTCATCTCGCACTTCTTCCCTTGGACGACAAAATGGGTGTTCGGTTACGCGGCGGTGCTGTATTGGGCAACCATGTACCTGACGCACCACTACCTGGTCGATGTCGTCGGCGGTTCTTGCCTTGCGGTCGCGTTCTTCTATCTCCTCATGCCCGAGGAGCTGAAGGGCGCCAATGCCACCGCACCTCCGGGTGGCCTCAACATCGCATCGTACCGCAGCAAATACGAGATTTACGACCTGGAAGAGCCGCGCGGACGTGGTCGGAGTGGACGCGCAAACGGCTCTATCATGAGGGACGCGGAAGCTTACGATCTCGAGGAGCTCTCTGACCGTGAGTCGGACGAGGAGGTGGACATCACGTACCGCTCGCCTGTGGTGCCCGAGCAGCCATCGTCCGCCGCGCCGCTGATCAAGTCGAACGGTCGCGCGTCCCCTGCGAAGAAGAGTCACCGACATACGGCGAGCATTGCGAGCCTGATTCGGTCGGAGGAGAGGGGCGAGGAGGGCTGGAGCCCGATCGGGAGCTCGTTCGCATTCCCGCCGACGCCTACACGTGCACTTGCGCCGGAGGAAACGAAAGGGTCGCGCGCTTCGTAGGATGATGATGCTTGCGGCTGCTCGGTCTGCCTGCGGTGCTCGATCGGTAAATTTGTACGTCACTTGGTTATTACTCGCCTTCGTACTTGTCTATCTCAGTCCTAGGGCATTCATAATGTGTATATACGGTTTCGAAGCATGAACAATGATAGACGCAGTGCAGTCTTCGCCGTGTATTTCTCTCCATCACCGTTCAAAATGCAGATTGCCCTGTTGAACCCCCAAATTCTGGCCGGTTTGTTCAATCGCGAGCGTAGTACGCGCCTGACCATGAGTGCGGTGGGCGTAAGGTAGGATCCACTGCTTCTCGCAGACTTGTGACTCACGACCTTGCTGTAGTCGGGGATCATAGTGGGTCGTTGCCTGCATGCGCAAGTGCCGAAGCTCACGGTGTTCTGAAGTGCGTCATGCATTATTGCAGTCGAGGCGACGCGTGTCGTCGGTGCATTTGCATCGCTCCACTTGCTCTGTCATGGCAGGAAGTCAATCTGGACACGCGGACGCCGATTGGCCAGTGCCCCTGCGTGACCTGTCCTCTCAAGACGGCGTCAGGTGCAAGAAGTCGGTCTCTGTGGACGACCAAAGCTTCCTTTCCTTTTCGCTCATGCCGTCGACCCTCCTGCTTTACTGACGTCATGCACGAGACAGTGAGCGCGCACCGGGCCTTCATACATATACCGTATCCCGTCCCAAAGCGACGCGGTGCTCACCGTCACTTTCTTCGACGACCACCGGGCACAGTTTGCACCAAACACTCAGCATGACCGAACAACACACCGCAGGAAAGTGGGAGAAACTGTACCCTCCGCCGTCCCACGCTCCGTCCACGCAGGCCCCCAGACGCCTTCCCGGTGCGACCCCGGATTCCACTGCGGCCCTCTTGAACACCTTGAGGGACAACCATGTCAAGTGGCATGTCTTCTTCAACGACAAAGGGTTCCACAAGTTCGTCCTGCCAGTAACGATGATAGTACACGTGCGCTCACCATCTTGATTTCAGTCATGCATCCCATCATGTCCTGGCTGTTTACGACCTCGGTGCAAGCGCCGAAAATATCGAGGCGGTCTATAAGACCCACACATCTTACCAGCGTCCCGCTTTGGACTCCCCGGAGCCTATCACCAATGAGAATTTCCATCAGCACCTTGGAGATGAAAAGTATGTTAGCTCCGGATGTCCACTCATGTCGCTGCTGATGGGTTGTTGTGGGCATGCTTTAGATTCTACAGAGCATACGTGGACTTCTTCACTGACCGCCTCCTGGCGCAAGGTGCCGTCGCCACGATTGAGGAGTACATATTCTCCCCGAAAGCGAACATCGAGCCTCCTGCACCCGGAGAACCACCATTGCAGATGGCTAACCGTTTCCTCGCCGGCCAGCTGCACTGCCTCATCCACACAGGCTACGGTTGCGAGTTTGGCCTTCTTGGGCAGTTGTCTGAAGGTAGGTTAACATGCGCACGAAAACCACGTGCGCTGACTTACTCGCGCTAGGGCTGGCAATGACCGCCGTTCACCCGCCTGTCGCTCCAGCGCTGACACCGCCGTCTATCTTGAAGTATGTCAGCGCCGCCACGAGCGACCTGAGAAATGCAGCCGTCTCCGCGGTCACGTCACTCATTCCTTCCCTCGTCCTCGACCAAGTGCATCGCATCATCGGTCAGTCCAACGACACGAAGACGACCGGTGGTCCGCACGCGCTGTCGATCATCGGGCGGGTCATGCGCGATGATTACTGGTCCTACAAGGCCGTCGGGCTTCCCCAGCCGATCAAAGGCGAGGAGGATAATTCGTCGCAGCGGTTGCTACATGAGCGCGGTGACGAGCTCGTGGAGCTCGTGAAGGACTGGACAGTGGACGGCGCGAACGCCAAGGAGGTGGAGAGCAAGATCGAGGAGCTGTTCTGGACGGCCGTCGTCATCTTCGGCGTTGGCGGCTGGGCTGGCCGCAAGAAGTCAAAGACGGGCAAATTCAACGGCGACTTCTTCTTGTGAGCCTGCCAGGGTTATCAACCATGCTCTCACGCTGACCATCCGTTCAGCCTGCACCTTGTGACTTCCGTGCTGTTCCTGCCCTCGATCGTCGCTTACCTCTCGCCCACGTCGACCTCCATCTTGCTGCGCACCTACCTCCTCAACACGGTGGCCATGTACGTCGCGCGCGGGCGCCCGCCCCTGCCAATAGCCGGCTTCTACGACAACGTCACGCCCACGCCCACGCCCCCCGCCGACTCGCTCCCGCCCAAGCCGGCAGCGGAGGACACGCTCATCGCCGAGAACCGCACTCCCAGCCCGTGGCTCGCGATCCTCCAGAGCACGCTCGAGCACCCGGACGACCACCTCTGCAAGCTGCTGCGCTCGCTGTCCCACTTCGCGTCGCTGTACGGGACCACCGAGCCGGGCCATCTGAAGAAGCTCGGCGTGGACTTGGACGGCGCGGAGAGGCTCGATGGGACGCTCTTCGTGCGTGTGGCGGGGCTGTCGATGGAGAGGGTGGGCTGGATGAGAGAAGGGCAGAAGCGTGATACCTGGGACGTCGATGCCTTCTACCATGACGAGTATTGATGGCACGGCAGACAAAGGGCGGCCCGGGTGGTACCCCTGGTTCATAGCCATGTCATCGGCCGATTCCCAGGTTCAGACGTTAAACTGTAACATGGTCTTCAGGCTATCGCATGACTATAGATACGCGGGGCGTTGCCAACGTGCCCGCCGTTTGGGATGTTTACGGCACCTGCGGTGTAGCTACCATGAGAATGAGGGATGTGTATATGTCACATTGTACTTGTGGGCACCCAAAGCATGGAAACACCTTACCATTTCCGGTAGTTGATTTCTTTTGCTCGCCATGCATGCAATTGTGCACGTCCTGATACCCAACTGGTTATGTAGAGAACTACAGATGTCTGAGTACTAGATACAATGTGTTACTAGCACATTGTATCTAGTCAGCAATGGCTGAATGAATAGGCTACTACTGGTCGCCTGCTCGCCTATATTGTCATCTCAAAGCACCAGCAGGTGCACCGCGTTTGCACCGGGCCACGTAGCCTGCTCGGCCTGGTTCGCCCGTTACGTCTGCTCATGAGAGCAATATTCACCATCTGGTCACATCGGTTCCAGGACTTACTACGGACCGTGCTTCCTGGTGAGAATGCTGACTCAACTGTGGATGATCCTAGCTGAGGATGTCTAATGTCCAGGTCACGTCTCCCTGGGGGGGCATTCAAACGGTATCTCACAACCATTCTGAGCGGCCCAGCCAGGCTTCAGGTGAACCCCGTGGTGGACGTAGCCGCAATCTTATGCATGGCTAGGGGGTATGACGTCCGTTCCATATAAGCCCCTCAGGGGTCGATGTGCACATCCAACCCAACCTCCTTGTTCCATACCGCCACAATGAACACTCCAAAGCCAGAGGAACTCGATTCACTGTTCCCTCTTCCATCTCCATATGTTTCCCCACAGATTCCGGCTCGGTTGCCGGGCATAACCCACGCGTCGAGTAAAGCTCTTGTTGACGCTTTGAAGGACAACCACGTCAAGTGGCATGCCTATTTCAACGATCTTGGATTCCACAAGTAAGTCATGTCGCCACCTACGAGCAAAGACAAGTCGCTGAGAAGGGATGCTCAGTCATGCTTCTCACCATCTTGTCGCCATTTACGCTATGGGCGCCGGGGCACCGCTCATCGAGGCTGCGTATCAGACACATGTCGAGTACATGAAGCCTGCGTTCGCATCTCCCGAGCCCATCGACGAGAAAACGTTCTGGCTCCATCTCGGCAAGCGAGAGTATGTCTTGTGACCGCCGCTTTTGCATTGAATAACAGTTGACCAGAATGTTCCACATAGCTTCTATAATTCGTACCTTGAATTCTTCCGGGCTCAGTTGCTCAGCAAGAGCATCTCTGAGGTTTTTGATGAATACGTGTTCTCACCTCGGGCCAATATTGGCGGTGCAGGAGTCAAGGGTGAACCTCACATGCTCCTGCGGTTCTATGGCGCACTTGTGCACCCCATGATTCACGCCGGATGCGGCCTCGAGTTTGGCTTGAAGGGATTAGTTGCAGAGGGTACGTCTGGTCGTGTTGCATTGGTCACTCATTGAGCCCATTGACGGCATCATGTGCACCCGTAGGTCTCGCTCAAGCCGCTACTCACGCAGACGGAGGAAAGAAGCTGGTGCCGGATATGCTCTTTTTGCGCGAGAAGGAGCCGAACTCTCCCTCTGTCTCACGCCTCTCCGCATTACTGCCTTCGCTCTCCCTTCGGCGGCGTTATACTGGTGGGGAACGCACAGCGAGTCATGGCGAGCGCAAGTCAGGAGTCCATGCATTCAGTATCTTGGCCCGCATCTCCGCCGACCCCCGGTTCTCCGCCGAGAACGTTCGTCTGCCTGCTCCTGAGGGAGTGTCTCCGTTCGATCGCGTCAATGACACCGTCGGTGAAGCACTCGCCGAACTTGCGGCTGAGTGGGCTGCTGACCTTGAGGGCAACGTGGTCACGGCGGACAAGATACGGGAGAAAATAGAAGAGCTCGCCTGGATGAATGTCATCATATACGGCATCGGGGGCTGGGGTGGGCGGGAGCGATCCGAAACCAAACAATTCAATGCAGACTTCTTCTAGTAAGCCAGCGCAGACCTCGTACTCCGGTTGACTATATGCTGACCGGCGAGAATATAGCATGCACCTCGTGACGTCCTCGATCTCATTGCCCACATATGCAGCGTACTTTTCGCCCGAGACTGCTGGGCTTCTCCTCCATACGTACTTCGCCGTCTGCATCGCCTGGTACGTGGCACGAGGCCGCGCCCCGCTCCCGATTCGCGAGTTCTACGAGGCTACGACAGTCAAACCAGCCCCGCCATCCACAGGAACGCCTGCCACCCCAGCCGAGAACACCCTCACACCTGATGATCCCGCGCCGAACCCGTGGCTGCCGATAGTACAGACAACAATCACACACCCGGGCGAGCACGTCTGCAAGCTACAGCGTGCCCTCATGCACAATGCGACGGTGTATGGTGCGCGGAAGGCCGGTCATTTTGCTGGGACAGAGCTTGAGGGTGCGGAGCTTCTCGATGGGACTCTTTTCATCCGCGTGGCGGGTCTGTCGGCTGACCGAGTGGGATGGATGAAGGAGGGACAGGAGCACCGTGGGTGGGACCGCACGGGGTTCTACTGATCCCACTGATTGTATGTAAGGCTCCCGGACAAACGTTTCATATGTGCCATGGCCTTTGCTTGACCTGTACTTGTACGTGACTGTGGCTCGTTGCTCGGATAGCATCATGATGGCCGCGTGAATTGCATGGATACTTGTCCCAACTTCCAAGTCAGAAGTCTATTCTTGCAATAGCACTAATAGTGTACCCTTTCCCCAAGGGTTCAGTGGTGTAGTTGGTTATCACGTCTGTCTCACAAGGTGTTCACAGGAGGTCTCCGGTTCGAGCCCGGACTGAACCACATTTTGCTCTTTACCGCCATCACCTGCATTCGCTGGCAACATGGCGAGGTTGGACTTACACCTGATCGACGTGCACTGGCTGATGGGTAGTTCCTGCTGAACGCCCATGGAACACTGCAAAGGTTACTGCCCGTAACAGCATCTGCAGCGACATTGTGTTCATCCGTTTTGGATAGGTCAGTATGCAGTACTTACCGATTTCCTACCGGTAGTTCACATACTTACCGTTGAGGGCCTCGTATTCATTTTATGGAGTTCAGCTGCTCGTTCCGCTCGACTGCGTGCAACATGAAGACAGTGCGGAAAACCGGATTGGGAGGAATGGACCAGGCCAGCGTTGTGAAGGCACATGCTCTCACCGACCATCGCCAACTACTGGTCGCCCTGTCATGCACAGCGACACTACTCACACTCGTATTGACTGTGGCGTCCTCGCAGCTCCTCCCGCTCTTTGACGGGTCGCCACACGTCATCCTATCGCCTCCCCCGACGTTCTCGCTTCGCCATGCAGTCGCATCTGCTCTCCTCCGATGGGACGCGTTCTACTTTGCGCACATCGCACGCGACGGCTACGTGCACGAACAGGAGTGGGCGTTCTTCCCTGGCACGCCCTACGTGATGAGGTTCGGCGCGGCCGTCGCACGACTCGTGCGGTCGGAGGGCCCTGGTCGCGATACAGCGCATGAGCCGGCTCAGTGGGAAGACTTCCTGCTGGGGGGCTTGGCCGCATCGTTGTTGTCAGCGCCGTCGACGTTGGCGTTGTACGAGCTGACATCGATCCACTTTGGCTCGAGAAACGTCGCGTTTCTGGCCGCGCTGCTCTCGTTGCTGCCCAGCAGCCCGGTGACACTGCGGATCGCGGGGTACAGCGAGCCTTTCTTTACGTTTCTCTCTTACACGGGTGAGTCGGGCTGACATAGGTGCTCTCCACGCGAACGTTGAGCTGATTCGCACGCGTCTGTAGGCATGCTCTGCTGCGCTCATAAGCAGTGGTTGCTGGCAACGTGCTGCTTTGCTTTAGCCACGACCTTCCGCTCGAATGGCATCTTCTTGTGCGGCTTCATTGCGTGGGGCCTCGTCGCCGAGCCACTGCTCAACCGCCGAAAGGTACGCGACAGTGTATCTTTGCGGATCAATATTCTCACATCTCGACTCACAGATCCACGTCGGACGCACTGTCTATGCAGCCATACTCT
>CCBP010000020.1:113450-161199 GCA_000765035.1 Trametes cinnabarina
CAATTCCGCGCCTACCAGCTTTTCTGCGCTGGGCAATCCGCGCCTGCGTCGTGGTGCAGTAACGCTATTCCGTCGATCTACGGACATGTCCAGGCAAAGTACTGGAACGTTGGCTTCATGCGGTACTGGACCCTCCAGCAGCTCCCGAACTTCGTCCTCGGCGCCCCTCCGCTCGCCCTGCTCTTCACGTTCATCGTGCGATACGTCCGCCTCGCGCTCATCCCCCGCCTACTCGCTTGTGTGGCTGGACCGGCTTCTTCCCGCGATGTCCCGTACCACCGGAAGGCACGCTCGCCTTTCCTTCCTCCGTCCATAGCCCCGCACGTCATCCACGGCCTCGTCCTCTGTCTCCTGCTCCTGTTTGCGTCGCATACGCAGATCGTGCTGAGGCAGGCGGCGTCGATGCCGCTCACGTATTGGGCGGCGGCGTGGCTTGTGGTCGAGCGGCCAACGTGGGGCAAGCGGTGGGTCGGCTGGAGTGTGGTCTGGGGAGCGGTCAGTTGTGTTCTGTGGGCGGCGTTCTTGCCTCCGGCGTGAGCATGAACAGGCTATGCCTGTGGGTGAATAGAGATACATTATGTGATTATAGGTAGAAACGGCGGGTATGCAAACATTGCCTCTATATGATATGAAATATCCATACTCCCAGATCGCCCTCGAACTCCGTAACGATGCTCACGCGGTCTTCTTCTTGCCCGTCAGCGAGTACGCCTCGACCTCCGCCTCGGCACGCAGGCCCTCCTGCTCTGCCTCCGCGATCATCTTGCGCTCCATCTTCTCGAACTCCTCCTTTGAGAGGTTGAGCTTCTTCATCTTGTCGATCCGCGCGCGGTACTCCTGGTACTTCTTGTCCGTCCCGAACAGCCGGTCGCACCACCGGAAGGACGTCGAGAAGTTGTTCACGAACGCCATGTGGTGGAAGTCGTGATGCTCCGCGCCGGACCAGAATGGGACGATGTGCTGGAGCGACCAAGGGAAGTCTGCAGCCGCACGTTTAGCCGGCTGGTTCCGCGACTAGTGAGTGGGAAGACATACCGTAGCCGCTGTGCGCGTCGATGGCCTGGAAGAGACGGAGCGTGATCCACACGTAGACGGTGAAGATGTGGAGGTCGCGGCGGAACCAGCAGTAGAGCAGGGGGCCAGCGATCGTGCCGGTGCCGAGAATCATGACTTCGGCCGGGTGCGCGTACTCGGCGGCGAGGCCGAACGGCGCCGAGTACTTGTGGTGAATCTTGTGGATGTGCTTGTAGAGGGGACCCCAGTGGAGCGCCTGGTGCGCGAAGAAGTGGAACATGTCCTCGAAGACGAAGAAGAACGCGATCTGGGGAAGCTGATGGCGCCATGAAGGGAAGGGCACCTGCCAGGTCGCCATGCCGAACGCCTCAGCCAAGGGGTGGAAGAGCCAGATCTAGAACGCGTCAGCACCGAGGGAGCGCAGATACTAGAAGGCCACGTACCACCGGAAGCTCGACCATGAAGTGAGAGAAGAGGACCTGCTTTGTGCATTCCCACTGTTCCTGAGCGGTTGGAATCTTGTTGGGCTGCAGTTTCCACTTCCTGAAGTAGGGTATCGAGTCGATGATGATCCAAGGCACGCAGCGACCAAAGTACACGATCTACGACACGCCTGTTCAGCCTGGCAGGGTACGGCGCGTCAATCAAGCGGTACACACCTCGTGAAGGAGGAAACTCATGAGACCGGTGGCGATGACCGGGTTTCCGATCCAAAGATACCAGTTGACCCACTGCATCTCGAGCCAGTTGAGCTGGGTGAAGTCGGTGTTAGCATAGAGCATGTCCGCGCTGGGGTGCACGGATGCGGCGGTCGAGTTCATGACGGGCAATGCGGGCGGGGGGTGAGTATCGTCAAATCGGTGTCAAGTCCGATGAAAGCCTGCGCAGAACGAGGAGAAGAGACAACCGCCGTGGCGATGGAAGACGGCTGGGAGGATGGCTGGTTTTAAAAGACGGTGTTCCCAGATTTTTGAGCGGACCACGTAAAATCGCGGGGTTTGTCGTACGACTCTCGGCGGCTCGCCTATTCTCTTTCCCTCACGTGGCTGCCCCCATCCGCCCCGCCCGAACCTCTCCTCCTCAGCCTCGCTCGTCATCTGGCCGGCTCCAGCCATCGATCGACCTCTTTGCTTGTCGTACATAGAGCAATGGTGGTATCATTCTTCTCAGGAGTCAGAAGTTTGGATGCGAGTTGACACCGAGCCGGCCGCCGCGACGAATCCGATACGTGAAGTGCTCGGCGTTCTCGGGGATCCCGCGAGCCTCGAGGCAGCACCTCAGATCTGCTCGCCTGGGGTATGTAACGAGTATACGAACGACTGACTACTGCATGCACCCAACACACATACGTACTACTATACGGAACTGGGCCTACAAGGTATTGCACGGGCAAGTCCGGAGTCACCGAACGACAACCTTGTAGTGTAGTAGATGGCTGACGAGTATTCACTGACCTCTCACCAGCTCACAATGCCCCGTCGCCATTGCCCTGGCTTATCGCTGCTGCTGATGAAGCAGAGCGCAGAAAGCAGTGAGGTCGTAGGCTCCTCGAACTCTCCCTAGACCATTGTCTAGGAGCGGAGTTGGCTCGACGGAGACTTGGAATGACACACTCCCTCCAGTATGCGTGTCATCATATGACATCGATCCCACACAAGGTGTGTGAGGTCAAGTGTCCGAGTCGTCAGCCAGATGGCATAGATTCATTGGGAGCTCACAGCAGGTTCGATCATATTCGGAGTCTGCGCGGATTCCATACAAGACCGCCGTACGTGAGGTGGGCCCGAAGATCTCAACTGTCGACGACGCGCGCATATCTCTCCATGTCGCCCAGAAGCCTCGCCCAACGACCGTGATGCCATGCCTCGACGGCCTTCCACTCGTCGCTGTTCTGGCCCAGGATCTTTTTCATCCACATCAACCTCCCTGCGACAACGAAATCCGCAAACGCGGGGCGGTCTCCCGTGACGAAGCGTCTACCATCCCCTCCTATCGGATCTAACCACGTCTTCACCGTCCCGAACGCCTCTTGCAGTCCCCTCCAGTGTGCCCTGCGCGCATCGGTGCCCGGGGGCGCCCATTCATCCATGCTCCCACCCCACTGCCACTCCCTCGCCTTCCGATAGTAGGCCATGCTCTCTTCGTGCAGCCGCCGCTCCCGCACCATCACGGACATGACGAGCATCTGCATGTGTGGCGAGACCGCGTCCGTGAACGCAGCGTCAAACGCGGCGTGCAGCGCGGCGGTGCCGTCGGGAATGACGTGCGGGGTGTCGGGGTACTCGCGATCGAGGTAGAGCGCGATGGCGAGCGAACCAGAGAGCGAAGTGGCAGTGGAGGGGTCGTGCAGCGCGGGGAGGGTATACATGGGCGCACCGGAGGGCCAGGCGGAGGTGGGTGGGACGCCCAGGGACTGGCAGGTGCTCGCGATGGACGGGTATTCGACCCAAGTGGTGGTGTAGGGCAGCTGCTTATAGTTGAGAGTGTACCTGCGTGGTCGAGCGTGGGGTGTTGCTGGTGAGTCGGCAAGATGCAAGGCCGGATAGTTAAGGCAAGTACGAGGTGGGGAACTGACCTTATGCGCCATGTGTTGGGAGACCACGCAGTACCCTCGACGTCTCCCGGAATGTCGTAGAAGACAAGTGGTTTCATCGACCTGCGCTTTCCTCCCCAGCCGGTGGATGGAGGCGAGTCCGTCATTGTCAGGTGTCAAGTATCGGTATCGCGGTTACAGGCAGGTAAGTGTTACAGCGTTCTCCCGGGACTTTTACGTCCTCTGGTCAGTAAGGTTAGGCTTCTTCGTGACTGACTGGCTTCGCTGCGCTATCATTGGGCAGCCTTGAAATCTGGTCTTGTTATCGTTGAGCCGTAGGAGAGGGCATGGGTAACAGCATGCTATGTGTAGCATAGTGCGACGGTGTGTTTGTCGAATTCGTGTCCGCCCAAGTATGCAACACCCTATCACGATTCCGGGACATGCGATCGAATGCCTGGGGCTACAGCTTCAACTTGTGTTGTCGATCTCTGTGCGAGGAGCATGCCAGGGCTCGTTCTTGCCAACTGTGACTGCCGAGATTGGTGCCGGGTGCAGGCGTGACTGGAGGCTAGGCCGCGATCTCCAGCCGAGCTTATCTTCCTCACTGTCCTTTCTCCTCCTCCCGTCCTGCTGAGCAGTCTGTCCGTCCTCCACGCACCTTTGTTCTATTCCCAACGTCCTCTTGCATCAACGAAAATGAAGCCCGGATATTTTCGTCTGATGGCCTTCCCGGTTGAGATCCAGGACTGCATCTTCCAAGAGCTGGAGGTGCACGAGCTGCCGGCCGTGCTCCTGGTAAATAGCCACTTCAACGCCATCGCGACCCGCATCCTCTACCGCATCATACCCGAGCTGCCCATCCGACGCTGCATCGTCTGCCTCAAGGTTCTCTGCGCGAACCCAACGAACGCGGCGCTCGTGCGCAAACTCAGCATCGACTGGTCCAGCCACCGCATCGTCGCGAACCTCTTCCGCCTTCTCCGCGACACTCTCACCCACCTCACCTCCCTCCGTCACCTCAGCATCGAGCTCTCACCCCAAGATAACCACTATAGCCTCGCATGGGTGCTGCACGGCTGCCGCTCACGTCTGCGCACGCTGGGCACCTCCATCCGCTGCGATCCGCAGCTAGCCGCCGTGCTCGAGACGCAGCCCGACCTGCTCGAGCTCTGTCTGCGCGGGTTCCAGACAAAGCAGCCGTTTACGCTCTCGAAGAGCGCCATGCCCCTTTTGAGAATGTTCCGCGCTGTGCATGCCGGTCCCGCCGTCATCTCCAGCGTCGTGCGCGGTCGCCCGCTAGAGGGCATCTCCCTCTCCATGTTCATCGAGGACGGCTTCCTCCCGCTCGACGCGCTCCTGCTCTCGACGCATCCAATCAAGCGGCTCACGATCATGTCGCTCGACAACACCCCGCCCAACATCCTTCTTCCAGAGATTGCGAATCGCTTACCGAATCTCGAGGCGCTGCACGTCGTGGTCCTGATGGCTATGTTCGATAGGGTGAGTGCGCCTTCCCTCTCTGTTGCCCGTGTGGGCCCTATCCTTCCCGTCCATATGATCATGGGGGCGAGCAACGAGGCACGTTATCACTTGTTCGACATGCTTCGAAGGCCGTCGTACAGGGGAGTGCGCCTTGCATGCTGCGCCGCTTCCAAGCACATGCGGGCAGACCTGCCCTCGTATCTATCTATGCAGCGCTTCGTGTTGATATTGCTCTAAAACGGCTTCGAGGAGGCCGACTCCACGAGCACACGTGACTGCCATTGGTCGCATTCAATCCAGGAATACTTCAGGCAATAGACTGTCTATGCGGAGTCATACCGCGACGTCTGAACTAGTGAGCAACTGTAGAGATCGCTGGGTGTGTCACCTTCTGCCCAAAGTGGCAAGTGCTGTCCTTTATACGCCAGTGTCGACTGCAGGCAATGTCTCGAGCAGTTCGTTTCAGCGGGTTCCGAATCTCCTATAATGGTCTCCAATTCACACTTTGTCCGTGTGTCCTTCCGATATCCGGTGCTGATTGTCATTTATGTCATCGCAGCAAACCTTGCAGGACTCGAGTCCGACGCTGTCGCGGTTCTCAGATCTGCGGTACCTGACGTTTATGGCCGCCGGCTCGGCATCGATAGAGGACGAGGGCGAGATCGCACGAACATGGGGCAAGGCGTGCCCCACCCTCAGGACTATCATCCTGCCGAAGGGCAAGGTGTGGTTCGAGCGAGAGGGCAAGTGGCACTGCTGCGCATGAGGCGCAGAGGCATGGGGTCTCGGGACGCTGAGAGGACAGGGTCCTCCTCGATTTCGAGCAGAGTGGAACGCAAAGAGGATCGGTGTGCATCTCGTACGTGGTGTTTTGGTTGTTTGGTTTTAACTGTTATCTTCGCTCTTCACGGAAGGACTGTCAGCATCAGCATTTGCATTCGTGTACGTCGTCGTGGCCGTTTCAAGCGCCGGCGTCGTTGCTTGTGGCCCGTTCAATTCCTGCATATAGTACACGTTTCTGATTGATCGGCTTGTGCGCACCGGGGCGCTGTATTGTATTCGTTGTATCTCTCTCATCTGGATCTAAGAACATGAAGAAATTGCGATTTGGCGACGATCGTGTGAGTGACATCTCTGTGCTTCGGTTCGCGTCTGCCAGCTTGCTCTAGCAGCAGCGTCATCGTTACTCGCCGAATTACCATCAGTGAGTACGCCATCATACTTATGATCTAAGGAAAATAATATTCTGACCAACTGCTTCTTTGTACTTACGTCGGCATCGATAGTTGTCGCCAGCCTCAACTGGCAGGGCCACCCATGGCGAACTGAGTCGTCTATGTACCCACGGTCACGTAGGACTACCAACTAATAGTCCGCGCCCTACGAGTGATCAAAGTCTGACTTGGAGGGCTTCGAGATCTATCCTCCCATCTCGTCGTAACTCTCATACATCCGAGTCGCATCGAGGGCGTCGGACGACCGTATCAAGATTTCGTCGATGGTGCGCTGAGACTCTCTCGGTACGGTCTTCGATTTAGGCATGTACGAAGTCTATCGTCTGATCAAGCTACATCGAATGTATGGTGACCAAGCAGGACGCGACTTCTCCATACTGTATTTACCAGACTTTAGGCGATGTCCCCTGTCCCTGGGCCCTATCGCATCGCCTATTTGGGCGCTTGCCCCCTTGTCCCCGGGCACTCATCGATACGTCGCGACTTGCTATGCATATCTTTCTCGGCGTCGTTTCTTGTACGTGTCTCCCGTCTTCTAACCCAAGAGGGCTCTCTCGTCGCTGACTGTCGCTTGTGCAGCTACGGACATGATCATAGCCCGTCTACGCTGCCAAACCGCGCAGGCTGACGCGATAGGCATTATACTCTTTTCATCCATGTCTGGTGGCTACCGTGATAAGCGTAGGTTGTCACATATATTTTCAGTGCTCAAGCATCTCTATCGGTCTCTGGATCCCTTCATGAGGACCGAGGAATCGCCATCCTGCATGCCCAGGCGGCTTCCAGTCCCGGTCCGGCATCGCTAGTCTTCTCGGTCAAGAGACTCGACGGTACGCGATGAGTCCTCGCAACCGTTTCAACTCTGGGTCCTCCTCCAGGGACCCGGCCTCCCTATCCCGGATTGTGCTTGGGGCGTGGTCGATCGCTACTGGTTCGCTTGTGAGTTGATGGCAGAGGCCTCCGCGTTCTTCGCCTCCGAGGCCGCGTTCGAGAGATTGCGCATGAGCAGATATCTTCCGAATTGGCCCAGTAAATGGTATGTGACCATGCACGTATACGTATCGATGATCCGTCTCATACGCTGACATTCTCACCTCCCCCTTGTCAGCTGCACACGATATGTTCCAGTGAGTGAGTGAGTGAGTGAGTGAGTGAGTGAGTGGAGGTGGATTCGCGGGTGAAAGCTGATGGCGGAAGGCTTTCTAGGTCAGCACAAATTTGAGGGAACCTTGTGTCTTCATCACGTAATCTTTCCTGAGGCCAATGTCATACCAGTAGAATCAAGGTCATATACTAACCGTGACCACATACATGGAGTATACGCCGTCGAGCCAGAGGGGCGACTTGAGGCTCTCTGGCATTGATGAGGAACAGGGTCAAGGTTGAACGTTGATCGATCTGAACACTGGCATATGGTATTGAATTGTATACAAGTACACTGCTTTCCCCGTCTGCACTGCCTCAAGTTCGCCAGAGTCTCGCGTATCGTACACGCACCCACGCTATGACCCTCCTCGAGTGGTCCAAGGTCATACAGGCCATCACTGGGATCACTGCCGGCCGTCTCGCACGAGACGCTCTCCACACGCTCGTGGCCATGTATAAACGAAGGAATCCCACCAGTAATCCGCGAGATCCACGTGTCTCACTGTCCGCCTCCATCTGTGCTTCCGATGCGGAGTCGTCGCGGCGGGGTGTACCGACAACCGACCGTGTCTTTCGCAGTGGTACACGCCTAGTCGCACGCGACCGTCACGTCGCTCTGTGGGGCACAATCCACTCGGTCAGTACGTTGATAGACGCAGAACAGCCAGGCCTAACCAGCGGCCTCGGCTACCGCCCCACGGTGCGACAAAGGCCTCAGACGCGAAGAACGCGAGCGGAGCCGAGCCGAAAGGCATCTTTGCACAGGAAGCGTGCGTACTCACTGCTCTCACGAACGTCAGCATGTGGCAAGTGATGTACCCCTTCGCAAAGCCCGCGCCGGCGTACGCGAAGAGGTATTCCCACTTGCGCAGGAACGCCTGATACGTCGCGCGGTCACGCAGTGCGGGGTACTGCGCCGCCATCGCTTCTTGTGTCAGGTTCGTCTTGAGGCGGCGGTCCCATGTCCGCAGCGTGCGTGGGTAGTCTGCAGGGGGTCATCATGTAAGTCAGCGGAAACGAGAAGAAGGACGGAGGTAGAGACAGGCGGGACGGCGGAGGTGGAAAGAGAGGTGGTAAGCGGCAAGCGGAGACGGGACGTCGCGATGCAATACAGGGAGAAAGAGGGGGGCAAGGGCAAGGGAAGAGAAGGACGTGTCGCTCACGTGGGGCATGGTTCTCGACGGCCTCAAGCGTGAAACGGCCGCCCGAGGCAGAGTATGCAGCATCGATCAGGACAGTTGCGCTGGGTAGGCAAGAGTTGGGCCACATATAGCGACGCATGAAGTCGTCTGCCCTGTTTATAGACACGCTATGGTCAGCTTCGGAGCTAGGCTACGAGGAGATGAACAGGCACAGATCTCCACTGTCCGACAGGAAGCAAGTGGTGGAAACGAGGCTGGGGAGTGAGAAAGGGGAAGGAGAACAGTACGTACTGGAACCCGGTATACCGGCCCTCTGGGAAGGTCGAAGATGTCACCACGACAGTTGCAGTCGCAGGCTTCAGCGCGAAGTCGACAAGTTCGAAGTACTTCCTGTAGTACTACAAATATGTGCCATCTTTAGCCCAGCTTTACGGGAGACATAGAGCGCGGATGCGATACCTTGCTGCCTACGTGCTCGAGCATCTCGACGCTCACGAATGCGTCAAAAGAGTGCTCCCACTCCATAGGGATGTCGCGGTAGTCCATAAGGTGCACGCGCACGCGGCCAGCCAATCCTCGCTCCCGGATTCGCTCTTCGGCGAGGGATTTCTGCTCGATTGAAAGCGTGAGCGTGTCCACTTCGCATCCGTAACTCGCAGCGGCCTATTGATAGACACAACCATGGTCAGCAATAGCGTTCAGGTAGAGTCTTATTGACGGAAAATGCGACGAGAATCGCACCTCTATCGCCAATGCGCCCCAGCCGGTGCCGAACTCGAGTAGACGATCTCCAGGCTTGACGCGAGCGGTCCGAAGCACGTGTTGTATTTTCCGTCTCTGCGCGTTCTCGAGGTCGAGCGGAGATGGCCCGTTGATGAGGTCCCCGCGCACGCCGCCTTCTTCCTCGTCCCAAAGGGCACAAGAATACATCATCTCCTTACTGAGAAAGGCCTACCGATCGCCAAACAGGGAGCCGAGGAAGGGCAGTGTGAGCAAGACAATGCGGGTGAGACGCGGCGGATTGAAATGGCAATGGCACGGCAATGCACGCACCTTGAAGAGCTCGTTCGACTGGTCATAGCTGGCGATGACGTTGAGTCGCGCTCGAGAACGTGTTTGGCCGAAGAAGGCATTCCGGAGCCCGGAGAAGGCCGCGAGGAAGCGAGTGTATAGCGAAGACGCGGACGCGATCGTCGATTGGTTGTCTAGCCAGAGCTGCCGCGTGCGAGCACCATATGAGAAACGAGGATGATTGAGCGAGCCAGGTACACGTACATCCATGATTGACTTGAGATTCTCGACGTCGACCTCTCCGATCATGTATGCTTCGCTGACTAGTGAGATGAGACAGGCCCGGCCACGACGCCGTCAGATGGGAGACTAATTGAAGGTAAACTCTGTCTGGAGACGTACATCCCAGATCGCCCGAACTGTATACGCATCGAATGCGAAGGCGGATCAGTTGGGGAGCACCATGTGGGCGGGAAGATGGCCGCTCACGTAAATACCCGCGTCCAAAACTTGCCGTTGTGCACCTTGATGCGGACGATGGCTCCACCGGTTTTCTCGCTACCGAAGCAGAACGTGTCGTCGCAATCCTCGATGCATATGAAGCCAGCCGTGATGGTTGAGCGGAGCATCGCCAGTATAGACGACCGTGCTACATAGGCAAGTCTGTCAGCCAATGTCACCGGGGTATTACAAGATGTGAGAGGACGTACCAAGCATGGTGACGAAGGAGTACGGTGCAGTACTCTTGCTGGTATAGAGCGTGGATGAGCCGGAAGAGGAGACGCTCTCTTGAGATGGGGAGAATCTGTGAGGCATCATAGAGACTGGGCGAGGGGTGTACGGAGAAGGAGAGGAACGGCACTGGGAGGAAGATCCCATGTTCCTACGCCATTTATATCGCAGGAGAAGAAGGAATCACAGAAACCGCAGGCAGCAGGAAACGAGAGGCAGCAGGAGATATTCAGACCAACTGACGCCGAGAGATGGTGAACTAATGAGGCTCAAATTCGCGTAACCCGGCGCATGGGCGAGAAGCTGAGACGAGCACATCAGAAAGCGGGACGAGGAACAGACCCCGGTGCGTATGCCGGAGACGCGGTAATTCCCTGCGAGGGTCAAGGAATACCTGAGAGGGACAGGAAACGTCCACCAGAATTGTATGGCCCCGTCTTCCCGTCCTGGTCCTGGGGGTCTGGATGGGCTGGGGTCGAGGCGATAGAATCTCATGACCACTCTGCGGAGGCGAACCTTCTCCCCTCATGTTCCGTGAAGAGCACTTGTCCGATGGTCTGGGGACAACTCGGCGGTAGCGTGCGCGCGAACCTGAGCCGAAGGCAGAATGTCGCGAGAGGGATCCTCCTAGGATCCACGCCTGCCATGGACGTCCTCCTTCTAGTGGTTCGGTACCCATGAGGAAGAAAGATGTAATGGCACCTTCTTGCGGAGAAGTGAGAAGAACTGGGGAGAGATCCAAGGTCAAGATGGAAGAGAATGAGGGACCATATGCCACCGCTGCCGTCTTCGGCGCCCGCGGTGCAAAGACAGTTTGTAGAGGTATGCTACAGGTCGCACACGGCTGCGACGGCGGGAGCACACATGTACGGGCTGCAGCTATAACTTGAAATGGTCCACGATATCTGGGACGGCGGCGTGAGATTGGAGCGGGGGGTGAAAGGGACTCTCAATGGCCAGATCCAAAGATCGTCCCCTTCCTCAAGGAAGCTTGCAGGTTCCCAAGACCGTTCCAGGAACTGAAAGCTGCTCGGAAGTTTCCCCCGCCAGGGTTTTCATATCGCAAGGGACGATGCGCAGCAAGGCAAGCCTGAGGAACCATGACTTCTGTCGCCACCCGGGCCACAGCTCGACAGTATCCGAGTGAATATATCGAGACCGCGTGAAGCAACGACGTGACTCTGCTGCCCGGTGGGCACGATGGCGTGAGATGCTTTTCGGCTGTACTAGTCAACAAGGCGGTCGACCTGACTGAGCAATCCCCGGCCGTCAGTGACAACTCCGAGCTGCTTGCCGGTGAAATGTTGTTTGTCCTCTCCGAGATTTAGAAATGGCTCACATTGAGCTACACCGTGACAGATATGCAATGATAGAGCAAAAAACCGACGCGACAGCGATGCGAGTGTGAGAACGTCGACATTCGCTCCGACTATGGGACCGGCAGGTTCTGGTTGGCAATATGGCGGAGAGAGAGCCTCCGAGTGCGAAGACGAACCCTCGCTGAGTTGGGCACGACTGTGACATTCCGTCACATCACAGCTCCCTTTCGGCTAATGGGCGCTTCCTCCCCGAACTGGTTCTCGCGGGAGTGTAGGTGACAGCCACCGCCGACGACTCAAACAAACTCGTGATCCACCTTTTGATTTACTCCTCCTGTGTTCGCCATAACTGACGCATGGAACATATGAAGCTTTATGACGTTCAATATGGTCAGCATATTGTACGACATCGGCCAAACAGAACGATATCGACGTGACCGAGTCCGCTGCCAACTGCCTTGCGAGCTTTGCAACTGGAACTTGCTCGAGATGCCCTGCGACGCCAGGAGCTGGTGGATGTGGCCGATCGAATCCGTAAGAATAATAAAGACTTCTGCAGAACCGCGACTCGTTCATTCGTCGTCACTCCGGCTGTCAGGCCCGCCCCCGACCTCACCAATACTCGGATGCCGCTGAGGGTGGATACTTCCTACACATATCTCCGACTGCTGTAGGCATGCGCCCATGCTCACCTCCCTGTGAAAGATATCGTTGACGACTCACTTCGCAGGCACCATCATCGTCTTCATGCGGCACTCTCCGCATTCGTCGTCACCAGTACACCTCAGTAAACGCCGTGAGCGCGAACCTGGTAGATTCGCAACTCCGTCGGAGCGGAGGAGGAATGCCGTCTCAGGCGCTGCACGGTTCTTCAAAGCAAAATCAGCGCAAGTACGGCATCTCAATGAGCGCAACCGCCGAAATCATTATAAGGGTACGGACGACGCCAACCCTATCTCACGCATCTACCGAGTTCTGTAGGACGCATTTGCAATACTGTACTGCGTCTATATGTGAACCAAGTCAGCAGGCCGCCGTTTCCCAGGAAGTGAACTGCAAATGCGTTCCAGGTAGGTCATCATCAGCTTAGTACGTTCTGCTCCCTGTCTACATCAAGGCATCACCCGGACGCTCGCCACCGGTGGAAGCACTCTCCCGGCGTCACCGTATCGGACTCACAGCGGAGAGAGCAGCTCGCGGGTGCACATACCGTGGTCTGCAGGCAGCGGCACGTATGCGGCCCAACCTTGAATACACCACGTCGGTTCCATTGCTACTCTTCTTACCGCACGGCGTTGCGGCTGTCGATTTCGGAGGCAAGGCAAGCGCAAGCTGACATGTGAGTGCGCCCAGATGCATTCATGACAAGGTCCGCTTGCCGAGGTGCGTTATGCCAACTCATGTGCTAGATGCACGTAGGGAAGACACGACCGTATTTGACGCTTGGTCTCGGACTGCTGCAGGTGCTACCACTACGCGGGAGGGACCACGGTGCTCTGCGAGAGCGAAGTCCAAGTGCTTGTGTTGTCTCAGATAGCTTTCATTATCTGGCATTGTCTGACGTGGTCTCGCATTGGTTCTGCCAGGTATTCGTATTGGAGCCACGACGGGTGGTGTTTGGTATCATCAGGCTCTCCTTCACGGGAAGACCATGCGCGTTGCGATCTGAGTCCGTGTCATGCAGAGCGGGTCGCGCCAATTACACCAGCTTGTATCCCGAGTAGGTGTGCCATGGCCAGGTGCTCCACGGTTCAAACGCAGTACAACGAGCTTCGCCGCTCGTTCCATGCGCATCCGGGGCACGATTCTCTGCCCCAACGATGTCTCGATTGGGCCCATCAATGCTTGTGTACGTTTGCCCATGCGCTCAGTATCGGCCCCCAGTGACCGCTATACTCGAGGTCTCTCCGTCAGGCTCATCCTCCCCCACCTGTTGGTGCTTCTTTCGATTAATGAAATATCGACCAAATCTGGGAGGCAAGCTCGAAGCGCGTGTATACCATCGTTTGTATGGGCTTTATACAGCTAGATCGACGTTTAACCCATTCGGGAACAATTTGACGTCTTCCGAGTCGGTGCGACGGGAGCGGACTCCGGTACCGCATCAGGCTCGACGACCCTGCCTCTGTACCTGCTTGCGAGGTGACGGCGCCGTCACGTATACGGATGTACACACACCGGCACAGCACAAGGATCTGGAACCCGGTAACAGGCGCGTTGTTCGCGTCGACACGACGATTAACCTCCCTTTAGGCCATTAGTAGTTCTACGGGAGGGCGATCCTCCCGAATCAAACAATCTGTTCGCGAATCGCCTGTTCGCACCAGACAATGGCGGATGCAGTCGAACGCTCCGGCTGAGCTTGTGCTTTCAAGAATGCGTATACGTGCATCACTGGCCGTCCTCCTCGCAGGCTGCTATATTCTAACGCATAGTGCCTTTGTCCGCGCGTATACCGGAGCGAAGACCGGTCGGGCTTCAGGGACGGCTTTTCCCAAGGCCGAAGTCAGCAATCAACGGTTTGCAGATAGATTCTACTGTCTTCTGGAACGATAGTGATTGATGCAGCCCTGAATTTACACCTGTGTATCGAGGAACTGCCTGACCGTCTGCCCGTCGTTCCAAAGTGGCTTGAAGTTCAGGCTACGTACGGTCAGTATGTCGAACTTTGGAATCGTCGCTGTCATGACGCAGGACTCACGAGCACATTCACTATCCGACTCATTTTAGTCAGAGCGCCGGATTTCCAGCACCAGTGTTGGCATGCCACAGGACCTTGCTCTGGCGGAAGGGTACATGCCGACCCCCGTTTCTCACTTGTCTCCCTTCATATCGCGCGCTGGTCAGCTGGGCGCAATAACGGCGTTCGAGAACGGTGACCTACGTCTACGAGCATGCCCCCGCATCAAAGCTTTCGTGGTATCCCATCGGCGACTTCGCTTCCGCGTAAGCGCCACATATGCCGCCCGGTGGTGAATACTCATTGGGATGTTTCTTTACGCGATCCGCACCGGCGTTAATGTCGAGCGAGTCTCTGACGGGAATTATTCCAGGTGTCGTACTTTCGAGAATCTACAAAGCCTCACCAAGTATCAGTGAGTCTTTAGTATATATATTCTTCACCTCGGGGAAGCGCTGACGACTGTGAGGCGACGTACAAAAGTGAAACGCTGTGGGGAACCTTCATGACGCCATGAGAAGTGCTGCAACATGAGCGGTTGTAGGCGTAAGCGGAACCCCACTGGCCGGTCAGAAGGTTCATAGACAGCTCTTCTGCCACAAGCGATGTGATCGGTCAGTCGTCTCGAAACACGATCGGTTCGAGCGAGAAGGTGCGGCGCAGATCTTCCCCCAAGGTGCCATGCTATTGCCACACAACTCAACGCTCGATGCATTCCTCTAGCAGCGGGAAAAAAAGAGCACAGAATGTCTTCAGCGAATACTGTTCCTCGATCGATCTCTTGCTGCGCTGTGACCGGGGGTCGACCAAGAACGGGTCCAAGAAGCTTGGATCCGCTCCAGCGTTCGTCTCGTAGAAGATGATCGACGCAGCGTCTAGTGACAAGGAACGCCCGACCAGCAGAGTCAAAGCGGCTTTGTCGATCTAGGCTCGTGACGGAGATACTATGCAATTCAACTCTGGAGTTGCTTGGTTCTTGCACATGGTGCTTTCGTCATGCGTTGTATGGATAGCGCAGCACGCTAATCACTCTTCAAAGCTTCATCGGCTAGTCGGGTCTTATGCTTGAGGTCCCAACTTCCCCAACAACGTACTGGATCCCAGTGATCAAATGCGTGAGCTTCTGCGCATACTAGGGTGACCCTCTGAATCGAATCCCAAGTCCATGCGTATTAATGGTGGAGGAGAGATGGTGATGATGATCACAGTGAGGAACGCGGGGACGGCGTGGCCGATGTAGTCCCAGTCAACAACCCCAGGTCTGCCTTGAAGAGTACTAAGATACCTCCAACAACGTAAGCTTCCAGAAGAGCTACTAGCCAACTGCATAGGATTTGCCAGACAGCGTTAGGGTGCATAAGCGAGTACATCCGCGGAAGGGCCAAGGCCTCCGTCGTGGAGGATGTGTTCAAGAAACTCTGCATCCCCCGACAGGTATGCGATCCGGAGATATGCCGCATGAATACGGAGGTACGCAGGATTGGGCAGCGGAAATTCGGGCTTACGAGAAACAAAGGTCACTCGCTGGGGTACCAATGCCAGGGCAAGATGCCGTGTGCCAACGACCTCGTACGTGTCCTCCTGGCAACCACATTCATGCATTGCTCTGCGATACATATAGAATGCAGGGTGATACACACATGCCCTCGAATTCTCCACTCCAGAGAATCAACCGGTCGAACCGATCGTGGACGCTCACGTTAAGCGTCATAAACTCTCGAGCCGATGTAAATTGGCGTTCGCGCTTGCTGATCCGAGTTCCGCGCAGACATTTCGATATCCCCAGCGCGTCAGCAATGTCCAGACAATAGCCGTGATAGTGAGTATATGAACGTCGAGGCTTGATGGGTCTACTACAACTCACTTTTGGCTCGCCGGGGATCGTGCTTCAAAGCGAGTCCGAGAAGATATGGCAGCGCACGCTCCGCCTAATGACCTTTCCGGGGAATTGGGTGGTGAGTTGGGCGACAAAGGACGAGGTGTTGACTCTGCCGGTCGCCATGCATCGGTCTTTGTACCGTACGAGAGAGCATGGGAGGTCACACCATGTCAAGACGTGACAGAGGTCAGGCAGACAGAGGGAAACGTACTCAGGCTGACGGCGGCTTTCGCTCTTGTATGATGAGGCGTCATACGCTGCAGTTCGTTATTCTTTCAAATGGTCGGGCACGCGGCATCCGAAAGCCGGCCAGATGAACGGCCAGCCGGCATTGGCGTTGTACTTTTGACTCGAGACCCACTCCCTCAATTGATCCGTTACGTCTCGGTATGAGGGCAAGGACTCACAGATTATGATGAGATGCACTACAGTATGTATTTTGCGCCAAGATCGTACACGGCCTCCAACCGGTCGGGCTTCGCATTGCACAGCTTGGCTTTGAGCACCTTGGGCGTTGGAGTCAATGAGGGCCCGGGATTGAGGAGGCGAACACAAACTTGTATGAGCTGAGCATTAGCGTCCTGGTGTCCGGCTGTCAATGCGGCCTCTTCTGCAGGAAGGAGGAGGGAGGAGTGTTCTGAATATGGACTGAAAGATGTGGGACGTTCTGAGCCGGAATCTCCTTCACTTCGTCAGCCGTACATACGTAGAGCGGTCATGCCCGGGCCCAACAACCACGCGCACGGGGCGAAGTGCTGCAGAACGGGCGAAGCGACGATGAGGTGAAGTTGGTAGGTACTTGAAGATTTCTCGGGCACTTGTTGGGCGCGTGGGTGAAGCATCCTAGGCGTCTGTCGTTCGAGAGTCAATACTTGTCGTGCTGTATTACTTACCCTACAACGTCAAGGCCCAGAACACTGGAGGAAAGAAAGCTCTTGCGAAGCACACCTGGAGCACATGAATCCGAGTACAGCGATACTACACCGTTTTTAAGAGTCGCCCCTGGGAACTCGTAACAACAAACCCCTATAGTATGTACTGCGATTAGCATACATTTTCTACGTACCGAAGACTATTTACCAGAATTATACAAGGAGAGCGAAGGGAAAGGGTGGTATGTAATGTGTACGTGAAGGAGAGAGGGAGTGCGGATGGGTGCGCGCGATCGCTATTAAGACATACACACAAGAAGCACTGGGCACTATGCAGGACGCGGGACGCATAGATAACGAGAGCGCGCGCCGTGTTTAAATAGAGACGACGCTCCGCCGGGCGGACGCGTCACCGGCTGGACATGCGCATGTCAATCTCGGACATGCTGCCCTTCGTATGGCTGCGCTCGTCGATGTCGCCCTCCGAGGGCACGGGCGAGCGGCGCGGCTGGAGGGGCACGTCCGTCCCAGGGTTGATCGGGGCGGCACGGCGCCCGGCGAGGACCTTCATCCAGGTGGGTACGATGCTGCCGGGCGGGATGACCCACACCTCCGCGACGTCGTAGTTTGGCGGAGTGAGGCGGCCGCGCGTGGCCTTGGTGAGCAGCCACGCGGTGCCATTGATGAGCACGTAGGAGAAGATGCCGGCGATGACGCCGTACGCGATGTTGTAGGAGAGCGGGATGATGATGATGGTGAGGAACGCGGGCACGGCGTCGCCGATGTAGTCCCAGTTGATTTCGCGGACGCTGTGCGCAGAAAAGGATGAGTACGAGGGCAGGATTGCGCGGGTGGTCTAGATACGTACTTCCTGATCATGAGCGAACCAACGATGACGAGGGCACCACCCGTCGCCCATGGCGGGATGGACGCAAAGATCGGCGCGAAGAAAACAGAGACGAAGAACATGATGCCGGTCGTCATTGCGGTGATGCCTGTCTTGCCGCCCTCGGATATACCAGTCGCGGATTCAATGAACGCGGTGACGGGCGAGGTGCCCATGAGCGCACCCATAGAGATCGAGAAGGCGTCGACACAGTACGCGATCGTCGAGTTCTCGAAGTCGAGCGTGACCGGGTCGCGAAGGCCCGCGAACTTGGCCATCGAATACAACGTACCGGTCGTATCGAGGATGTCGACATAGAGGAATGTGATAAGCGCGTACCACACCTTGCCGTTCCCGTAATTGTACTGCGCGGGAGAAGAATGTAAGAAAGAAAGCTGCGAGCGGATCATTAGTATGCATACTTACGTCGAGGGCGTTCCCGACGTGCTTGAGTGGCCAGAATGTCACGACTTGCTTGAAGAAGTCGAACATCGCGTCACCCGCATCGGTGTGCGGGAAGTACGTGACTGATGTAGGACGGGGCCACGAGATGATCGACGTGATGAAGATGCCGATGAGAATCGCCGCCTTAATGCGGTACAGCATTAAGAACACAGTCAACACGCTGCAAACGACGAGATATCAGGATGCATTGTCGTGAGACGTTAGGACGAGGTGCACGCACCCGCCGACAAAGATACCAAGCCACATCGTGGGGTTGCGCATGACCTTGGTGCCGCAATAGTTCGGCAAGCTAGGATCGATGTAGTCTGAAACGACGCATCACAGTCAAGGCACAGCAGTGTGATAGATAGAGTAAGATTCCTCGTACCACTAGGCAAGCATCCGCCCAGGCCCACGAGGTTGGTAGTGTCTCCACCGATGACACCAAGGCCGCTAGACGCTGATAACATGTACGTGAGCACTCGCACTGCTCGCTGAGGGAAATCATGGTACGCACAAAGACCGACAAAGGCAATGAAGAGGCCGATACCAGCACCGACGGCCATGACGAGTGACTGCGGCATGATGCGGGCAAGCCATTGACGGAGACCGAGGAGGGAGAGAATCAAGAAGATCCAGCCCTCCATGAAGACAGCAGCGAGGGCCTCTCTGTAGGAGATGAAACCAGTGCCATGGAAGCCCACCACTGAATAGGTGAACTACACGCGATTACCGTGTAAGAGAATGCTGACGCGGCAAGAACGGAAACAGAGACTCACGTAAGCGTTGAGGCCCAGACCAGGAGCCATGCCGACGGGCAAGTTCGCGAGGAGACCCATAAGGAACGACGAAAGAGCCGAGATGGCGGCAGTGGTGGTGATGAGGTCGCGCTGAACCTCGGCAACACACAGGGCGTAGTCGGGATCGTTGGTGCAGCCATCATTGGTAGGGCACACGCAAGTGCCCCCGGAATCTTGCAGGATGGACGCGTTGACGGAGATCTGAGGACAGGTAGGTGTTCAGGACGAGCTTGCTGTTTTTCAACAAAAATGACTGACAATGTACGCCATTGCGGCCTGAGATAGAAGATGCGATGAGCCCTCGTGTGATCATGATGGCATGTGCGCCCGACTCACCCATGTTGTCAAGCCTGCTCGGATCTCCGTCTGCAACATATAAGGAAATGTACGGGCCCATTACGAGCAGGAGAACGCACCAAGAAACGTGACCCTTCGCGCTCCTTGGGGTGTCCGGAGCCCTCCAGACGGAAGTACCTCCCGACGAAGGAGTCGGCGACCTGAAGAGCGTTGAGCACGAGATCGCATCGATACTGCAGGACGAGAAGACGTACGACTGCGTTGATTCTGTCCACGATGCCCACCATGGCGGAGGCGTGGTTGTGTGGTGGCGAGAGAAAGCGGAAGAGGGTGGGCGGCGTCGGGGCAGGGGAGAGGACATTTTATCGGGAGGAGTCGATAACGGACGCAGGCAAACATCTGCCGAGATCCACTACGCCCGGATTTTCTTTTTCTCCCCGCAATTTGGAAAGATGAGATAGCCACTCCCGTGCAAGCGCCCGTGCTCATCGCCGCCACCGCCTTCCCGTCCGTCCCCTTCGCGACTCTCGCCGACCCCACAACGTCTCGTATGCTGCTATTGTTCGTGACTTGCTAGCGGCAGACGATGGTACACACTCGATGTTACTACGAACGAATGACCGCAAAGTGCGCATAGATGAGAATAACCGGGTCCGATCGCCTGGACTGGATCCAGATCCAGATCGTCCTGCGGAGCGTTTTTGACCAATCTGGTATGTCGTCCTTCCAGCCAGCCTCTGTTCCTGACGCTCACGCTCATCTCCTTGACAGCTCCTTCAACTGCCCTTGTGAACGATACGCAGATAAGGACACACGCTCCGCATCTGTTTAAGATACCAACTGTCAAATCCGCCGTGCAAATGCGAACGAGAGAATTCCGCGTCCGCTGTTCGTCCCGTCTCTGCGGCCGTGCCACATCTTCCTTCGAATAACGCGTATTCTCATGCGCCCTCAAACGAAGTCCACTTCATGCCTTCCAAGAGAGCGCTCAGACTCATGCAGCACACGCGCACGTCTTCATTTGCCTAACCGCCACCCACGAGACGATAGAGTCGTGCGGTCGTACGTTTGATGCGACTGCGCGGCATGATCGTTGCATCTCTAGCCGCGCGCTTTTGACCCAAACGAGCCGCGAAGTAGAACTCTCATGATCAGAGGCTCTTGCGACTATGATATTCCCTTGAGACAGTTGACGACGCAGATGGCCTTTCCCGCCAGAACCACCACGCTGCATCTGCTTCTCAACTACCCGAGTGGCCGTCATCCTCTTCCTGGCCCGGATTCTGAACGAACGTGGCGACAAGCATGCGGCCTCCAGATGTACCGTGCTGGAGAAGCCGACTACAGTATTCCTGGTGGGGCGTGTGGTCGCACGCCAAGATAGAACACTGTATGTATACAGCGATATCCGCCCACACGCCGCCCAACACCACCACTTTCAAGAATGCCTCTGATCGACTCTCCTCGTTCTCGGTTCCAAATCTACACCCACCGCCCAACGTTCTTAGGAGGACCCGCTTCATAGCAATCCGCTTCGATACACTCCAGACCCCAGGTCGCCAACGGAGTCCACTTCGATCATACATGTTGAACGGGGACGGTTATCGCGCTTGAGTTGCCCGACTTCTGACATGAGCGCGCGGTGGCTTGTTGCCTGACGATATGTCACGGTCAAATCATTTTATGGTGGAACGTGAATAGGAGGGAACGCCCGGGCGCGTCGAGAAGACCTTTACCATTCTGGAGTTCAATACCAATCAACAGTTTCACGTTCCCGCCGGGTATGTGACTGAGGTCATTGGCCATCTTTGAGCTCCGCGAGCTCATCCAATCCATTGCGCTCGTCTACATGTAATACGTACCTGATTGTTTTTCTTGCGATTGTTTTGTTGTAGTCCGCCGGCATGAGTATATCATTCATGAATTCTATCCAACACAGTGAGAAGGAATCTATCGCTATGATGTCATTGAGTGTGTCGCGCATAGTGGAAGGGTGGTGGACACTCACTACAGGCAGGTCATGCAAGGGACCATGGGCAAGCGATACCGCCGGCGTCGTGTCTAGTACGTGGCCTCCCCGGGGCTGAGCCAACCGTGGTAATATATGCACTCCTGGGGATTGACTGGCCCTGCCGGCTTGCAGAACTCAAAGGTCGGACACCGAACACAAGGTGCTTGATCCAAGCCGAGGCCGCGGATGCGCTCTTCGTGCACTGCACGGTATACTGAACCCCCCATGGTATCGCCACTATCTAAGGACGTAGGGATTGAGGTGATCAACATCTGAACCTCCTGAGGTCGGCGTCGTTCGTTCGTCTCACCACGAGACATGTGCGCCTCGTTGTCTGAGTCGAGATCCCTGGAGCGACTGGAGTCGTCTGGGCTACTTGAGGCTTCTCTTCCCGATTCGCTCTCCGAGGAACTGACAGGGCTGTGCCGTCACGACGTCTGCCTTTGCCCTTTTAACGATGTTCCCTAGAGCTGCCCCGCCGCCGCGAACGCTTACGATGTCGCTTGTCATCTTCGTCAGTGGTGGTGTCATCGTTACTGTCAGTACTGTCGCAGTGCGACCTGCGTCTTTTATGACCTCGCCGCGAGCTGGATCCCGATGTCCAATGATCATGCAGTCTACGATGTTGATCATCTTGATCTGACCCGTCGGTCGAAGTATCGTCGCGCTTTCTCTTCCCGGATGCCCTCCGCAATCGCCTTGACTGCAGCTGGCTATTCTTGTCAAAATCATTAGACTCCTCTTCGCTGTCCTGGACGGTATCGAAAGAGGTCGTCACGGCAGGCATCCCCCGATATTGCACGGTGAGAAATATGTGACAAAGTCGAGTAGGGCGGTTACCTGGCTCGTGACTGAGGCATGACAATGGTTTTGGGCGAAGGTTAACGTATTGCACGGAAAAATCACGGCTTTTACTCGATGAGGGATATGATAATTATCACTGCCCAGCCACAGCAATTACAAAGCGACGCGACAGGTAACCTTCGGCATCATGACCGCGCTACTTTGGTGACAACGGTATCCTTTCGCACGAGGGTGTCGGCAAATGTTATGCCAAAGGTTACCTGTTGCATGGCTTTGTGATGGCTGTGGCTGAACAGTGATAATTATCATATCCCTCATCGAGTAAAAGCCGTGATTTTTCCGTGCAATACGTTAACCTTCGCCCAAAACCATTGTCATGCCTCAGTCACGAGCCAGGTAACCGCCCTACTCGACTTTGTCACATATTTCTCACCGTGCAATATCGGGGGATGCCTGCCGTGCGTACTGAAGGCTGGGAGCTGGTGCGGGTTAGTGTTATGACGCGACTACAATGTTTCGATGCGCACCTTCTCTACTTTGCCATTAAGGATTAAGACCTGTAGGAGCATCTCCACGTGCTCGACAGTGAACACTGTCCCGGTGACACGGCTCTTGTTCAGTAGGTTCTACGAGAAAGTCAGAATCGTAACTCGAGTACAGGGAATGACAGAGAGCCGAGGGCTACTATGCCTTTCTCCACGCTGCATATGTAATCCGGGCGTTCCGTGGATGTTACACGACCAATATACCCGAGTTGCAATGCAACATACTCAGAAATGCAACACGAAAACATTGAACTCACTGAGATTTGCGCGGCATTCGGGTAAGAAGCATGCGACACAGGATACAATTGTCTCACTGTGCCGTTGTCGCTGTTCTTGGCCTTGGCCATACTCTACAACATATGATTAAGGGATAGTCAAGAGAGAAGGAGATGATGTCATACCCGATCCCGGATGATTTTCAAGCAAACGTTGGTCAAAAGTCTGATGAACTCCGTGTCAAGTTCCTTGTCAGTGTACCAGGGTCCTCCAGAGAGCTCAACGGATGGCTCTAGATTGAAGAGCATATAGATTTTCCATGTAGCATGCTGCATCGAAGAGTGAACAACAAGCACTACAGTCGTGCACAGATGACCTACCCGGACATCCGTGACGGTCTTGATGAGTTGCTTCTGCGTGAGTGATTTCAAACACTTGTCGACAATTGTTTGGTGGAGCTGGGTCTTCAATTTGATGTGTTTCGTCCATATACCTGCGACAGCTTTCCAGCCATGGTCATTTATGCAAGTATTCAAGAACGACGGACCTTCGTTGCCGGCTGCACGAATTCGGTCCAAAACCAACCCTTCTTCTGAATCCTCCTAGGGCATTCAACGGACTCATGAGCGCGGGGTATCGCTTATTGCACCCGATCCATTCGCCCTTCATGCCGCTCACTCCGGGAGAGCGGTGCTGCTTCGTGTTCTTCACGCTCTGTCAACTGAGGTTGTCAGCCAGGATGGCAGAGCAGGGCCGAAGACGCAGGCGGTCATATGGTGCATGGTCAACTTCTGTCCTCCGGCCAGGTATTGCACTAGGGCACAATCGGGGTGAGGTTATCACCCGCTGGATTGTAAGAGAGCAGAAGCACCCTCCAGGGTCTGGTGAGTATGGCACCTCCAAGTGTGAAGGATGGACCCGAGGTCCAAGTTAAGTTCACCCAGCTGTGTAGCTTTCCAGAAGATGCAGACGCGCATGACCGCATCCAGAATATCTACTCTTTTCGACATAGCAATGCGACCACCTCTAAATCTCAGGCTTCGGAGTCCTGAATTATATAACGGTAGCCCGGGGCGGGACAACGAATCGTTGGACGACCAGGAGTCCGTGAACAGTTCAGTACCAGGCGGTGTGTATATGTACCACTAGCATAGTCTCTACTACGGACGGCTCAACGAGAATTCCACATCACAGAGACAACTCGCAGCGCTGGGCTTGGAAACACCTCTGCAAGAGAGACTACTACACCCAAGAGTCTCTTCATTTTTCCTAGCAGGAATAAGATTTCATGATACATGTGGATTGCACTACGTCAGAGAAGGTCCATATACGTCCACGCTCCTCTCATAGGCTTGCTTTAAATTCTATCACTGCTTCTATCTATATCATCGTCCATGACTCCATGGTCTGGCGACAAGGGTCCAAGCAGTCCTCAACCCATCACGCTGGCCAAAAGGGCCATACGAATCTGTCAAACACCGTTGTCAGTTCAGGTCATGATAACATCGAGACGAAGCGAACGTACGAAAAGTCCATAGCGCATCTGCCGGAAGTAGACAGCGCGCCGTGAGTCGAAGTCGACCTCCGGATCAATTTCTAGTCAATGGAAGTCAGGATTATGATAGCTCTTCACGAAAAGTATCACGTACCGTTGACACGAGGAAGGGGATGCATGACGATCATGTCTTCTTTTGCCCGAGAGAGGACGGCATGGTCAATGCGGTAAGCATCCTTGACCGCCAACCACTCGGACTCGTTGGTGAACCGCTCCTTCTGCAACCTCGTGACGTACAGGACATCGGTCTCCGCGAGCACCTCCTCAAGTGACTCGCACTGATATACAGGAACCCCTGCCTTGCGCGCGGCAGAGACGACGCTGGCAGGCATCGCGAGGGACGGCGGCGAGACGAAGTTGAGGCGTACAGTGTAGAGTGAAAGGAGCGTGACAAGGCTGTGCACCGTGCGGCCGTTCTTGAGGTCACCAAGCATGGTGATTGTCCGGCCGTTGACAGTACCGAGTTCAGACCGAATCGTGTAAACATCGAGCAGGGCCTAACGACGTGTCAATCATGACTTATACAACCCAATGAACAGTACAAACACATACCTGCGAAGGATGTTCTCCGATGCCATCCCCAGCGTTGAGGATAGGAACGGGAGAGAATTTGGCAGCGAGCTGAGAGCTGCCAACCTCAGGGTGACGGATCACAATGGCATCAGCGTAGCAGCCGAGGGTCCGAATGGTGTCCGGGAGACTCTCGCCCTTCAGGACAGACGAGGAGTCAACGTGCACGTTAACAACTTCGCCACCGCATCGCTTCATGGCAGTATCAAAGGAAGACGACGTCCGAGTGGAGGGCTCATAGAAAAGCGTAGCGAGGACCTTGCCTTTGAGGATATCGAGCGTGCCGTTCCTTTCGACTTGCAGTTGCATCTCGTGCGCAAGGGTGAAGAGGTCATGGAGGTCACGATGGCTAAACTGCTTGACGCTGAGAATATGCCGACGGTTGAAGGAGGGGTGCGGCAACAAATGAGTGAAGATCTGGGGGCTGGTGACTGGCCCGTGTATGGGAGCAAGGGCGGTCGAAGACACAGCCGCGACGGACGGCGCCTGATGAGACAACGGCACGGCATCAGCCACGGCCCTGGCTGCAGCTGCAGGTATGTCGGGGCGCGCTCCAGAGATCGACGCTCGCCTGTCAGCAGGAGGGTGGAGCGTTGCGCTAGATACGTCCTTGCCCAAAGGTGCGCCGCTGAGCTCACCATCGAGGTAGACGGTGTGCCCGTGGATCTGCACCCGGTGTACAGCGCCATTGACGACGGTGCCCTCCAACGGAGACCAGGAATGCTCCCGCTTGTGGAACTGATACTTACGGCCGACGACGATCTCGACGTTGGTGTGACTCTGCTCGGGCAACGCGAAGATACGCAGAGGGTTGTCGTGGAGCCGAAGACGTATGTCGTCCAGAGTAAGCCTGCCCGCCGCGACTGCGCCGAGGAGGAGCGGCAAAGTCTCTTCGATACCAGACGACGCTGTGGCTTCCTTGCCGAGCTGCTTGGCGAGTTCGTAGGGTACACGGCCTACGGAAAAGACATCAATGGCGTCGAGGTGGTTCCACAAGTACTGTTGGTCCTCGGCGGTGGGAAGGCAAGTGACACCAGGGAACTGCTCCTTCGTGAAGAAGAGGGAGTAGACCGTCACGTCGCAAGTGACTTTGAGCTTCTTCGCCTTGCTTAGAGAGATGAGCAACATGTCCTCCTTTGTCTGCACGTTGGTGACATGGAGTGTACTGTTGTGGAGGTCGGCAAGGAGAAGAATGGGGGCAAGGTTTGCGCCACGAGCATCCGTGATTATTGGCTTGTCGACGGGCCAAGCTGCGAAGTGAGCAGCAGCAGCAGGTATCTGGCTCTCGGGATCGCCGTAGCGGAAGGGCACGAAGAGCGACTTCACGTCCGCTTCGAGTTCTTCATCGATGTCTCTGATGTTGGATGCTGTCGCGGTGATGCTGAACGCGTAGTTGCAGTACGCTTGACCGGCGATGTTCCCGGCGGCCTTGTCGAGGGAAACCCTGTTCGTGATCTTGCTGTCCAGACCGACCGGAAGAATGAGCGCCGTCGAGAAACCGCCGCTAAGGGACGCCTTCGTGGCAGTCACAATCTCCTCGCCTGAGAGGGAAAGGTCGGGAACGTAGCTCGCGATGTTCACCAGGCCAGGGAATATGTGAGTCTCATGAGACGTCTTGAAGTCAACAGGTGATACCTCCAGAGGCATCTTTCGGACGAGAGCCTCGAAGAGAAGCTTCGCAATCTTGACGTTCGTGATGAGCGGGACAGCGAAGTCGACGGCCATGCGACGAGTGCGATAACCCTTGCTGGCATAACTAGCAGGACGGCGGTAGTGGTTCTTCGACGGTAGGTTGATGTACATATCGATGAGGTTGTTCGCCAAATGCTGGGTGAGGGAATACTCAGACTTCTCGTCGCTGTCCTCCGGGAGGATTTCAAGGTACTGTTGCACGCATCCAAGAATTAGCAACATTTGCGACGGCATACGTAGGTCTAACACACCTTGCAAGGCACGCCGTGCTCGGTGAAGAAGTCAGCAGTGCCCGAGGTACCAAAGATGTTGTATCCAGCGGCGTGCAAGCGCTGAACGGAGGGTAGAATCTCTAGCTTCTCCTTGTAGCTGCCGATCGAGAACAGTATGTTCTTCTTCGGGAGCACAATGCCCGTCGAGATGAGTGCCTTCAGGTACGCCTCGTACTTGTCTCTTCCAAAGCAAGCGACCTCTCCAGTGGACGCCATCTCTACGCCGAGGACTGGGTCCGCACCGGAAAGCCGGCTGAAGCTGAACTGAGCGACCTTGACACCGACGTAGTCCGGCGGAAGCGGGACGTGCGGGTACGGCTCGACTGGAATATTCAACATGACCTTCGTCGCCAGCTCGATAGCGTCAATTCCTGTGGTCTTCGAAACGAAGGGGAAGGAGCGTGCGGCGCGAAGGTTGCACTCGATGACCTTGATCTCGTTGTTCTTCGCGATGAACTGGATGTTGTAAGGTCCAGTCACGTTGAGCGCGTTGCCGATCTTCGCAGTTGCGTCCTCAATGCGACGAACGGTCTCCGGGTCGAGGTCCTGAGGCGGGTGGATGAGTGTCGCATCGCCGGAATGCACGCCCGCGTTCTCGACGTGTTCCGAGATGTAGTGCATGATCATCTTGCCGTCCTTAGCGACCGCGTCCATCTCGATCTCCTTTGCGCCCTCGATGTATTTGGTGATGACGACGGGGTGCTCGCGGGAGACGGCAGTGGCTTGCGAGAGGTAGCTGTTCAGGTCGTTCTCGCTGAACACCACGTTCATCGCTGCGCCGGATAGCACATAGGACGGACGGACAAGCACGGGGTAGCCGACCTTCTCGCAGAAGGCGTGAGCCTCGTCAAAGCTCGATAGCTCCTTCCACAACGGCTGGTCCACACCGATCTCGTCCAACAACCGGGAGAACTTGAACCGGTTCTCGGCCGTGTCGATCATCTCGGGAGACGTCCCGTAGATCTTCACGTTCTGGCGGTAGAGCGGGAGCGCGATGTTGTTGGGCGTCTGACCTCCCATGGAGAGGATGACGCCGCGAGAGCGCTCGGTGTCGTAGATGTCGAGGACCGTCTCCAGACTGATGTTCTCGAAGTAGAGCCGATCGGCTTCGTCGTAATCGGTACTGACGGTCTCGGGGTTGTAGTTGATCATGACCGTCGGAATGCCGTTTTCACGAAGCGTGCGGATGGCACGGACCGCGCACCAGTCGAATTCGACGGACGAACCAATGCGGTAAACTCCCGAGCCCAGCACGATGACACCGCAGTCCTCGAATGTCACATCGTGTTCGACGCCATTGTACGTCGTGTATAAGTAGTTCGTGAACGCAGGGAACTCAGCTGCGACCGTGTCGATCTGCTTGACGAACGGCGCGATGCCGTTCTCCTGGCGAAGACGCCGCACAGCAAGCTCGGTAGTGCCCATGCAGGTGGCGATCTGCCTGTCGGAAAAGCCGAGCTGCTTCGCTTGCCTGAGGAGGTCAGGTCCGATAGACGCCGCGTTGCATTCACTGTGAGGATTGTCAGTCAGAACCCGCGGAACAGATACGTTGCAAGCGATATGTACTTGAGGATCTGCTCCATCTTGTAGATCGACTCGAGCTTCCTCAGGAACCACTTGTCGATATTGGTCATCTGCCAGATCTTGTCGACGCTGTATCCGCGGTGGAACGCCGTGTTGATGGCGAAGATGCGCTTGTCGGTCGGGTTCATGAGTTCCTCGTCGATGTCCTCGACGAAGTCGTTCTATGCCGTCAATCAAAGATCAGCGCTATTGCAACGTCATTAGCAGGGAAGAAGGCACCTTGGCAAAACCAGAAAATTGATCGTCAATCGCCCGGATCGCCTTCTGAATCGTCTCTTGGAACGAACGACCGATGCTCATGACTTCGCCGACACTCTTCATGCTACTGCTCAAAAGCCGGCTGACGCGGCTGAACTTCTTGAGATCCCAGCGCGGGATCTTGACGACTACGTAATCCAAGCTGGGCTCGAAGCACGCAGAGGTGACCTTGGTCACCGAGTTCTTGATCTCGTTCAGCGGGATACCGAGGCCGAGCTTGGCGGCGATGAAGGCGAGTGGGTAGCCAGTGGCCTTAGAAGCGAGAGCGGACGAACGCGAGAGACGCGCATTGACCTTCGAAGGACATCAACGCGACTCCAAAGGTGTGTAGAGACAAGGGGCGGCGTACCTCAATGATGCAGTACTCCTTCGAAGTAGGGTTTAGTGCATACTGAATATTGCACTCTCCTACAACGCCGAGGTGACGGATGACATTGATCGCGGTCGTACGGAGCATGTTGTAGTCGCTGTCTGAGAGCGTTTGGGAGGGTGCAACAACGATGGAGTCTCCAGTATGGATGCCAAGTGGGTCAAAGTTCTACGTCATGATGTTTGTTATTTCATCACCGACTGAGAGTGAGCCTAATCTGCGCAACGTACCTCCATGTTGCAAACCGTGATACAATTATCACGACAGTCACGGACGACCTCGTATTCGATCTCCTTCCAGCCCTTCATGCTTTTCTCCACAAGAACCTGCGGGCTCGTGGCGAACGCCTTACTGCAAAGCGCTTTCAACTGTTCGTCGTTCTGTGCGAAACCCGAGCCGAGACCGCCCAGAGCGTACGCAGCGCGCACAATGACAGGGTAGCCGATCGCGTTCGCGGCCGCGATAGCTTCCTCGGACGTCGTCGCGGTGCTCGACCGCGCGCACCGCTCGCCGATCTCAGCCATGGCGCTCGCAAAGAGCTCGCGGTCCTCGGTCATGATGATCGTGTCAATCGGGGTCCCGAGCACCTTGCACCCGAGGCTCTCGAACTCATCCTTGAGCTTGATGCCGACGTTGAGCGCGGTCTGCCCGCCGAACGTGACGTAGATGCCATCCGGCTTTTCATACTTGATGATCTTGCGCACGAACTCGGGCGTGACAGGGAGGAAGTAGACCTTATCAGCGAGACCACGCGAGGTGGCAATCGTCGCGATGTTCGGGTTCACGAGGATGGTGTAGATGCCCTCCTCCTTGAGCGCCTTGATCGCCTGCGAGCCCGAGTAGTCGAACTCGCCCGCCTGGCCGATTGAGAGACCGCCGGAGCCTAGGATGAGCACCTTCTGCACGTTCGCGCGAGGTGTGCGGCGCTCGTTCTCCTCCTTCGTACCGCCTGGCATCGAGATCGGGACCATACTGCCGGTCTTTGCGCAGTCGATGATATTTTGGATGAACACGTCGAACAGGAACTCCGTGTCGCGCGGACCCGGGGTCGACTCGGGGTGGAACTGCACGGAGAAGAAAGGCTTGTCAACACAGTAGATGCCTTCATTGCTGCCGTCGTTAGCATTCTGAAACAGCTCCTTCCAGCCATCGGGCAGGGAGGCGGCCTCGACTTCGTAACCGTGGTTCTGGCTGGTGATGTAGCAGCGGCCACTGAGCGCGTCCGTGCAGGGGATGTTGTGTCCACGGTTACCATACTTCATCTTAGATGTCTTCGCGCCCGCCGCGAGCGCGAGCAATTGGTGGCCTAGACAAATACCGAAGATGGGGCGGTCCGACTTCTCCATGGCGCGTCTGAGGCGCTCGATGGTAGGCTTCACCATGGTCGGGTCACCAGGGCCGTTGGAGATGAACAGACCGTCGAAGGGCTCTTCCGAGCTCAACAAGTAGTCGTAATCCCACGGTACGACTTTGAGTTCCACGCCGCGATGGGTAAAGCACCGGAGTCTGGTTGGTACTTTCCATTGCCGACGTCGCAGCGATGACGCGCACGAGGACGCGTGCCCGAAGGGTGTATCCTCGGCTCGTGACCGGCTTGTATAAACGTGGTGTTTTAGTCGAGACGACCGCGACGAGATTATCCTGGTTCGGATCGCGGAACGGGATGTCAATGTAGTCTTCGCGCCAGGACGCGCCAGGGGGCGAAGGGGCACGAGAAGCCGGCGTGGACGCGGGCATCAATGTCAAACGTCTGCCAGCAGGGGCCTCCTGGGCTCTAGCCAGGATCTTTCCCAGCATCGATCCCTTCTCCCGGATCTTTTTGGTCAGCGCGCGAGTATCGACACCGAATATGGCGGGCACCCCGCTCTCCTTCAGCCATTGGCCCAGCGAAGAACCAGCAAGGAAGTGACTGTAGTCCTCCGAGTAGGAGCCAACAACGAGTCCAGCGACGTGGATACGGGACGATTCGAAATCTTGGGGGATGTCGTCAACGGTGAAATCCTTGGGACGCGACGGGACTCCATAGTTTCCAATGAGAGGGTATGTGAGGATCAGGATCTGGCCTTCGTAGGATGGGTCAGTCAAGGACTCGGTATATCCAACCATACCTGCGAAAGACAATATCTGAACATGACGTGCTCGAGAGAGGAGTGAAAATTTGACATACCGGTCTGGAAGACGCATTCCCCTGCAATGCTCTTCCCTTCCGCTCCGAAACTGATACCTCTAAAGGCGGTACCATCAGCGAGCTCGAGAACCGAGTCTACGAACTTGTTTTCATCTTGAACGGACGTCGCGACGATGGGCGACGCAGGGAATCCGTTGGGGTAGTTGCTGGCCGAGTGAGCGAGGACGGGTCGGACAACGTTCGTGGTCTGTGCTGGGTTTGAGAGGGCCATGATGAGGAAACGAATGGATTGGACGTCGTGGGCGATGTGTTTTCGTGTCTCTTCCTCTTCGCTCGCTCGTGCCAACGCGTGGTCCGAGTTCGAGTGAAGAGGAAGAGAAAAAGAAACGCGCTACTCCGCGGCCGACTCAAAACCCCAGCAGTCAGTCACGTGGTACACCATCATGCTCTGTCAGATCAGATCTCGGAGACCGCCCCTCATTGGTCGTGGGCGCTTGAGTTACCTCAGGCCTTTAATTGGTCAAGTCTTGGCGAACTGTATCTCATTCAACATTGCACACACGACAGAGTCTGCGCACAGTGCACACTGCATGTAAGTCAGCCTGCGACGCCTCTATCTATCCTTTATATCAGCACTGCATCGGATATAACAGAGGCACCAACATTACCGAAGACCTCCCAAGTACAAGGACGCTTGTTCAGGTGCTGGCCCACTGGTCATCCGGTATGCCTAGGTTGATATCACTCGAAGGGGGGGACTTCATCCCTTCAGACTAATGCCACAAACCGACGCACAATAGTGACGATGTTATGCAGATATCCAGCTACGTGATTATTGCATCGAGGATCCTAATCTTGTACTGGGAGGACCTTCTGACGGATCGCTTCATCCGCCAAGTCGTGCGCCCGGCGCCGCGCGGTGCTCACGGCAAATGTTGAAGTTGACGTTATGAAAGACCGCGCTTAGGGACGTCGATGCTTGGTTCACGTCCTTCCAAGCTGCGCTGCTTTGTAGCAAGTGATTCCCGACAGTCGTAAGCTGACATGTTTTGTTCCGGTCCATTGCGGGAAGATGGATACATATCTGGACGGTTGGCCACGCCAATATTGCCACAACGACCGCTGGACTCTCGGCGTTCTTGGACGCAGAGGACGGACGCTCCTGCAGAAGGGCTGCATCGAGCCTAGCCCCCTCCATAAGAAAAGCCGGTCGGTTCGCGAGCGGCAGCGTGATACGATGCGTCACGGTGCGTCCCGGTTGGACAGACGTGAAGAGGACTTGCTCAGGGTTCCGTCGCACGTCCGCGCACGTCAGGAACTGAGGCTTCCGTTCAGATGCGCATCGGGATGGCAGACACCAAATCAACCTCTTCCCCGTTATAGCTCTGCTACTGCGCGTCCGTCTGACCGCTGCCACATCCTGTGCCCGCCTGATTGGCAAAACGCAGCAGCACGCGCCGCACGGTGAACGCGGTCTAGGGCGACGAAATGACGTGCACGAAGCGATGCGCTGACGGCGATGTGTACAACCACCAGAGCTGAGAAGCAGGTCGGGAGCGGCGCTGGTGCGGGATGCGATGAGTTGCGCTGTTCGTCCATGTGGTGCTCCCCGACTTGGAAGACTCGTCGATATGTCGTCGCCTCCACCGGAGCGTCCGCGAATCTCGGGCGTTATGAAGACATTAACGGTGAGAAGCCTGCCACCACGACTGCTCGAGACGTGAGATGACTCTTCTGGGGTGAATGGCAATATTGGGTTTGGATGGGTGTTTCGTGGCATTGGCTCGCGCCGGATTTAATGAGATGATAGTCACATGTAATGCCGTATGGCTGTAGTACACGCCCAAGAATCGCCGAAGCGACCTGCCTCCGTTGCGGCATTACCGAGCTCTCGGGCCTGCGCTTGCTGACGCCGAGCGTTGTAGGTCCAGCACTGCACCTACACACCTCCCATGATGGCCTATGATAGCCTGTCGAGCAGCCGAACAAGTGTGGTAGACCCCGCGGGACCTGGGCGTTCTCGAGTCCGTGCACCGCGTCGAGGAGGAGCGGCTAGTCCATCGCTGGCATCTAGCGTCCACGGCAGCATCTGCACAGATTGCCGTGTCAGGAACTGCGCATCGCGATATCGCCCACGGAACGACAGCTGTCCACCCGGAGGTGCGACGAATGGAAGCCAGACTTGAAAAGGCATGATTCCCTCTGCGCGTCCGACTTCGCGAAGCGAGCGCCTGCTGGAGCCGGGTACAGTCCATGTATAAGATGCTCATGCCACTCACAATAGAACAATATCGTCTACATCGCCGCTTTGTCTGCCGCAGGCGCACGCACGCCATGGAACAGAGCGACAGCCAAGATCCCACCGTCGTGCGCCCTGTCCCACACCCGCCTGCACCAGTGGCAGGAACAAGACCAGTACCGCCAGCACCCTCCGTCGCCGTCGCCGCGAGTGAGCCGCACGGGAGCCACGAGGAGCTACAGCACCATCAGATGGCCACACCCGGCACGCAGACCACATCCTCCAGGAAGCCAGTATCACTGCGACCCGGCCCTATCTTCATGCCAGCCCTTCCCCATCTGAGCGAAAGCCCCCAGCAGAATCCAACAGGATCGCCGCCACATACACCGTCTATCTTGAGGATGCCATCGCCGAACTTTTCCGCAGGCACCGCGCCGGTGGATTACGACCACAGCGATGCCGTCGCCGGTCCGTCCAACGTGGCCAGGCAGAAGCAGAAAGCATCGCCGAGCCACTCTTCGGAAGAGGATCACCCGCAGATGTCGGGCATTGAGCAGCCAGCCAGTCGAGCCTCAGGAACAAATCCCCAGAGAAGCGCTAGCGGGAACGGTCAAAGCTACGTGGTGCCCAACCAGGATGTCTACCCAGGACTCGCAGCGTCAACGAGCATCCGCTACCCGGCAAGGGCTGCGAGTACGGGACGACCTGCAGCTGGGCCTCACCGGCACTCACGATCGATCATACTCACCGAACCTCCGATTCCTCTTCCAAGTGGGAATGGACTCACGGAGCTGAACCCAGCCGGACTCGTATCGCAACCCTCGGTAATAGACCACGTTGTGCCTACCTTGCCTGCGACAACGCATATCGGAGGTGTTAACGGCCACGCTCGTCGCGCAAGTATGGCAGCATCCCAGGCGACGTTGACGACAATGAATTTGGATAAGAAAGTGGAGGACCGACTGAGGCCCACGTTGGAAGCGGCGGAAGCGGAACGGGACAGAGTTGCTCTGAAAGGTGAGCAACATTCACTTGAGCGCTGATCGTGGCTGACGACCTCGCCACATCATACTTCTAGCGAAGGCGCATGCGTGGGCGTTGAACGTCGCTATTGGCGCACAAGTTGTTCTCGGCGCATTGACGACCGGAGTCGCTGCAGCGACAAGCGGACACCAGGTGAGCAGAGCCGCATCACGACGCGTCTTCACCGAGCCGATTTTCGCGCAAACTACAGACTTCCATTGCGACTTCAGTCCTGGGCGGTATGTCGACGCTTGCGGCTTCCTACCTCGCCAAGGCGCGCGGTACAGGGGAGCCAGAGAGGTCGTACATCATGCTGAGGGACCTTGAGAGCTTCATCCGCGACTGTCAGGCTTTCATGCTCGACAAGGGCAACTACGTGGGCCCGGAGTACGACGCTAGAGTGGAACGATATCGACGACGATTCGAGGAGATCCTGGGGAATGGTTCTGGCGGAGTGGGGGACCAGGTACAGTCACAGACAAGAGCGCAGGGGCAGGCGCAGGCCCAGTCGCAAGCGCAATTGCAGAGAGAGAAAGTTTTGTCCCCCGTGTAGACACTGTGAGAGAGACGGCGGGCGCGATAAGTGATCGATTGATCACCGGGGCCCATGCGGGCCGGTCATCTCGCCCGCCGTCGTTACGTATCTTTATGTCTTGTTCGCTAGCCGGACATCCATACGCGCTGTCGAAGTCGTCACATTCGAATGGCGCAGTATCTACTAATACAGCAGCTTACCTTGGAAGATTGGACTGCGTCGATCCATTGGGCGTCCGCAGGATCCATGGGAGCGTAGAAGCAGTACATGATATTGCGGGTTGACCTTACACTTGTCTCAACACGGCCGCTCGACGCAAGCATGCACCAAACGCGAAGCATGTGCTCTTGCCGTTGCGAGCGTGCGAGTCAAGGCAAGCACAGTGCTCGCGGTTACGCAAATTTATGTGAAAGACAGGCGCTTGTGCTGTTGCTGTGAAGTGGCGGCAAGGTGAATGGGAACTGTACTTACGCGTAGTTGTAGAATTTCGCCTACCAACCTTGGTGGAGGTTATCGATTTGAACTGACCGCAGAAGACATACCGCTCCTGCAGCGGGCATGGCATACCGTGAACTCCTTACTCCGACGCTCCCGGGCCCGGACAATTCTCTCTGCACGGGCTTGGTCAGCTGTTGCCGCCATGTATCCCGAACCATAGAGTTTCACCATTGACGTCCGCCTGGATGGAATGACGGCTGACTCCAAGTCTGTAGCCCCCAGTTGACTCATTTTCATGGCTCCGTTGTGTCATCGCAAGTCATTGCTGAATCATGACAAGCTTGTTACCTAGTAAAAGGTCACTGTACGCCGATCACCTGAGCAGCAGTCTGCAACACAGCCAGATCGCCCTGTCGACGCGGGTTGCTTTAGAGGGGAATAGCTCCTAGTTGTCATGAGGTGTCATAAGTCATGGACAAGCTCGAGTCCATGAGGTTCGTCTCGGGTTCATCGAGAACGAGCTCTTTTGTGCTATCGCCTACATCTTGATTCTTTTACGTATGTCGCTGGCCATATCGGAAGCGTCTCAGCGCGTTTCGCAGGAGATCTCGGTGAGTCGGCGGGAACCAGTGTCGGAGGGTTCAAGGTCGAGTCAAGGCGCACCCGCAAACTACAGGAGCCGTTCTTCTGTGAGCAAGTTTGGTAGACGTTGCGCTGTCTTGAGCGAGGCTGTGGACCTGGTGGGGTTCATTGGGCAAGGACTGTGGAGGAGGCACAGAGAATTGCCGAGGAGCCTCCGCGGGGTTGGATTGAACTCAGATTTGTCATGCAAGTACGTTACAGGCACTCGCAGCACCGCCACAGCCAGGATAAGCCTTAAATTGAGGCCTCTGATTGGCTGGAGACCCTTCGAGACTATTCCTTACCGGGGTTGTTGCATCAAACTCGACACGGTTGCCGCGATAAGTCAGCTTCGGGAAATGACACACACCTTCACATCTTCATTCATTTTCCTCGCGAAGAGCGCGCAGGTGCTATAAAAGATATCAGCCCCGACGTTTGGATTCCGCACGTCCCAGTTCCGCGACAGATACGCTTGCACGAGTGTTTCTTGACGACACAAAGACTCTTTTCAGCCCGCCAGTGGCTTGAGCTCGAGCCGTCTTTGCGCTCTCCTCGTACCCGTTCCCCGAGGTTCATCGAAGTCTGATATACCCGTTCCCACTACTACTCCACCAGACTTGATACGCGCAAGCAACGCAGACATGCTCGCCCCACCAAGCTCGCGCACGGGTCCTTCGACCGTGCTCTCACCCGCTCAGACACTCGTCGACGGCCGCATCCCGCAGAGATACTCGCCAGTACGGCGATACGTACTCCTGCTCATATTTTGTCTCGCGCAGTTCCTCGATGCGTTCAACAACTCGGCCCTTTTCTCTGCCATCCCGTCATTGGTCATTTCCTTGGATATGTCTGAGGCCGAGTCGACGTGGATCATCAGCGCGTTCCAGCTGACCTTTGCCTCCTTTTTGCTGATTGTGAGTTGCCACTCGTACTTGATCTGGTCAGGAGCCGTCCGCTGACTTGACGTGTCCTCAGAGTGGGCGTATCAGCGACGTCTACAATCCAAGTGAGTTCTTGCCGCATACTCTAACATCTCGGACCGTAACTCAACGCGCCTATCCAGAATACGCCTTTATAGGCGGCGTCGCCGTGCTCGGCATCCTCTCCATCGGAGCGGGCTTTGTCACGAGCAAGATTCCCCTCATCGTGCTACGTGCGCTCAGTGGAATCGGTAAGGCAGCTTCCCAGCCTCTTGTGTGTTTCTTTCAGCACACTGAGAGGATCGACGTCTCGCAGCGGCATCCATGACGATCCCCTCGGCCCTGACGCTCCTTGTCAATGTCTTCACCGAGCCAAATGAGCAGGCACGCGCCATTGGCATCTTCGGTGGTTGCGGCGCGGTTGGCAACGGTAAGCGACTTCTCCACTTGCTCAAGCCTTTATCATGCTGACCATCGGTGCAGTTCTCGGTTTGACCATCGGCGCCATCTTCGTGCAGTACGCGTCGTGGTCGTGGGTGTTCTGGTTTGTCGCGCTCGTCGCGTTGCCCATCGCCGCGATCTGCATCATCCTTATCCCCGCTCAAGAGCCGCGCTTAGAGGACATCGCGGGCCGCCGCGAGGCGCGCTGGAAGAGCCTGGACATTGTCGGCGTCTCCATCCTGACAGGTAATCACGACCCCCCTCTGTGGATGCCGACAATTGAAGGCTGACGCTCGGGATGCAGCTGCGCTCATTCTGTTTATCTTCGCGATCACGTCCGGCACCACGTCCGGCTGGGCTTCTGCGACCGTCCTCGCGCCCCTCGTCATCTCCGTCTTCATGGTCGCTGGATTCTTCTACTACGAGACGACTATACCCGCAGATAAGGCGGCCATCCCGCCCAGGACGTGGTTCCTCCCGAACTTCTCTGTCTTGTTTGGCACCGCGCTCCTCCCGTACTTCTGGTGGACCACGGTCTTCACGATATACACGACGCTTTGGCAGGACATTTGGCACTGGTCAGCTATCTCGACCGCCGTGCATATGCTGCCCATTGGCGTCCTTGCGTTTTCGATGAGCTTCACAGGCTCGCTTTCGCGCGTGATCAACCCGAAGTGGATTGTTCTTTTGGGCGAGAGCATGTGCCTCGTTGCGACTGTGCTCCTCGCGTTTGCCGACCAGCCCGACCGCTACTGGTCGTTCATTTTCCCTGCGTTCATCCTCGGCTCCGGAGGTTCAATGCTTACCTATACACACACTAAGTGAGTAGTATCTCATTGGTCTACACCTTTCTAGAACAGAGGGCTCACACTCGCCGGTTCCAGCATTGCGATCTTCCGCACGAGCCCTGCGTCTATGGCAGGCACGGTCGGTGCGATCTTCAACGGCGCGCTCCAGCTCGGTTCTGCCGTCGGCATCTCCGCGGTAGGCTCCATCGAGTCGAGCGTCGAGGCGACGCATGGGGGGCCGCAATCGTACGCGGGCCGCCAGGCGGCATTCTGGTTCCTGCTGGCGGTGGTGTGCGTCGAAATGATGTCGATGCTCGTCTTCTACCGCCGCAGCAAGGAGGGCGCCGCGCAGGAGCTCGACGTGAGCGCGAAGGAGAAAGCGCTGCAGGAGCACGGGGAGGAGAAGCAGGTCGTTCAGAAGGACGAGGATGTCCGGAGGCCATCGAGCGAGGTGCGCGAGGATGAGGGTGAGGATGAGGAGCACACGACGGTCCGCGAGGGGGTAGTCGGACCCCATGGCGAGTTGAACGTCTGATTTTTCGATTTTTTGCTTGGCTCCTGCGGTCGCTTTTCGGACTCGGTGTTTTCCATCTCATGCTCTCTTGGTTTTGCAGGTTCACGCAACTTGGTTCATAGAGACTGCCCATAGACTGCAACTGCATTGTACGTTACACATGTATCCATAGTTTCTTCATCAGCTTCTACAGGCAATACACGTACGGCTCAGTTGTGCACAGAATCCAAATGCTTCTTTCGCTTGACAAGCCTTCGTGAGAATGTCGCGAAATGCACAGAGAGTGCTCAGCGTTGGAAGTTCTACAGCACATTGCCTGTCGATACTGTACGGCAGGGCGTGCTGGTTGTGGAGCGACTAAGCGCTGCTGGCGGACGCCCGTTCCTGGCAACTCAGTTGAAGTGGGGCAAGGTCACCGGTCAGCGGGTGCCGCAGCGGCACACCCCCGTTGCCCATATGCGCTGGCGCTGGTCTCTTTATTTTCGTTCAACTGCGCTCGGAGAGCAAGGAGCGTAACTACGTCACTGCAGCCCACCCGGAGCCTGCGAAACAACACCGTCAAGCCTATATAAGCCCGCGGGACTGATGTGCGAGAGTACACCGAAGATCCATACCCCCCTCTTCTCGCCGTTTCACATTGTACAGTAACACCATGGGGTACGTTCCTCTTTGCTTGGCGGCAGTCGTGGGGCGAGCTCACAATTACTATCAGAATCATTATATCGTGTATTGCAGGTGCGCGGCATTCGACACGGGTTGGGATGCCGAGAACGAGGAAAGTACTGACCGACGGCTGCTCCAGGCGTGTTCGAGTGCATCGCGGACGCGATCATGGCCGTAGTGTCGCTCATCGTCGACTGCATCACTTGCATCTTCACCAGTGAGTCCTGCATTTGAGACTCCAGAGTAGGCGTTCACCTCCTGGATAGCCATCATCGACGCCGTCGCCGCGCTCTGTGCATGCTTGACATGCGGGTTATGTTGCGCGTAAGCATCTGTTGGATGTCAGATATGCGATCGGAGGTCTCAATATCTTCATGTTTCTAGGGCTGCTGTATAGCCGAGGAATACGGGATGGGCTCTTAGTTCCCGGAGCCCTGACACGGCCATCACGATGTTTATGTCAAGGCCCATAGTCACGATTTACGACATCGCGCGTATGATAGTCAGACGTATATCTTACATACCCACTTCTATAATGCTAGCAACACACAACGACAATCCCAGACGTGGCGAATCCGCATACATACTGGAACATCAAAGGCGATGACCGTCGCCACTGTTAGGGGAAATAGTCGAACCCCAGTCGACCTTGGCGTGTTTCCTTCTCTCGGTATTCATCCGCGAACTCGCGCAACCACTCTGGAGATATAGGCCTCTTCCACCTAGAGCCGTCTTCAAGGCGCTCATCGTCGATCGTGTGTATGAGGTGGGAATGGAATTTGTAGATGATCTCTATTGCTTCGAGGGTGAGCGGCTTGCGGTCTTTCCGCGCCACGATGCACTGAAGAGTGCAGCACAGTGTATCAGCGTCGTCTCGCACGATGGTTCAAGATGGGACCCGTTACTGTACGTATTTGTACACGTACCATTCCTACGCTGTCTATCTGCCAGCTATTGAGATGGCCTAGTAAGAGCGATATATAGACTAGGTAGATGAAAGAATACACACGTACTGCATTGGGGCTAACGCATTATCCGGCTCAATCCGTAGATACACCGCCGGTTGGTTGTCGTTCAGCGCCCTGTGCCCGCCGTGGACACGCTCGCTCAAAATGAGAAGCGGCATCCCGCACAGATCGGTAACGGGACAGAGTTCGCCGACAGTGAATACGGGGTGGGTCTTCTTCAGGAGGACATGCTGGAACTGGCGCGACCATGGGGCGTATCGGTTGTCGAGGATCTTGATACCCCACACCTCACCGTCTGAAAGCGGGTGGCATATCTTCTTGTGCAGCTTCCAGTGCGCGACCTGGCATTCCTTAGACTGTGGTCCTATAGTCAGCCTTTTGCATGGCGATATTGCTATACAGACATATGTACGAGCGACGTACGCAGTATATTCCGGTAGCACCATGGCACTTTGAGCAGGCCTTCAGACCTTCAGGCGGCGACCTGCCGCACTTCGAGCATCGGTCGGATAGAAGAGCCATAGGTAGAGAATGCACGATGAGATGATGATAAGAGCGAACCCAGATCTAGACAGAGTTCGACCTGCCCGTCGCAGAAGCCTGGTCAGATGCGCGTTTTGCCAGAGGAGCCCGTTTGGACAGTGTCATGACACCCAACGAATGAATATATATCCGTCTCATAAGCTCGCTGCCAGTCCATTTCCTACTCCCATTATGCATCACGTTTGTCTTCAAAAGGTCCCATCAGCCAGCAAAGCGGTATTTGACTGCATACTACCCGTTCACTGGGGGACGCATGTACCACTTCGACCATGTACTGGACGGCAAGGGGCTTGATCGCCGCAAGAACGTACTACAACACGAGAACGAAATCCTTAATACGCACGCCAGACGTCGATTCCACTGGAGTTCCACGCACCACCGGCCTCGACACTTGTGATAGTCAATGTATATCTGACATACCCGATCATGATGCTCGCTTGACGTAGCAGGGTTCCGAGCGATTCCTCCAAAGAGGTACCCGACTACCCATCGACCATCCATGAACGTGACAGGCCACCGCAGCGTCCGCACATGGCAGCGGACCGTGCTCATGGCTACACCGCATACAGATCTGAGCGTCATTTACAAATCTGTTCAAGGGGAATAGTCAAACCCCGACCGGCCTTGGCGTATCTCGCTCAGGTAATCGTCCGCGAACTGACACAGCCATTCTGCAGACAACGGCCGCTGCCACATAGAGCCGCTCTCAGGATGCTCGGTGTCCAAGGTATCTGTGGAGAGTGTGATTGATCTGGACGGCTCGGGTGGCAGCTTCGCGTCACGATGCACTGAGCGAGAGGATATATCAGCTTCGCCCCATCTTGTGGGAGAGCAGATCAGGCATCGCAGCCACTGACGACGTACCGTGCCTACGTTCTGAATCTGCCAGCTATCCAGCCATGAATGAATGAGGGACATTGCTGGTCACACGGTGGAGGAGGAAATTTGCACGCAACCGCATAGGAGCGGACGCAGTCGTGGGCTCAATGCGTACGGCCAGTTGGTTGCTCTGGCTCGCGAGCGTCCGCCGTGAAAGACCTCGCTCCAAACGAGGAGTGGCATACCGCAGAGGTCCGCGACAGGACAAGTTCGCCGACTCCAGAAATGGGTGCGAGTGGTGCAAAAGGACATACTGGAACTAACGGATCCAGTGGCCGTGTCCGTTGTCGAGGACCATGACACCCACGACCTCGTCATCTCCAATCGGAAGGCATTCTTTTTGTGCACCTGTCAATGTGCAGCCTGGCATTCCGTCGACTATCGTCCGCATGTAATGATTAGCGTTGCGGACTGCATAGCGTTTGGAGGTTAAGAGGGGAGACGTACGCAGTTCATACATGTGGCAGCACGGCATCTTGGAAGGCTCGAAGGCTTTCTGAGCGGCCGCATACCAGCAATCATATTGAGTAGGTATTCTGGATGCACTATAGGGGTTGACAATAAGAGTGAACGTTGTACGTCAACCCCTGCAGCCTGAGTGAGTCTGAGGTCCTCGCAGGGATGTGGTGCAACGCGGCCAAATCGGCCCTCTATATCACGGGTATGATCAGTCCATGCACATGGCCATGGTGTCCGCTGCCAGGCAGAAGAGCTGGTGGTGTCCACCATAGCAGAACTAGCCTGAATGCAATCAATACACTAGAGAAGGAGAAGTTGACTATGCCTGGATGTCGCCTTGCCAGTTGGGAGCAGCGATGCAGGAGCCAAGTCGCGCGCGGCAAGCGGGGGGCGGCAGGGAAACACAGCTTCACGCAAGATGTCGTTCTCGTTCCGACTCTCATCTTCCTCGCTGTCGTCTGCTGCCGCAGTAAGGCTTTATAGACCATTCACGACCTCGTATATCTTGCATTCGCGCGGGATACGCAGCACTAGACATTTTCTGCGAGAACGCTCCACCAACCGTCCCCTCATGAGCGCAACAATCCAGTCACGACCACTCGTACCCCATATACCAACTACGTGCTCCCAATGCTCCGTTGCTCTCGAGTTTCCCGTACCTTCGCCTCAGCCGCGTCCAGGGACATTGCTGAGTGTGCGCTGTTATAAATGCAACACAATATTGTCGCACGCGTTCTACCCCACACAAATCCCGAGCCACTATGCTGGCCAAAGCAGAACCACGGTAGGCGCGAGTGGAAGCGGGGCCTCTTCGTCAGGCGGCCGCAAAGGACGAAAGATTGGGACGCAGGAAAAGCCACTTGAGACGCGATACTACGAGCTGCTGGGTGTATCGATAGATGCTACCACCGATGACATCAAGAAGGCCTACAGTGAGTCTGCAAGGGTCGTTCTCCTCAGCGCACTGTGTTAACAGGTGTGAAGGGCGACTGGCGATTAAGCACCATCCGGACAAGAACCGCGACGATCCTCATGCAGAGGAGCGGTTTAAGGAGATTGCCATCGCGTACCAAACGCTCTCCGACCCCGCACTGCGACGGAAGTACAACGAGTTTGGGCCAAAGGAGAGCGCTCCGGAGGGCGGTTTTGTGGATCCGGAAGAGATCTTCAGCACCATCTTTGGAGGGGAACGTTTCGTACCGATCATAGGGCACATCAGCCTGGCGAAGGAAATGAAGGCGGCTCTGCAGGAGGAGGGGGAAGAGGAGGAACGCGTCGTGCAGCGCGATGCAAAGGGCAAAGAAATCCTGAGTCCTGAAGAGAAGGCGCGCAGGGAGGAGAAGGCTCGGAAAATTGCAGCTGAGGTGAGTGGCCCCTGAGGTTATGCCCCTTGTGCCACTGAAGGCGAAGTCGCCCACAGAAAGCCGCTGCGAGGGCGGAGCGAGTGAAAAAGCTCGTGGAGAATCTGGTTCACAAGCTGTCCATTTTTACAGAATCAGCAACGAGCCCCAACGACACGCAGGTTTCTGAGAGCTTCAGGACAATATGCAAACTCGAGGCAGAGTACGTGCCGTTACATGCCTCGTGGCAGTCATACCTGACGCCAAATGCAGGGAGTTGAAGAAGGAATCGTACGGCGTTGACTTGCTACACGCCGTGGGCTTCGTCTACGCGCAGAAGGCGAAGCACTATCTCGCGTCCAGTCAGACGTTCCTCGGCATGGGTGGCTGGCTGCACAACGTGCAGGGCAAGTATCATGTAATAAGCGAAACGTAGGTTGTTTCCGTCATCTCATGGAGCCCACATGCTGAAAGCGCACAGTGTTTCGACAGTGCGCGCGGCCATGGAGTTGAAGAGTGTCTTTGAGCAAATACAGGCCGCGGAGATGGCTGGTAACTTGAGCCCCGAGGAGAAGCAGCGGCTGGAGGAGCAGGCCGCCGAGAAGGGTCTTCGGACCCTGTTCAAGGTATGGAAAAGGACATGCGCTTTCGTCCTGGGACTTGGCTGATTGTCCGTACACTTCAGGGTGCAAAACTCGAGATCGAATCTGTCTTACGGGAGACCTGCGATCGCGTGCTGGAGGACCCGGATATCCCACGGGAGAAGGCTCAGCTCCGCGCCGTTGCGCTGCAAATTCTTGGCGAGGCGTATCTGAGCGTACGCAAGGAGGAGGACGAGCGTCGTGAAGAGAGCGAGTACGTCCGGATCGAGACAAGCGGTAGCCGGCGGCGAGAGTCATACAACGCGCCTCAGCAATGAGTTCGAGGCGTACTATACAAGGGCCTGCACCGGGACGTTGCAACAATGATATCGTAATGCTTCGCCAATGTGTAAAATGCTTCATGTATCATAACGCGACTCCTCGAGTTGCTCACTTAGGGTTGTCAGGGTTTCTTTGGCCAAGAGGGCGAGTCGCAGTAATGACCGATGTCCGAATCTGGATATCGATCAAACACCCACGTGAGATAGATCGAGTCAATGATCAAGAGATTTGACTTTGAGCACGGCTGAAGTCCACGCTTAGGCACAGCGGACTTGCTTCAGCTCCTTTACCTCTCCTTTGTACGGTCAACATACCCAGTCAGAATGGCTCTTGCGGCAGAAGAAAAATACAATCTTATCACGCGAAGGCTTCAGGAGGTGCTCGGCGGTGACTTGATTAAGGCCGTCCTCGCGGAAGGACGCACACCAAAGTGCTACTGGGGTGCGTTCATAGATCTACTACTGCTTTCGTTTGGGAACTCACCATGGAGCCAAATATGTAGGAACCGCACCCACCGGACGACGTGCGCAATTCTCTTGTTCATGATCCCGTGTAGGGCTCGCTTGCTCAAGCAGACGCCCGTGCAGCGCATATCGGGTACTTTGTGCCCCTCACGAAAATCGCGGACTTCCTGCGTGCCGGTGTAGAGGTTACGATTCTACTTGCTGGTGAGTATAATGGTTTACTGCTGTTCTTACGATTGCCTCGGTGGAGTGCATCGTCTCAAATTTGCAAAGAGACCATGTGGCTACGAGAGCCAAGTCGCTGATGTTTACCCGCAGATGTCCATGCCTTTCTCGACAACCTCAAGGCTCCGCTAGAGCTCGTCGCTCACAGGACAGAATACTACAAGAAGGTCCTCCTCGCCGTCTTCACCTCGCTAGGCATCCCCACCTCGCGCCTCCGCTTCGTCGAGGGGTCGTACCTACCAGTTTGACGAAGGAGTACAACCTTGACAACTACCGGCTATGCGCCATCGTCACGGAGCACGACGCAAAGAAGGCCGGTGCGGAGGTCGTGAAGCAGGTTGAGAGCCCGCTTCTGAGTGGTCTGCTTTACCCTGGGCTGCAGGCGCTGGACGAGCAGTACCTCGATTGTGATTTCCAGTTCGGTGGAGTCGACCAGGTAAGCTCGTCTGGAGATTTGCCTCTGATAGAGTGCATAACGAGACTTCTTTTCCAGCGTAAGATCTTCACCTTTGCGGAGCTCTATCTCCCTCGACTTGGGTACAAGAAGAGGGCGCATCTCATGAACCCCATGGTTCCCGGTCTGAGCGGCGGGAAGATGTCCTCCTCCGATCCCAACTCCAAGATTGACTTCCTCGACGCGCCAGAAGTCGTCCGGAGCAAGATCAAGAAGGCGTTCTGCGAGGAGGGCAACGTGGAGGAGAATGGCGTGCTCTCATTCGTTGAGGCCGTGCTCATGCCCATCAGCCAGCTACGTATCGAGCGGCAAAAGGGTCTGACTGGGGCTGATGCGGACGAGGGTGCGGCGGCGACTGGCGACCAGACGCCGTTCGTGCTGGAGGGTGCGCCCGAGGGCACGGTGTTCTCGATCTTCAGGAAGGAGGACTTCGGAGGCTCGCTTCACTACTCGTCATTTGAGCAGTTAAAGGAGGACTACAAGGAGAAGAAGCTGCACCCGAAGGACCTCAAGACCGCTGTCGCCGACGCGATCGTCCGCCTCCTCACGCCTATCCGGCAGGCGTTTGAGCAGGACGAGGAGTGGCAGAAGGTCGAAAAGCTGGCTTACCCCGATCCCAACGCCAAGCCAGAGAAGACCAAGAAGAAGAAGGCACGAACCTCTCTGATATCCTCTATGAGATTGTGCCTTGACTGACTGTGATGATACAGGTTTACCATCCGCCTCCGCCGGGCAAGGGCAAGAACGCAAAGCCTGCAGAAGACGCTGCAAAGTCTGCAGAGGCTCCTGCTGTCGATGGCGCTGCCCACTCGGTCGCTGAAGCTGCGAAGCAGCAGGGAACTTCCTCGTGATGTATGTGGGGCATCCTAGGGAAGAAGTGTGATATTGGTTGTACGCATATTTACATAGACCGAGCTGCAATACAATTCTTTCAGCATATCCGGCGGTACAAATGCAAACTCTTGATGACCTGTCCAGTTCGGCACAGAAATATGTAGACAGCAGATGCAGGACACTTGTTTTGTTGGAACTAAGGATGATGCGCCCAAGCTTCAATTTCCCTCCAAAGCCGGCAGGAGGTGTTATGAACCTTAACGATCTGGGCGCCTGCTCAGCCACACCTTTTCGCAGACGACTTGCATGTCCTTTCGACCGACCGGTGCTCTCTTCTCGCACAAACTGCCACCATCCACTCGTGCGTGGCTCTCTCGACAATATCGGGATCCGTACGTGAAGGCGCGGCTGTCCTTCCCGAACAACTACCGCTCGCGCTCGGCGTTCAAGCTACTCGAGCTCGACAAGGACTACCACTTCCTCACGACCGCACATGTTCGCACGGTGATAGACCTCGGGGCGGCACCTGGAGGCTGGAGCCAGGTTGTTGCTGGCAAGTTTGGCTGGGCGGGGTGGGATCCTCATACTCGTATTTTGCCCGCGACGCCGACCGGCAAGGATGCGAAGGGTCAGAGCGAGGGAGAGGACGGCGAACAGTTGGCTTGGAGCTCGGGCAGAAAGACGAAGACAGTGAAGAAGACGAAGGCATCGGCGGAGACGGGAGAGGTCGCGGATGACTATCCAGACCTGGCAGACCTCGATGCAGAGGACGTCTCACGACCGGTCGGGCGCGGGACGATCATCGCGGTCGACCTCCTGCGCATGGAGCCTATTCCAGGCGTGAAGACCGTGCAGATGGACTTCCTCTCGTCGGAAGCCGACGAAACCATCAACTCGCTGCTCATCGAGGCGGGCGGGGATGGCAAGGCAGACGTCGTTCTGTCGGACATGGCTGCGAACTTCACGGGTAACCCGACCGCGGACGCGCACGCGAG
>CCBP010000020.1:161418-183098 GCA_000765035.1 Trametes cinnabarina
TTCTGAGGCCTATTGGGTCTGCATGGGCTGGAAGGGAGTCCAGCCGCCTGAGCCGCCTGTAGAGACCGCAGACGCCACATCATAGGGTACGACTTCGAACCATTGCACTTCTGTCGGAGCTCAACGTGTTTGTGCCTAGGATCTATCGTCATGTGGCTCAGAGCGGAGTCGCTGCTTGAGGTGCCTATGCTCAGACCCCAACGTTCCAGAGAGGCATATCTCGTCTTGTGAGGAGACATCCGGCAACATGGGCAGAGACACCAGCGTTAGGCCCACTGTGGGTGCAGGCTGCAGTACAGACTTCGCCGCAGCGATTTTCCTCCCAAACCTCACTTGACTGGCATAATGCGGTCTCCGTCAGGCAGATCAAACTTGACTTAGTCTGACGGTGAACACTAGGGCGATCTTAGCCCCATCCCTACTCACATACCATACTCGACACTTGTACTGGTGGGATAATGCATAACATATAATCATATTGACATTCTCTCTTGCTATTAGTAGTACATATCCGAAGCGACGAGAAAGAAGGTATACACGGCAGCAAGATCTTGTTCTGACTGAGGACCGCTCGATGAGGCTCGAGGTCGGCGGCAAGCAGCGGTGTATGTTTAGGCACCGAAACCATACAGAGTACGGCCGGAACGCTTGAGGGCATACACGACGTCGAGAGCCGTAACAGTCTTCCTATGGTCGAAGGAGAACAAGGGTCAGTTGACCGCAGCAGAGAACTATGTAGGATGCTACCACTTACCTCTTCGCGTGCTCGGTGTACGTGACCTGTGGGCGAGAAGGTTTGTCAATACATATGTATGATAGTCTTTCAATTCGACTGGGACACCTACAGAGTCACGGATAACCTATGGGAAGAAGCACTGGTCAGACAAAGACGCATAGCACAGACAGATTTCCAGCGTACGTTCTCGAGGAATATCTTGAGGACACCACGGGTCTCCTCATAGATAAGGCCAGAGATACGCTTCACACCGCCACGACGAGCGAGACGACGGATGGCCTGCGGTACGAGGGAAATACGGTAAGGGCTGCAATGTCTCAGAATAGGTTTTCGGGCATGTTCGACATACCGGCTTGGTGATACCCTGAATATTATCACGGAGAATCTTGCGGTGACGCTTCGCGCCGCCCCTAACATCGTGGGCAAGATCAGCACTCTCTGTCACCATGCCGTAGCCACATGTTGTGGTAAATGCGGCTACTGAGAACAACACGCACTTTCCGAGACCCTTGCCACCCTTTCCACGGCCAGACATTGCGTTGAGGGGTTATAGGGAGCGGTGAGAGTCGATGAAGCTGGGGTGCGCCTTCCGCGTGAAGGATGAGATGGTGGTGGAGAGAGGTCAAGAGGCGACGGCGGCAGTGCGCGAAGGTTCAGCGTGACTAGGCGCTCGTGCGCGTCTGTGGCGCGACCTCTCGCCGACTCTTTGTCTCGCGAATGCGAGTTCACGCACTTCACATCCAGCTTTGTCTCTACCACCACAGTCCACAATGGCCTCGTCAGAATCAGGTTTGTTTCCTGGCTACAGGCACGTAGACGCATTTGGCCCCGATGAAGAGTACGAGTCTGGAGAGGAGGTCGAATATGTGACGCTAGACCTAGGCACCATCGAGCCAACTCTCGTCCCCAGCTCTTCATCGTTCCGTATCATCGTAAGTGCGCTGCATGCATGCATACACACGAAATCCATATGCGTATCACGCGTGACACTAGGGTTTGGATACGCCCACGCCGTATTTGCAACTCTCCGGGACGAAGCTGAAGGGTCAGCATCAGTCTCTGCTCGGAACGGAGCTCCTGTTCACTGAAGCAAGCGGTGCGTGCCCTCTCAACTGTGGAGTAGGTTAAGTTCACAATATATAAACTCTGTCAGATGAATCACAACAGCATAGTGCACACGGCAAGAAGCCCCTCGTGCCTGTTGCGACCACAGAGCGGCGCATTCGCTTCAAGGAGATTGAACTCAAGCCTAAAGGGGATGGTGCAGCTACTGACGTCCCGTCAGCATCGACATCGAAGTCTACGACCGCGAAGAAGGTCAAAACACAAATGGACCATGTAATGGGCAATCACTCGGACACACCCCGCCGCGGACGTGGAGGCAAAAAGCGCGGGGGTACGACGAAGGCCCAAACTCCGACGCAATCGCGAGTAGCAAGCAGCACAGGTAGGAAGGAAAGCGTGGACGAGCCTACAGATCAGTCGACGGAGTCACAGCGAGCACCCGCCGTTGACGCTATAGACCCTGCCCTCATTCAGATGGATATGTCTGAAGGTTGAGTCACCTTATAGTATGACTGATGTCCGTGAGTACGTGTTTTCCTGCCTCGTCTCCACGCTCAACCCCGCCACTTAGGCTGTTCTCGCAGGTTAATCACCGAGCGCTGCATCGAGAGCGATAAGCGCTATACCGTAATTGCTCCTCGACTACTTTTGCCGGTTATCTAGCGCGGGCGCCGCCGTATTCCAGTAACTCCCTCTTTTACGTTCCTTCTACCCTTACATATCCGAGACGACGTCAACCGCTAAACGTAGCACGAGTCCGGACTGGCTTCGTCAAGCGTCAGGCATCGTACATCCCAGGCCTTCCTCCGTACCCCTTGTTCCTCATGTCCTCGGCGCAACGATATGGCGTCGGATACTGTGGCAGTTGAATGCTAGGTACGCCACCGCATGGCCATACCATAACTCGGTACATGCTGGGACCAGCTTTTCCGGAACAACAGTTCCTTGTTTTTACAGCACGGGCGCTGTGTGCCTCGTCCCATCGCCACCGGCCACTGTATTCCGTGAGGTTCTCTCTTGTCACGCCCGCTCACGAAAGCACATTTCCCTCACTCCCTCATCCTCCGTCCTTCCATTGATCCCCTCTAGCTCCGGACCGCCGGTAGGGAGCGCAGCGAGGCAGTCCCCATGGCTAGCCGCGCTCCGCGTCGTGAGCGGTGTTCTCTCATATCCGGGAGGCGCTTTGTATGTGAGAACCGAGCGAAGACGAGGAGGTTCAACGTGGGTTCACAGCTATGAACTCATGGTGTTCTTCATCAGCATGCTCCTGGCCCACGAACCTTGGCTTCTTGATCGTGCCGCCGGGCTGCCAACTACTGCATGCGAGGTGTGCAACGCAAGCCTGTAGAGGCTAGAGCGATCTGGGGTAGAGATCAAGACTCGAGATGGGTGTGTCCGCGCGGGGCATGTGCGGTCCGAGGAAGCGTTGCTGTCATCGCCCGGAGAGAACCCCTGGGTGTGTGGGTGTGTACGCCCAGCTGTGACCAGCTGGCTGCGTACATTTATAAGACCCGGGTGGGCGTGTGTGGTTCCGTAGATCGTTCAGGTTTCTGCACGTTTCCACTGCTGTACAACTGCACGCTCCCCGCTTCAACTACATCTACACAACCCTGTCGAGTCCTCTAGCGGGCATGATTTTACGACGCGACGCCCTGGTAGGGTCGTCGACCACGACGACGACTTCCCTTTCAAGCATCCTTGCGGCCGCACACTTCCCCTCATTCTACGCCGACTCAGGTCCGGCGTTCGCCGTCGTCATGCATAAGATCGGCGCGGACGACCCGAAATAGGTGAGCAGAGGGACTCGTCGCTGTTTTCTGGTCATCGGACGAACGCTTAGAGGGCATGCGCTTTCGAAGGTGCACGTCAGGCGACGCCGACAGACGCGCTTCCGAAGAGACGGGAGGGCGCTGGTGAGTGCTTGCAATGATCGGCCATGTCATGTCTTGGGGAGTGATCAACCTCCCGGTGCGGGCATGGCGTATGACGTGCAGAGGCTAATTCAACCTTCTTCGCGAGCAGGGCGCCGTCGAATCGCTGCCGGTTAGCAGGGGAGGCGTGGGCAGGGATTGCACGGAGTGCGGTTCGCGGGAGTGGGCCGGAAGAGGGACATGCTTCGGAAGCGAGGCTTGGGCGCGCGCTGCCTGTTCACTGCAGTGTTCGTAGTTGGCGTCCATGCAGGTGAAGTTAGAAAACGCCGCGGGCAAGGGAGGTGTATCCTAGCGTAGAACGTGCTGATTTCTGGCGGGCACCTCGTGTGATAGGCTTGATATCTCAAGTCAAACAGGAACACGATGGATATTTGTAACTTCTTTATATTTCTCGGATTGACCAACAGAGATGAGATTTTCTATAGACAAGCCGCTCGATGTATGACGAAAGTACTATGTGATGCTACAGCAGAACAGCCCAAGCAGATTATGGTGAAAAGCGATGTGCGGCATAGGTGTCGTAAGGAGAGTCCGTAAGAACTTGTGATGCGTTCATGCGCGAGTAGATAAAGGGTCTAGATGATGCGAATGCGGTGATAAGATAGCGGATGGAGTGTGGTGGAACGTAGCATTCGTCGGAGGCGGATGCATAAAAATATAACCTGCCCGTTGGCCCTCCGACACTGACCCTGGTGTTCACAAGCGCCTTTGCGCTGTCGCGAGTGTGCGACATCCGACCGCGTTTCCATGCATGCCGCGAACGACGCCATGGACGACGAGATGCGAGATTCAACCAGGGGAAGCGAAGCCGTACGCGACCGTAGAGGAGCACAGCGCTTAGACCGCCTCCGCGCCCGTCTTCTCGTTCTTGACGGGAGGCTTGTGCGGGAGGTTGCCGGTGGGCGAATACTTGCTCTTGCGGCGGATGTGGTGCCCGTACTTGCGGAGGACGAAGGGGATGGGCGCCATGAGGACGGCGATGCAGCCGAGGAGCGTGCTCGCCCAGCGCGGGTTGAGCGTGTTGTACATCTGCGTCGCGAAGAGCGGGAAACTCGCGCCGAAGAGCGACCGGATGACGGTCATGGACGAGAGCGCGGAGGCGGCGACGAAGAGGTACGCGTCGATGACGTAGTTGAACAACCCGAGGAAGAGGAAGACGATGGACAGCCCGAGGGGCACGCCCGCCATCAGCGGCGCCCAGTAGGAGATCCACGGGTAGGACGTCCAGCCGAACCAGAAGAAGCAGATGGCGAACATGGGCGATGCCCAGAGGCAGAGCTCGAGACGATACTCGGGCGGGACGGGATGCGGCGCGAACGCCTGGATAGCACGCGTATATCGCGCATTGAAAAAGGCGAGATAGGTGAAAACGCCGATGACGCCGCCAACGAAGATGGGGAGGAAGGTGAGGCCGGTGAAGCCCAAATTGAAGTGGTGACCTTCGGTGAAGACAATCGGGTACGCCTCGAAAAGGAGGTACATGCAACCGTAGATAAACTACGCAAGCTAGTCAGCTTTCCCTCGTTATGGGATATAGGGGTGTATGGCGGCACGTACACTCATGTAGAGGGTGATCGCGATGAGCATGGGCTCAAGCGCGAGGATGATGAAAGGCCGACCTAAGACATGCTTCACGCGTTGACTGAAAGTCATCTTGTTGCGCTCAAGAGGAGCCCAATAGCGTGAGTCGCCCGTTTGCTTCCTGAGACGTTGCGCGCGCTTGACCAGGAGAATAGGACTGCAGAAGACATGTTAGCATGTTTAGGGTTGTAACATATATAGTCGTGTATAGACGTACACAAAAGTCTCGGGAAGAGTCAAAGCAGTCGCGACGAGACAGGCCCCGGCGAAAAAGGTAAGGAGCCAGTACACCCACCGCCAGGAGATGCCAGAAACGGCCATGAAGCCGGTGACAGTGGGGCCAAGTGTGGGGCCAGCGAAAGGCGCCAGCGTGAACAGTGCGAGCGCCTTTCCGCGAGTATCGGCATCCCAGATGTCAGACATGACGGCACTGTGTGAATGTGATCAGGAGGACATTGGAGGAACGGGCAGAGCAGAATGACACATACCCACTGTTAGCCAAAGGCGCTGCAGCGAAGGTACCACCGAGGAAGCGGAAGATGAGGATAGATGCGGTGTTTTGTGACAGGGCGCATCCGACTTGAAAGCCAGTGTAGACCAGGAAAGAGATCAGGAAGACGGGTTTCCGACCAATCGTCTCGGACAAGGGACCCCAGAGTAGAGGACCAACGCAGTATCCGGCGACAAAGAGAGAGATGGTGAGCGTAGCGACTTCCTGGCCGAACGCAAACTGTCTCATCATATCCGGGATAATCCCCTCAGGCGCAGACGATGCGAAGGTGCTGCGATCTACATGTAAGGATCGCGAAAATGGTGCGGGATTGGGCGGTTGACGTACGCATTTAGGACCAACATCGCTGAGAGCATCGTGATGTACCATCTGTATGGTCGTGACCACGATTTGGGATTTTCTGGGTCGTCTACAGGCATGGTGACCTCAAAGGGGTCAACGGGCTTCTCGCCCGGAGGAGGCCCGTAGGCCTCGCGTTCGAATTGCGAGTTGACATCGTCATCGTCTTCTGATTGACCGGGACCCTGGGGCCTGTCAACGGGATCCACGATGGTCGAAGACCTCGAGCTGACCTCCGTTGAAGGTTCTATCGCGGAGGGTTCGGACGGCCGGTTTTTTGTCGACGAGGGAGCGATGGATGGTGTTGAGGTCATGAGGCGGAACGAGCTGCAGCGGACGAAACAAGCGGGGAAAAGAAGGGGAGATATGAGCGAACAGACGAGCTGTGGGACCTAGTAAAATGGAGCGACCGGGTGTAATATATGGACCGGGGAGCTGGGGACTGGGATCAGCAGCCCGGGGGCATCGCACTTGGCCCAGCGGAGCACTCATCGCGGTCTCGTCAGCCAGCCAAGGTTCGGAGGAACACCCATTAGCGTGACCGGCCTGCGAGGACTCCCAGATGGATCTAGCGTGTCCTGCTCGCCTGCCAATTCGGGCATCGACCGCGCCACCCGTTCCCGTCCATCGCTCCAGCCTCCAGCTGCGGTTTGTCAGCCTCTTTCCATCTGACGCAACCACCTCGGTCGGCTCGACCGTTGCCAGCAAACAAACGTCCTTTGGACAGCACGCCCCGCTTGCATGCAGCGTTGACCAAGGACGACGCCGCTCTCCTCGTCGCATCGTCCTCGTTAACCACCGCATCAAAAAGAGAGTTAAAGATTCGCATCGCATGTGCTGCAGGGGCCACGGATTGTCGCCGGCACCGCCACCACAGGGTGGCTCCTCACGCTTTTGATGCGCTCCTGTCGGATCGGTGCGCGCCGTTGCCCGTTATGGGCACCCTCCCTCCGGAGGATCGCGCGTACCGATGCTCCACGTCGCCTGTAGCACTTTACCACCCTCCGCCTCGGTCGTGATCGCTGCTGAAGGTTGCTGGTGCACTTTGCCGAAGGGATTCGTACATAGTCAGAGAGTCAGTCGCCCTAAGCCCTGGGCTCGCACACCAGTCTCGAGCCGCACTTGGATCATGCGCAGGATTGCACCCGCGAATCCGGAGTTCGATCTCTGCGCATCCGTCAATGCGATCATTCAACACTCATGACCACGCAAGGGATAATCTGGGTGCGCTGCTGACCATACACCCCTCGGCCATCGGTATTAGGTCAAGCGAGCAATCTCAGCAAGACAGAACATCATAGGAGGGGAGTGCTTGGAAGAGAAGGATTAACATGTATGTAACCACACACTAGCACGAGCACACTACCGGGGATCCACCATCAGGACTGCAACCACGTAATCTCCGAACCGGAGAATCGGTCTGAAGGCGCATGTCATGTCTGTAGCTGCGGACCCAGGCATCAAGTGCCAAGTAGCGTACAGTCATTCCTCTGGTCCTTGGAAAGGACCATACATGAGGACCCAGATATCAGGCCTGATGTATGGTTCTATGCTGGACGGTGTTGCATCGATCCTATGATATGCCACTAAGTGCATGAATAGATCATCAATATTTATGTAGATATACATATTTTGGTCGAGAGCAGGAAATGAGCGTCCGAATAATTCTTCTCGATAGTAGATACCACACTTGACGTAGCCCGTCGCTGTGTGCCCAGCGGTCGTAACACGCCAGATCATGCATGTGCATACTATGTGTAACTTATTCGAGCAAAATGTGCACCAGTGCGCCTTCAAACTTCTAGCCGATTATTATCTGACTCAACACACGGCGGCATCTCACCATATCATGAACGTTGACTTCGGTCCGAGGCCTGCCCGGATATCACCCATGCCATATCCTGCACTGGTCATAGACAGTCCCGCTCACAAGCGGTGAGGCTAAGCCACCCCTGTGATGACAAGCTCAGGGAGCTTTCCAGAGTCATGACGAGAAGTCGCAATACCGCACAACAGCGCATGTATACCGGTAGCAATAACTCCACCAGAACTTGAGACGGTGTAGTCAAGTGCGAAGCGTACAGTCTGAGTCTCGTACAGCTTGACTCGTCGGAGCCGTCGCCGAGACTGTCGGTGCATCGGCATCGAGATCAGCGATCCGGGATCTCGATCGCGTCGCGACGCGGTTGGGCGCTTATTCCAGACCACCATCTTGTCCTCCTCCCGCGATGGACTTTACAGAAATCTACAATCAGACAGCGTCTCTGGTCCATTTCAGCCCTGGAACGCACTTCTTGCTCACTGCCGTCGAAGATAGGCTCATCATTCGTCGCTCAGACTCTTTTCAGATAGCACGCACCTGGCTGGTCGACACCTCTCGTTCCCCCACCTCGGCTGCCCTCGCCAATGCAGCGGCAGCAGCGGCCGGGCCGTCTTCTCTCAGACCCAGAGCAGAGGAAAGCAATGCGTGGATTACGCATGCAGGCTGGTCTTGCGACTCTGAATATATCTTTGGCGCATGCGCAAAGACAGGCGTCGTCTCCGTGTTCAAGCTCAGAGACGAGGCGTGGAGCGCACGGATAGAGGCGGGCTCTGAAGGACTCGTCAAGGCGGAGTGGGCACCAGATGGTCGAACAATTCTGTGTTTCTCAGAATGGGGTGTAAGCGCTCGGTTTGCTGGCTGTCCATGAACCTCAGCTGAATTCAAGGACGCGTCCGAATGTATGCAGTTGAGAGTGACGATGTGGTCGCTCGTGACGGGCGCAGCGACCCACATCCAGTTCCCCATACATCCCGACCGCGGTGCGTTTTGGCTAAAACGGAGATGACTTGGGCGGGGCGGTGGCAGTCATGCTCACACGGAGTTGTCTCGCGGGTGGACAGGCTATGCGTTTCGTCAAGACGCGCGGTATTTTGTGCTCGCGGAGAGGCACAAGTCCAAAGACACGCTCGGTGTGTATGACGCGCAAGAGGCATATCGTCTCGTTAGGGTAAGCCATCCTCCGTGGTGCTGTTGTATGACTTCTGCGTGACCTCTTGCTTCTGAGGTAGCATTTCCCGCTTCCGACTGGCTCGCTCGCGTCTTTGTCATTATCACCCACCGGCAACTATCTCGCAATATGGGAAGGCCCTCTTGAAGCATGTCTCCTCGACTCATTGAATGTCAATATGCTGACAAGGAGCGCGACAGTACAAGCTCCACATCGTAACGCTTGCAGGCAATGTCCTGGGGACATTCTCACCCGACCCAGACCCTGGCTTTGGGATACGTATGGTGTCATGGCACCCGTCAGGGAAGTTCCTCGCGGTGGCGGGATCTGACGACAAAGTAGGAATACTTTCGGAGCGGTCGCAGAGCCGTGCTGATCGGACAGACGTAGGTGCACATCCTAGAAGGCTTGACATGGAATCCGATAGCGACGCTGGACTTACTAACGCGGATCCCTGCGGACGTGGTTCGTATCTTTTGTTGCACGGAACGGCACGTCTCGCTGATTAGCCGATGTGAAGAACATATGGCGTGAACCAGCGGGTTGGCTTGAGGCAACACACGGACGAGGGTTTCTGTCATGTAAGACTGTGTCTAATAACGCATGACAGAGTGTCTAAGCTCATCATTGCAGATGAACGAATACAGGCGCCCTTCACCCTTCCGACGACCTCCTCCCAAGTGCGCAGTAAACCTACGAGACAGGTCGCGGGGACGCGATCAACTACAGGGGGCGCAACCGCTGCGGCTTCACGCTCTCCAGCAGGGACGACGCAGCTGGCGTTCAACACTTCGGGTAGCTTACTCCTTGTGCGGTCCGCGTCCGCATCCAACGCTGTACTCCTGTACGATTTCCCAATGCCCTCATCCAACCCGTCTGCGACACGGTCGACATCTTCCTCGGCATTGCATCGGGCGACGCATAGAGAGCCCTTGGTGCCGCGCTTACGCAGTGTGCTTCTCCATGCACAACCTGTGATGGCGGCCCGGTGGAACCCTGAGCCTGCGCGCGCGGGGCGTCTCGCGGTGGTCTGCGGGAGCCAGAGTGTGTACCTCTGGAGTGACGAGTGGGTTACGGAGGGTGGAGAAACGGGGGATGAGGACGCGGAGGTGGCGGAGTGTGTCGGCATACCTGCTCGTGAGTCTTCGTCCCATCGTCCTGGTTGCGGATGGCCTTCGTGCTGTTTGAATGTTGGGCTGACGGTGTTCTCGCTGGTCTCTAGAGAAGTTCGAGGCGCGGGACTTACGGTGGGCGCCGGACGGAAAGGGCATGATCCTACTTGATCAGAAAACGTTTTGTTGTGCGTTTGAGGTCGAGGAGGAGGGGCAGGACATTACGGGGGGTGTTGTCGGGTGATGGGCTGTGATGGGTATGAGGTGAGTGCACGGATGCATTGTTCACGGGTGCTGCTCATGATGGGTATCGGAGTGCAGGCTCATTACAAATGTGTTGTACTCTGGCAAGTGCACGATCCCGTAGGCCAATGTATACTTTGAGGAAGGCATATTCCGACTTCGCTGGCTATAGCATGAGGTTAGGGTTCCACGCCAACCTGATTCCACGCTGTCTCAAACAACCTATACACTGCACCCGAGGTATCTCTCCCTCCGCTCGCAAGAATTGCAAGCCTGGAGCCCGGCTGGACGACTCTCTGAATATCCCTGCCACTCATGCTGCCATCATGGCATGTTGGGCTGTGTCGGGCCCGAACGCGGGTGTCACTGTCAGCAACGAGAGCCCCGTTGAGTCGTCGACGGAACGGAAATGCCGTGGGATCGCTCCTCGGGCGCGGCCGTTCTAGCGGCAGTCGCGACCCTGCTGCTGAGTACGCTCTCGCTTCTCTTCCGCGCTATCTGTCTCATACTGTCTCAGCGCGAATTCCCCATGAGCAGCTCCATTGCTCTTGGGAGACAGGCCTGAGGCATCCGTTGGGCCATCGAGTGTATTGGGAGATGACTATGCTGTTTATGTCGTGGGCTTGCATCACGCCTCGATCACTCCAGTCGCCACTGGCCCGCTCATGCGCTGCGGGTTGCTTGCGCGCTCGTCAGGAAGTGGGAAGTGTGTGCCATGTGAGTGCTTCGATCTCCGAGGTCTATCGTCCGCTCTGATACCGACGCTGTCATGCATTCCTAGATGAAATGTTTCTGGCCCCCTCATGGGCATTGTAAGGATCTCACGAGATCCTCTGGAGTCCAACACATATGCAATGCGAAGCAGCGCTTGACCCTGAACCTCATGCACAATCCTGTCTTTGCGACAACCGTGGGTTGCACCAATAAGATCTACACTCCTTGGGAGCGTGTCCAATAAGCAGCTGTTGATCTGGAGGGTCATGCGCCTCCGACTGTCCTGAACAAGTTACCCAAGCCGACCGACGAATACTTACGAAGACCTGTTCTCTTCCATCAGATCTTCCTCACCAGCGACGAAACGCCAAATTCCTGGGCCGCCTTGCAGGGCACTCCTCGATTTCCGGAACGACACAGGATCACCCTTCCCGTGAAAGATGCCTGACGTTTACTCGTATGTAGTATCGCTGAAGGCGCTCTCCTCCCGGGCGGAGCATGCCACCTTCGTTGAATTCCTGCTCTATTGCTTTGATGTCTGCGTGATCGGAGGTTGGCGGAAGAGAGGAGATCCCGAATAACGCTTGAGAGGTGGGTGGTCATCATTGCCGTAAACACTCATATCATCAGCAGTGCCGCCCTTAATTTTGTTGACTTCGCCTCGACGCTATTCAGTGCGGTCAGCCTCCGTGTGTTCTGTCCGCTAATATCGTGACCATCTTCGCAGCCACGCAGGCCAACCTCGCTCGCCCCTGGCGGATCAACGAATGCCTGCTTTCAATCGCGAAGATCTTTGCAGCGGCATTCTCACACATCGTGCCCATGTCCATCAGCTCAAGAGGGAATATCGGGTCCATTCCGTCGCTTGTCCGCAACCTCGCGGCATAAAAGCAGACACGCTCGCCTTCCACGGTCTCAGAAGACCTACCAGTCTCCACCCACGGGTACACCATTATCGGAAATGTTCCCTCTTTCTTTCCTCTCCCTCGCTACCATGCTCTTCTCGTCCGCGCTCCTCCAAGGAGTGATGGCCAAACCCAAACCGGCTCCCGACCCTCTAATCACGCCACCTCCTGTGCCGCGCGACGTTCAGTTCGGTGCTAGGGACGACCCGCCGGCGACGATCCCGGTCGAAGATTGCATGTCTAGCTTGGAGTGCTGCCAGCAGATCTTGACGCTGCCAATTATCCCTGCTAGCTTCACCTCGCTGCTGTCGGCGCTGCTCCCCATCTCGGCCCCGGTTCCGCTCCCGACGCTTGGTCCGCGCGCTGGCTTGCTTTGCAGTGCGGCGACTGACGCCGACATCCTGGGGAACCAATGGTGAGGATAGCTCTTTTGGCTATTGCGTGAACTGGCTCTGAGAAAATATCTACAGCTTGGCCGGAGGGACCGCAGTGTGCTGCCAGGATTCGTTTTGTACGTCAACAATAGCCGGTCACGACCCAGTGCAACGCTGATACACTCGCTCACAGTGGACATCGTGGCTGAAGGATGTCAAGAAGTAACGTTGATCCCGTCCATATCGCTGCCATCGCTCCCAATTCCGACATCCTTACCTATTTCTATCCCGACGTCACTGCCTATCTCTATCCCAACCTCCCTGCCTATTTCCATTCCGACGTCGCTTCCCATCTCTCTTCCTACTTCTCTACCCATCTCCCTCCCTACGTCCTTGCCGATCTCCCTTCCTACTTCCCTGCCGATCTCGCTTCCCATTGGTTTGTGAGGATGCTATTAGACCATGCGGTTGCGAGACACGAGAAAAGTTGCGGGTAGTTCATCGAGTTTTATGGAGGGCGCTCTCCCATTGCTGCTTTTTCTTACTACACAAGTTTACAACTCGCCTGGGCGATACCCTGATCCGCGTGCTTTGGTCTATAGGCGCCGCCGAGTCATGTATACTACTCCCCAGGCCTCCAAATCAGTGCTCGACTCTATGCACCTCATCATGTTGGCTTTTTCAACTTGTATGTTCGTCAAGTTGCGTTGCTGCTGTCTACTGCCGAACAACTTAAAAGGAGTCACGATATCTGGCTCAAGCTACTAGTATGAATTTTTCAGCGCGTACGTACAGTATGTCCTCATAAGCATACTCATTGCTCGTGGAGACGACTCGGAGCCTGAGCACCGGTTATGATTTGTCGATGGTTTTGGGAGGCGAAGATGCTGTTCATGCTGGGGCCAATTGCATCGCATCTCGAGTACCCCAGTCGTCACTGGCCCGCCTATGCGCCGCAGGTCTCTCAGCTCGTCAATCCGTGCTGTGTGCAACTTGTGTGAGTTCATTAATTTCCGTCGTCCGTCGTCCGCTTTGATACCGACGCTGTCATGCGTTCCTAGGTGAGATGCAAGTCCCTTGGCCTGTTATGGTCAATGTAATAGGGCTCTCGGAATGCTCTCAAGAAACAGCCCTTGGGACAATGGTAATCCGTGCCGCCAGCATCTACACTTATGGAGCGTGTCCAACAAGCAGCTGCAGCTGCTTATGTGGAGATAACACGCGTCTCAACAAGCTACCAACGGGCGAATTCGAAGACATGCTTTGTTTAGCAGATCGCCCTGACCAACGACGGAACGCAAGATCCCTAGATCGCATTGCGGGGTGCTCTTCTGTTTCCGGAACAACATAGGATCACCCTCTCCGTGCATGATAGCACGCTCTCGTACGCAGCATTGCTGGAGGCGCTCGACTCCCGGACGGAGCAATGCTGTTCCCACCTCCTTTGTTTCTCTGCTCTATCGATTTCACGTCTGCGTGATCGGAGGTCTGTGGATGAGAAGAGATATCGAGTACCCCCCCAGACGTGGGTGGTCATCCTTGCCGTAAACACTCATGTCTACAGCAGTACCGCCTTTGATTCCTCTGGGTTTCCCCTCGGTAAGAAGCGATGCCATTCAGTGCCATCAGTCGCCTTGTGTTCTGCCCGCTAATGTCGCGAGCAGCGTCTCAGCGCCCTACCCCTGGCGGGAAAACGAATAGCGGCTCTCAATTGCGAAGATCTTCGCAGCGGCATTCTCAAGCATCGTGTGCACGTCCATATGCTCAAATGGGATGACCGTTTTATTTGTCCACATGCCCGCATCCTCGCAGCATAAAAGGAGACACGCTCGCCTTCCGTGGCCCCAGAAGACCTACGTCTCTCCTCAAGGATATCCATTTACTGGAGATGCTCCCTCTTTCTTTTCACCACTTCGCTTTCATGTTATTCTCGTCGGCGCTCCTCCAAGGAGTGTTGGCCAAACCCATGTCGGCTCCCGACCCTCTGATCACTCCTCCTCCCGTGCCCCGCGATGCCCAATTGCATGCTAGGGACGACCCGCCGGCGACGATCCCGATCGAAGACTGCCTGCTCAGCGTGGAATGTTGCCAGCAGGTATTAACGTTGCCGGTCATCCCTGATACCTTCACTTCGCTGCTGTCGGCGCTTCTCCCCATCTCGGCCCCGATTCCGCTCCCGACGCTCGGCCCTCGCGCTGGTTTGCTTTGCAGCCCGGCGACTGACCTCGACATCCTGGGTAACCAATGGTAAGGACAACTCTATCAATTATTACGTCGAATTGTTCTGAGAAAATCCCTACAGCTTGGCGGGAGGAACCGCGATGTGCTGCCAAGATACGATTTGTAAGTTAACGATATAAGTCATGAAGTGGTGCAACCCTAATGTACTCTCTTATAGTGGACATCGTGGCTGAAGGATGTCAGGAAGTCACGTTGCTCCCGTCCATATCGTTGCCGTCTCTCCCAATCCCGCTCCCGACCATCTCTCTACCTCTTCCTCCGCTGCCTATCTCTCTCCCTCCGCTGCCCATTTCCCTTCCTCTCCCCATCTCCTTGCCCTTGGGATTGGGAGGAGACCCGTCCCCTTCCCCGACGTCGTCTGGCCTTTTGGGGCTCCCGCTCCCGATCTCCCTTCCTCTTGGCCTCGTCGCAGAAAGCTCGTCTGCAGCGTCGAGTTCTGACTCGCTGAGTCTCCCCATCTCTATACCGACGTCGCTGCCTATCTCTGTCCCAACCTCCCTTCCTATCTCTATCCCGACGACCATCCCTACATCCCTCCCCATCTCGATTCCGACGTCACTCCCCATTTCGCTCCCTACATCTCTGCCCATCTCGATTCCCACGTCGTTGCCGATCTCCATCCCGACTTCCCTGCCGACCTCTCTTCCCATTGGTTTGTGAGTATTCAAGTCGGTCACGCAGTCACGGCAGGCAAAAGGCATTTGGTAAAGTTCGCCGAGTCTCGGTGCAGTTTGAAGCGAAGGTCGAGGCTTGCTCTTGTCTATACGGAGATCACTCGAGCGTGCTAGTTGTACTGTCTATACATATCTGTATCTCACAGGGTATCAGAGACATGACATCCGCGATCACGAAGCAGGAGAGGGAGTCATCAGAGTCTCTAGGCCTTCCCTACACCCGACGGACCATTGACAAGTGTCACCTTCATCGGGTAGGCAGGCCGGGACGAGTCAATCCCGACGGTCGGATGAACGACTTCGGCAAGGTTCCAAACAACGGGCACATCTGTCCTCTCGAACATAAACATTGGGAGGAGCTCTGCGATGATGCTCTCTGCCACAGTATCAGGCATCGCTCAGAATCTCAATGGTTGAACTTACTGATCTCGAGTTGAGAGAACTTGAAGCCACTGGTCGGGCGGTTGAGCATGAATTCAAGCTCTCAAGTGCACATGCACGGGCAGACTCACATGCAAGAACGGCCTCCGCCCCAGAACGTCATCCTTGGGAAGATAGAAGTTGGTTCTTTGAGGCGAGAACACGCGAGAAAGGGCGTACAGGTTCGAGTAGACTCCTGGGATAGACGCTTCCGTGACCGTCTCCGGGAGGGGCTCGAGCCAGCGCTCGGGGCGCCACTCGCGTGCGTCTGGGCCCCAGAGGTCTTCACTGACGTTGGACGCCTGAATGGCGACAAAGACGACTGTGCCGTTCGGCACAGGGATTGACTCGATCAGCGACCCGTCTCTGCCTTGGACGGGCTTGGAGAGCGGCAGGATAGCGTCTGCTCGTGCCCTGGCGTAACAGTCACTAATCAGGTGAATAAGTTCAGGACGGCGCTCCACGTACTCGCGTAGACGAAGCTGGGCCGGGACGTTCCTGAGAGGTGGTCAAATATAAGCGAGTTTGACGAGCAACGAAATGAGCGCACACGCGGAGAGTCTCCCTGACCACAGCGTCGAGGTAAGGAAGTGACATGAGGTCATCGTACGGGATTTGGCCGCCTTCGTACTTGCGCCTCGCTTCGACAACCTCCGCGCGGAGTCTATCTTGGACGTGCGGATGCTCTGCGAGGCGCTCGAAGATGAGGGTGAGCGCATTCGAGCTCGTGTCCGTCGCCACGAATACCAGGATCCTGCAAAGACAGTCAGCACTTCATCAACAGGAAAGCGTGTGCGAACAGCGCACGAGAGCTGGGCAATCAACTCATCCTCGGGAAGCATGTCTTCCTCAGACGCTCCTGCATTCGCGCGGACTGCAAGTTCAGGTTGAATCCTGGATCAGGCAGACGGGATGGGCGGTGATTACTCACGAAGTATAGTAATCAGATCCTTAGCCTTCTCGTCGTCTTCAGGCGCATAACCCAAGGCGGCAGCCTCGCGCTGTCTCTGACTGTATATCATTACGGCACTGGAGTGCATAGTATCAACGACGTTGAGAAACCGCTTGACGCGCCGCGAAGGCAAGAGGTTCATCAGCGGCCGGCGCACAGGACTCGGGATGAGAGGTCGCAGGATACGATACAACTGCAGGTATTGACTCAAGTCCGACATAGCAGGCCTTGAATTCGACGATGACTGTAGGTTAGTAAGGTGATATAAAAGCCTTGAGGAGACTCACACGAATGATTTCACGGCCTCGGCATATGGATCATGGCGCTCCTCCGTCAGTGGATCGAATGAATGTCCAAGGGTAGCTTTTCCAACGACCTCCAGCGCAGCGCGACCCATGTACTGCGCCATATCTACATCTGATGCTCCTAAGTCCACGCGGGCTTTGATGGCATTCTTCAGCTAGAGCAGGGGTCCTTGGAATGAGCGAGTGTGTCCTGATAAAGTCCTGTTGGACGGAACACTGACTCGGCCGACAACCTCGTAGAAGACGGGCGTGAGACGGCGAAGGTTCTTAGTCGAAAACACGGGGTTCAATAGTTTCCGCTGCTTCCTGTGTGTTTCGCCTGCTCCGCGGAGTCGGATGATCAGTGTGAGCGCTTGCGACAGAATATAACCTATACCTATAGTAGAGACTATACCGGGTCCCAAGCTATCATGCGCAAAGCTGAAGAGGGACCAAGCTTAGTGAGTATGAGTTTTGACAAGCCTCTGTCAATCAAAGCTCCGCACTTGAGGAACCGTTGCATCTCCTCAAAGACGTGCTGATCTTTCAGTACGATGCTATGCATGGCAAGCGGATCGTACACGCATAGCATAGGTTGCTTTGCGACTTGGTTCAGAGCGTATCTGCCACATTGGAGTGGATGTGAAAGCTTACACCAAGCATACCCTGAAGCCGGGAGACTGGGCCGTATCTTGCGTGAAGCTCGTGATGGAAGGCCCAACCCTGCTTGTCGTAGAGTTGCGGGAGATGCCCTGGCGATCCACGAAGCGATGAGGATAGCTAGTTAGCCTCAAGTTTCAAATCTGAAGTTGGGAGGCTCACCGGCGAGCCACGATCGCGCAGGCGGGCCATGAAGGTTGTCAATGGGTGATCTAGGTGCACATGCCCACCTCAAAAGCTTCCAGACGATGTAGGTCACGATCAGGATAGTTATGTGTGCGAGCATGATCTCCGACGGGTAGGGCATGGAGGAGTTGCGATGAGTTGGTTTTGCTAGCACTTATGTGGACTAGACATGCCGCCGGAAACTTCTAAACCGAACGGAGAGGCGCCTACGACAGGAGACTGGGAACTTCTTAGATTGAGATGGTTCGCGCCGGACATCTTCTGCGGTACGATACAGCGCACACCACGCGGATAGGGCTCTCCATCACCATGCTGAATGGCCAGGTCTGCAGGCCGTCTGATTTCACAGGCATCGGTGTGCGGACGATCAGATGAGCATCAGAGAAAGGCCGGGACTCGAGCGCGCGGAACTTCGAAACTTCATGTATGTCCAGCGTCTCCACCCACAGATGACTGGCGTAGTAGTCTACGCGGGCGGTTGAATGATAGGATTGGATGTGAAGTTCATCAACGTCTTGCGCGAATTCGCTGGCAGCCAATGCAGACACATGCTGGAGTGCCGGACACGCGTACGAGCCATGGCTATCGCGCACCCCTTGGTCGGATGGATAATCATGATTCATGACATAGAGCTCTAAGCTTGTGCCTTCGCCTACAAGGAACTGGCGGTTGATAGACGGCCTGAGACTCCCTGCGAGCATGCGATGGGGATTCCACCGGGGTTAGACAGCGTATCGCTTATCCCGCCACGAAACCTGCGTTGGGTATCATGAGTGCATCCTCCGCATTTCGGAGTCTCGCATAGGCCCGCAGTACTAGCACAGAGGACGTACCATCGCTGCTACGAAGCCTCACAGGCAGGCAGGACATCGTGACATTGACTCATTGACTACACTTGGTGTCTGAAACCAGTCGAGCCATTGCCAGAAACACTTCGCGAATCTAAAGATCAAATATCCATGAATACTTACAACAGCTCTATATTGTCTCAGGGCTTCGATACTGAGTCCAACATCTGCCAGCAGGAGCGTTGTCTGGGGACTGGAAAGAGACTGAAGTCACTGAACGTCCGACAAATCGGAAATGGCTAAGCCCAGGTTTTGTCACCGCTGACAAAAGCCGTCGGCCGGAGATGCCGAATAAGGCAGGTAAGTATGTTCAGTAGTCGCCCTATGGGCTTCTACAGGGCGTAACGGGTATCACGGCCAGCAGGGCAGCATCACGAATGACGTTGACGAGCACTAGTCGAGTAGTGCGGAGGTCTGGAAACTGTCAGGTGCGTGTATATATATGAACAGGGAGAAGACTGGAGGACAGCTACATACTCGATTCCACAGCATCCTAGAAATCCTCGAATTATAAGCGCTCTTCACGAGTCAGAATGCCTTCCTACGTCGTCACTGGAGTCTCGCGTGGTATTGGGGTCCGTTTTATCCGTTGTACAATCTACCCGTATGCCGTGTGCGTACCTATGCTGACCCGGTTGACAGCTTGAATACGCAAATCAGCTGGTGAGGATCCTGCTCTGTCTTAGACTTCGCATTACACCGAGATTCACCTCGCCCAATAGACCAGAGATGCGAATAACCTGGTGTTTGGGCTCGTCCGCAACCCGCAGAACGCTCCAAAGCTCCTCGAACTGCAGAAGTCGCGACCGAACCTCCACATCATCAAGGCGGATATTGTTGACGTCCCCTCTCTGGAGGCGAGCCTATTTTACTATGCACGGACCATCTCCCGGCTGACCGTGCGTTGCTCGCCATAGGCTGCGGCTGTGGAGGTCGGGAAAGTGACCGGCGGCTCGCTCGACTATCTCATCAACAATGCCGCGCAAGTGATCACTGAGCGATCTGGGCTTACCTTGACCACGTAGTACGCTCTTCCCGCACCAGCGATGCGATCCTGAAGCTCACGATCTCGGTCTTAGCCCGAGTGAGGAGCTGCTTGAGGAAGACCTCCTGGAAGCGGTACGCCGCTAGGTTTTCGCTCGTTTCGCACGGCGCACCTTGACTAATGCATTCCGCAGTTCCGCATCAACGTCGTCGGCGTGGTGCACACCATCAACGTGTTCCTGCCTCTCCTGCGGAAGGGCGCCGCTAAGAAAGTCATCTCGCTCTCGACGGGCATCGCGGACAACGACACCACGCTCAAGGCGGGCTTCACCATCCAAGCGCCGTACTGCATCTCCAAGGCGGGCCTGAACAACGCCGTCGCAAAGTACGCGGCGGAGCTCCGTGACGAGGGGTTCACGTTCCTCGCGCTCAGCCCCGGGCTGGTCGACGTGGCCGAGAAGCCGCGTGAGTGCCATTCGTTTGCTCTCATACCAGCCCCACAGCGTGTATGAGCGCGCTGACGTCCGTATGTGGCAAGCGACGCCGCAGGAACTCGAGCGAATCAGCTGGATGATGGCTCGATTCAAAGAGTACGCACCGCATTGGGACGGCAAGGCGATCACCGCAGAGACTTCCGTCCGGCTCATGTTGGGCATCATCGAGCGGTCTTCGGTCAGCGACACCGGCGCGTTCCTGTCTCACTGGGGAAACAAGCAGTGGCTTTAGGACCAGGGTAGAAGTATAAACTTGAACTTCGGTTACGTACGCTAAATGCATGCTGCACTAGTAATGTGCTCCGTCAAAGATCTACTCCTTTTGGTATCCTTCTCCAAGTCCTCGGTCACCCCCACCGGCGGACTGGCGTCTCACTGGGATACTCAGCAGTACTTGGAATAAAGGATACGGTTCGCATGCAATATAGCGACATCGTGAAGCTTGGATGGCTCCGAGTCCTCCTTTCCCTGACAGCTGAACGAGCTTGCCCCGACCGTGGAGGAGAAGCTCTTGGGGAATCTTTGATATCTTGCTTTCTGCAAAACGTAGCATATAAATAAGTTACAAGAAACCAGGAACCGGTATCGAGGAGTGAATGCGATTATGCAGCAAGCGAATCGGAGAGTGCAAACGGAAGCAATGATGAATCTGGCGCTGAAGCTCTTTTACCGCGATCGCTTCCGCCTCCGCCACCACGAGAGCACGTTCTGCTACCTCCACTCTGGGCGCCCGACATATCACACGCGCGAACACGTCCTCTTCGAGTGCGACCGGTACACCCGACTATTCCGACACTCCTCCATCGAGGAGTTCCTCCAGTCCCTGGATCCCTTCTATGATATTGAGCGTTTCCTGCGCGATAACCCGACCGCGCTGTCGTTCGCGGACGCTCCCCCGGATCGTCTGTAACCTGATGACAGCTCCGCGCACTCTCTAACTGCGGCAGACGGCTCCGTCAGTACACGGTCATGGTGGCGCGCGGGCACCTATTCCCGCGCATTTGCAGACCGGACTGTCCGAAGCAACTGCATGTATTGTGTAGAAATGTTGTATACCCTTCCGTTACTGTATGTATATAGTTTGGATCGAAAAAAATAAAAAAAAAGAAGAGGGCGGCTCAATCACTCCGGCTTCCGCCGCACCGGGCGCTAGGACCCACGCGAACAAACATTGCCCCAATAATGGCTCTATTTGGTGATCGACCGTATTATTACTTACTACCTCGTCTGCCACCTACACTGTTGATTGGACCTTTGCCAACACAAGGTATGCTTCATGATCATCATCGATAACTTACCATACCTGCAATTGATGATGAGGTATGCCAGCAAAGCTCGCCGGTGCGAGCGCAACTTGAAGCGGCTTCCAGACTTCCCCCCGCTACCACAGTGTCACTGGCCACGCCCTCGTATATAAATCAAGAGAGGGATGTCAT
>CCBP010000020.1:190238-201226 GCA_000765035.1 Trametes cinnabarina
GTAGAGACTTACACCTCTCCATCGCCCCCACCACTTGCGCTCTCGACGCGTCCGCTGATCCATCCGGGCTCAGCCTTCCCCCATCACTATTACCGTTGAGATGCAGCTCAACCTCTTCGCGACGCTCGCGGTCATCCTCGGAACTGTCGCCGTTGCCTCAGCCGCACCTGCCCACGCGCATCCAAGGATGCCCCTTCCGATGCGGCTCGCCGCAAAATCGAACTCGGCCCGCGCGCCCAATGCACACGCGGATCCCTTCGCGCTGCCTTGGGGCGTGCATCGGTGACGTTCACACGTCCCAAGTCGAGGCTATCGTGGCGGTCTCAAGTCGCGAGTTCTTCCGCGGGGTAAGTCGACTTTCCATGCACTCGAGGATGCACGGATAGCTAAGCGACGACAGGTCTATCCACCGGCACCGATGGACATCAGCTCACGGTCTCATAAGTTAATTTTCACCGTGTTTGCGGTCATATGGGAGTTGCTAGGCATCTCTTTGTACGACAATGTGGAGCAACAGTGTGCGCTGCGCGGGCGTTGATCTTATAAACATCTTGTATCATATAACCTGGTATTAGCATAATCACCTTCGCGCCATTCGCACTTCTCGTTCTGACGCCCTTCTATGGCTAAACGTTGCGCCTCAAGTTGCAAAGCAGGCACGCACAGTTGCATGAGAAACTCACTTGATTCCCTGCATTCTTCAGGCGCCGGCAACTCCCGCGACGAACGCGGAAGTCCCGAATAGGCAAGAGTGCAAGACGGGCCGAGACCCGGGTGGAATGGATGCCCGCTTGACCATGCTTTGGGCGATGGGGTCTCAAACGTGAGGAGAGCGTACAGGCGGACTCAGCAGGGGAACATACCAGATCGTCTCGCGTTTCGCTCGCAGGCTCAGTGGGGTATATAGCGGGCAGTCTCATCGAGGTCTTGCCCTGCGTCGTCCAAGCTTCAGGCTGATTTGCTGCTACTCTCCTCCGCTGCTCACCTAGCGTTGCATCCTCAGAGCTCGAGTCCGCGGTCCGACTCGTCGCTTCGTCTTCCGAGCTCGTCTTCCCTTCGCGCGGAAGGCACCCCGTTCAATCAGGAAACGCGCAAGCACCCGACCGGAGACCAGCATGCAGCTCACGCGTCTCGCTACAGCCATTGCGGCTGCCGCCCTCGCGATGGCGAGCTTCGCCGCCGCGGCACCGATGACAGTGAATCGAAGCGATATGCCCTTGCCGCTTCGAGCGATGCAGAAGGGCATCGCGCCTGGTGCGGGGCGATTGCCGTATGTGCCGATGGAATACGGCCTATAGACGGTCAGCGGTTCATAGTGAGTCACTGCCATGAGCATGAGGGGACGACCAGAGCTCACCATGTCCGATAGCAGCCTCGAGACCACCAATCAGCGTCAGACACCACGCACATCATATGGCCACTATCGCCGCGCCCCTCGTTCACCTTGTAACACACTGTTGTTGTCCGCTCATTTCTGTTGTATTCTGTGTTGCGCAGTAGATGAAGAACGAAGCGGAGGAGAAGTGTACGCTATAGTCACCGATAAAAAGCAGAGGGGAGGGGGGAGGGAAGAAGCTGCACGGACTTTTAGTAGAGTGTACGAATCTAATCAGTGTCGGTGGACGAATTCTCTTGGACGTGCGCAAGTCCAGTGAGGTTTGTGCTGGTGACCATCACGAGCACGCATTTTCTTATGCAGCTTTTATATTGCAAAGGGATCATTGCTGGTTCGAAAGGTCCGCTTGCAACTGACATATACCGGGGGGCCCTACCTATAAAGTAGCACACGTCGGTATTTCGGACCTGAACGGAACGATTTCAATACCATATCGATGCAGGTTGGCTTACCTCTTGAGCTCCTACAGTGCTCATGAACGTGCAGTCTACGCTGTTGCGCGATCAGATAGCACACATAGAGGCCATGCCAAGCATCCATTTGGTAAACACAAGCACCTTGCTGTCCTTCCCCGTCAAAGGGCCACAGAACACCTTGGGTGGGAACCTGGACGAATTGAAGGTCAGAGGACGTAGGCAGAGCGCATCGAAGAAAGGAGCAAGCGCCCACTTGTACGCGCACTGCTGCCACGGCGGCCAAACAAGGCCAAAGCCCAGCGCTTCACAGCAACGACTGGAATTTGTGCGTCCCCATCGTCGCGCCCTGCAACGTTGCCCTTCGTCCTCCCTCCCCTCCCGCCGCCGTCCTTCTTTCCTTTACTCGACACCCTTCGTCGCCCGACAGGTCCCTCAAGCTTGCAATGGCCACCGTACCCTTCTCTGACGACGGCATCGGCATCGCCAACCTGCCTAACCAGGTGAGTGGACGCGTGTCCTGGTGTCCATGCGCTTTGATGCGGAGGCTGAACGGACGCGTTGCGTGCGCTATGTTGGCATGTGTAGAGGCACAAGATTGTCGCCAAGCGTGGAGCACACTTTACGATCATGGTTGTTGGTGAGTCCTCGTTTTCATTGGGTTGTGTTGGCGGGCATGTGTCTGTAAGCCGTGGATGCCAGCACTAAGATGGCACATGCACGGTCGCTGCCTTTTTGTGCTTCGCGTTTGCGTCTACACAAGTCTGCAGGCGTGCTATAATCCTTAGATGCCGTCGCGCACGTATGTCGGCACTTGTGAGACGCACGTGCTGTCATGTTTCAATGCTCGCGGGCAGTTGTCTGTCTCCACCTTTCTTTTGCATGAATGTGCATCGTCTTGTGTGCCTTAGCATGGAGTGCACCGAAATGCGTGATTCCGGAATGTCAAGCGTATTGAGACTTACGATCCTACTCCAGGCGAGTCGGGTCTCGGAAAGACAACGCTCATCAACACGCTCTTCTCCACCGAGCTTTCGCCGCCGAAGGACTACAGCAAGCGGTTCCAGAAGCAGCTCGATAAGTTGACGGAGGTGGAGATCATCAAGGCCGAGCTCGAGGAAAAGCAGTTCAAGACGAAGCTGACCGTGATTGACACGCCCGGCTTTGGCGACTACGTGAACAACCGCGATTCGTGGGCGCCGATCGTCGACTTCATTGACGACCAGCATGAAGCGTACATGCGCCAGGAGCAGCAGCCGATGCGCAAGGACAAGATTGACCTCCGCGTGCATGCGTGCTTGTACTTCATCCGCCCGACGGGCCATACGTGAGTTAGGGCCGGTTGTCTGGCGTTGGTGTTGAGTGGAAAGCTCATATAACAATGTGTAGCTTGAAGCCTCTCGACATTGAGGTCATGAAGCGTCTGGGCACTCGTGTCAATCTCATCCCCGTCATTGCTAAGGCAGATACCCTCACTCAAAATGATTTGTTCACCTTCAAGCAGCGTGTGAGTCCCCTTCGATATACGGATCGTGAACGATAGTCTGAACGTTGCCTACAGATCCGGCAAGTCATCCAAGCACAGGGCATCAGGATCTACCAACCGCCCATTGAGGCTGATGACGAGGTCAGCGCTGAGCACGCGCGCATCCTCTCCGAGGCCATGCCCTTCTCCATCATTGGTTCGATGGAGGATGTTACCACTCCCGACGGTCGCGTCGTGAAGGGTCGCAAGTACCTTTGGGGTGTGGCGGAGGGTAAGCTATGTCCCGCTGTACGTAGTTGTCATTATGGCTAACGGTCTTTGTACAGTTGAGAACGAGAACCACTGCGACTTCCGGAAGCTGCGGTCTCTTCTGATTCGCACTTACATGCTTGACCTGATCTCGACCACGGAGGAGATCCACTACGAGAACTACAGGCAGGCGCAGATGGAGACGCGCAAGTTTGGCGAGCAGAAGCCGCGCAAGTTCGAAAACCCGAAGTTCAAGGAGGAGGAGGAGGCACTCCGGAAGCGGTTTACGGAGCAGGTCAAGGCGGAGGAGGCGCGCTTTAGGCAATGGGAGCAGCACGTACGTGGCAGGTATTGCGATTGCACGACATCCTTGGATGCTGACAGTGTCGGTAGCTTATCGCCGAGCGCGACCGGCTCAACAAGGACTTGGAGCTGGCGCACAGCGCGATCAAAGCGTTGGAAGCGGAGCTGGACAACCTGCAGGTTGGCTACGGGCGTGGCACGGGCAGGCGGTAAGCCGTCGGTGGTCACCGGTTGGAGGTGGTGGTGGTGGTGTGGGGGCGGAGAGCCGCTGCCAAAAGCTTGTTTGCGACCGAATTCGTATGATACCCCGACTCTCGCGTCCGTCCGCTCGTTCTACCGTACATGTTTGTTGTGCCTCTCCGTTCCGTCATCATTGTCATCGTCGCCACACCACGGTTGTGATGGAGCTCCCGGACCTCTTCTCCGTTCTCGTTCTTACCCTGCCGAACGAAGTGTCGCGTTGATTTCTTATGTCTTGCACTTATTACTGATTACCGCTATTACCACTACCGGATTGTCGTCGCTCCTTCCCGTGTCTCGTCGTCTCTTAGCGTGTCGTACTCAATGGATGATATTAATGTCTCTTCTAAGTAGCAATTTACGACAGTGGTGTGATCAGGAGAGAGAACCTTGGCGCTCTCGCGTGATCTGGGTCGAACACAGCCGGGCGTCGTCAAGCTCGTCTAGCGGCTGTGGCAGCGCGACGCCCGCGATATGCGAGCGTTCGGCACGAGAAAGGGAGGACGAGGAGGTGAATGATGGACCATCGATGGTGGTCGACTTCCGTAAATGGTGCATGATTGAGGCCGGCGCGTGTGTTACGTGAAGCACTGCGTGATAAGTGCAGTATCGGTGGAGCTAAATAAATAAACAAAGCCAAACAATGCTCGGCCAATTAGTTTGATGGGCGTCTAAAGGCGCTCTGCTCTGTTTATTACGCAGGCCTGGCGCAGACGCGGAGCATTCTCCCTCCCTCCCACCTTCCCTCGCCTCCCTTTCCCTCCTTTCCTGTCTCTTACCACGACCACCACCATCACCGACGTCAAGACCACCAACTCATGCTGCCATGCCTCGCACGAGATTGACGAATTTGCCTCGCTCGCGGGTGATCCAGAGGAAGGCGACCGTATCACGGGCATCGTCCAGCTCGTTTTCAGAAGTCGCCCTACATGCTGACGCGCCGCCTCCGCCTGACGAAGTGATCCGGCATACGAAGCGTCGCATAAGGAAGTCAGAGCGTGATGAGCACAAAGACATCCTTCGCACCTTGCGCGAAGTGAGGACGTGAGTACCTTGAGTACCTCTTGCAACGTTTGCTCGACGCGGTCAAGCCGACCATGATGTGGTGTTGGTCTGTCTTGACTGCTCTGCATTCGTCAATCCTACATTGACTTGACCTGACCAATGCGCTCTTTTCAGTTATCGAGGCGGCTTCACGCGACCTACGATCATCCGCGCGACGAACTGGTTCAAGGGTGGTCCTTACGTCGTCAAGAGGAAGGTGTATGAATCACCCGAGCCTGCAGCGTACACTCCATACACCGTATTCTACCTCGAGGGTCGCTATCCCGTATCCTTCGGTCTAGGGCGTACAAGCTCTTACCCTGCAGCGATCGCGAAGTGCAAAGAGGGCTACTTTCCCTCTTTGGTCAGAGCGGCCAATAGCCTGCACGCCAAGGGACACTACGTCGAAGCCATGGACACCGCCCGTTGGCCTTGGGAGGGTCCGAGGAAGCGCAAACGGGTGAAGTGGTGGGAACGTGGCGAAAACCCACGTACGCTTCCTGCACAGGCTCTCGACGCGGCTCTGTCTCAGCTCTCGGAGGAGTCGCAGTCAGAGGAGGCGCACCAGGCAAGCTCGTCCAAGGCGAAAGCGGGTCAGGTACCTACTGAGCTTCTCGCTGGAAGCACATCGTTTGCTCGGGCCGTTCACCCGCGTGGCTTCCATACTGCTGTCGTCGCGCGCAATTCAGATGATCACAGCTCCCATCAGAGTCGCAAGAATATCCCTACCTCCTCCTGGAGTCGCTCCCACCGTCCCTCCCAGGACGCTAGCGATGATGTTGTCCCCACCTACTACGTCGAGCGTAAGAAGCAGCGCGATCAGATCGCCGAGCGCAAGGAGGAGGAAGGCGGTCTTATGGCCGAGCTCAACGCTGGCATCCTCAGCGAAGGTCTCGCTGCGCAGACGCGCGTACGTGAAGAGAAGATCCCCGTCGAAGTCCGTCTGCCGGACGGCCGAGTGGCACATCCGAGCGGGTTCACACCGCCCACGCCTGAGACGGAGTTCCATCCTGTCGCCGCTAAGATCCCCACGGAAGAGCACCCTCTCGTCGCCACCGTGAAGCAGACTTGGGACGAGCGCGAGTTCCCTATCAAACCTGCGGCCCCCATCATCCCTGACCCCGAGAAGGAGCAAGGGTGGGTGAAGCGCGTAGTCACTAGCGGCGGTACGGGCAAGGCTCTTACGGGCGTTCGCGACATCAATGCCGAGAAGTCTGCGTTTGGAGTCGCGCAATCGGCTTCGACCTCCACGGAAGACCGCAGCAAGATTGCAACCTCCGCCTGGGACTCGCCTACCCACGCGCAGGACGGTAACGATCCCGACAGCGTTGTCCCGTCGTTCTACATTGAGCGCAAGAAGCAGCGCGACCAGATCGCAGAACGCAAGGAGGAGGAGGGCGGTCTCATGGCCGAGCTCAACGCTGGCATCCTCAATGAGGACCTTGCAGCGCAGACCCGTGAGCGCGAGGAGAAAATCCCGGTCGAGGTTCCCTTGGAGGATGGCACTGTGGTGCATCCGAGTGGCTTCCAGCCGCCCACGCCCGAGACGAAGTTCCACCCCGTTGCGGCCAAGCCTCCTGATTCTCCCAAGCTTCCTTGGACTGAAGTCGCTGCCGTGAAAGAAGGATCTGCTGCTCCGCATGCGAACAGTAGCGCAAAGAAGTCCAACGATGCCCGCGGCTTACACACCAGCGCCGTCGTCCGCGCAGCTGTTCTCCCCCACTCTCCAACGGCTCTGCAGCTAGTGCTTGACCAGCAAGGGATTCAACTTGAGTCAAAGGAGGTCGATCCTGTTTTCAAGCGTCGCGAGCGCTACTTCCCCTTCATCGAGAAACAACCCTACTGGCGACCCTTGCTGTCTGTCACTCTCTCTACGCGGCCGCTTGCTGATGCGATGTGCGAGAACACCCACTGCGGCGATGACCGTGGGCACCCATACTATGTCTCGCTAAACGCGGAAGACCGCAAGGACTTCAGCAGCATGAACACCCGGATGCGCAACCTCCGCCTCAACCGTTTCCAGGACGTTACTAAACAGATCGCGCTGCGCTTGCACGGGCGATACGGCGGCTTCCTCGGCATTCGCGCGAAGGCTAGCGATCGCGGACGCGGGTACGATGGCGAGCACCTCGCGGATGGGCTCCCGAAGGAGACGCGCATGATCAAGATCGGAGTTGGCGAGTGGTACCCGTTTGCGGAGGAGGTGAAGGAGCGCTTTTTGGCTGACGCGGAGGCGGGCGGCTACCGCGACTCTATCGAGGTCTTCGGCATCGACGAGTGGGGCATGCGTACGGACGGGAAGAGATGGAACAACCAGCAGGAGGTGGAAGGCGCGGTTATGGCGTCGCTCCTCGAGGAGCAAGCTGAGCCTGACTTTGATGAGTCGGATGTCGATTGAGCGATGCGTGTACTATGCTCTCCTCCCCATCCTCTCCCTGCCATTTCGCCCACAAATTTATGGACGCCTTTCTCGTCCGCACACCCTCGACAACGACTAATACGCGATCGCGATTGCTGCTCTTTGCTACTCGGCTAGATGTTCTTGTACCCGGGTACCCCAGCCTCCGTCGCCTGCTCGCTCTTGTATATGCACACCACCCTATTCACATGTACGTACTAGACAGCATTGTACAATCGTTTCACCCCCGTGTCCCACTCTGCCCAGAGTCGGAGGCTGGCTCGTCGAGCGTTGCCTCTATCTATGTACTCTCATTCCAAGCAAAGATAGCTTCATAGTTGAGTCAACGGCCCAGGAAGAAAGCAACGAAACCGTGCCAATGAGAATTGGCCATGTCTTTCAGCGAACATGAGAATCAATGAATCTGTCGTCAGGGGCGCGTCTGCCGGGATTTGGATCAACACGCCCGGGAAGGAGGCATGCGACCTGGCTACCGACAATCGTCCAGTGTCCCAACTGCGCATCAGGGACACATGCAGATGCAACAGCGGAGATGTGCAATATGGGAATGGAGCGTCGATGAATCGTCCATGACCGCTCGAGTTGCGGCGATGCTGCGGCGAAGAGCCATCCTGCCCGTGTATGTCGCCGCGGTCGCCCTTCAATCCATTCATCGGTCGCGGGAGCACCCCAAAACGTTGTGCGTGGAATGAGCGGTCTGCGAACCAAACATGCACATGAGTGAGTGCCGGCCTCCGCCCCAGCGCAGAGGTTCCCGACGATCCTTGGTGTGAGCATATGTGTTTTTGTGCAGCTTTCGTTCGAGTGCATATGGCGGCATGGGTGTGACACGGCGGCAAGTCCTACCACTATAATTTGTCGCAGGGATTGTCTCTTTGCCGTCCAAAGGGCGCCGAGGCAGCGGCGACCACGGCGCGCGCACGCCACGCAGACTGGAAGCACTAGGGTGGAGGCACAATCAGAGTAGGCCCTAACCCTATCGCGATATGGTTGCACTCGTGGCCAGATCCGGATTGGCAGTAAGTATGATTTGAAAGAGGTCATCGCAGATGATTCTCTCGATACGAGTGTACCACTAAGTTACATACAAAACCCTCCTAGCACGAGGTTGGATGTAGGAACCCCCTTCCTCTCTCTGAGTTTCGCCTCTTGTCTGCTTTCCATCTTCACGATTACCACACCGAACTCTACCAACCCCCAGATGACGCATCGTAGAGCAATCAAACTGCCGATGACGCTCCCGAAGAGGATGCCCATGAAGTGGATGATGTCCCTTGTGTGGTTTCCGGGTGAATCTAGGATACGGTGGGCGAACGAGTTGGGCTGTACTGCGACCGCGACGACGGTCATGAGGACGACGAAGATCACGAGGGGGCTAAGGAAAGAGAAAATGTCCCCTTGACGGAATTCGGGGTCGGTGTTCAGGCGAGTGATGACCTCCTGCACCTCCGACAGCGGAGGGAGGAGGGCATCGCGCCATGCCGTTGCTTCGTCAACAATTGCCGCTCGTTTAGAGGGTGGCGAATCGGAGTTGCGTCGAACGCGTCGAGCATGGTGGAGGGGAACTGAGGAGGGGTTGGTTGTGATGAATGTACTGTATTCCTCGACGATGTTGTGACGATGAATGAGGCCCGGCATGTTATGTTTATGCGGGTGGGCAACTAGTGGTGGGTGGAGATAAACGTTTGAAGAGGGGTGGTGGGTACGATCTGACCAGTCAGATGAGCGGGGATGTTGGGCAAGGTAGGTAAAGAGGTATTGAGTCAGAGAACGAGCTCCTTATATCCCTCACCATCTACATCCGTTTCAACATATTTTACCTACTCCCGAGTACTTCTCTAGAAGATGGAAGTGGAGAACGGAGGTCAAGTCCTGGACGGAAGGAGTCGGTCAGGATTGCGATACTGTCGTGCCGCACGAGAGGTCCCGGCTGTTTGCCTCTTGAATACTCTTCGGTTCGGAATGAGATGCGCACAGCCTACATCCGACTCAGTCGTTTCACTTGCGTAGCGGTCCACTATAGAACTAGTAACACCTAGTAGTATCCCCTAAAAGTATGCGGATATCGGAACATGGCTATCGGCTCAGCTTGAACCGCCTTCAAGTTAGAACAACACCAGTTGAGGCCGCCACTGGCCGACAGTACCGTGATTCCACCGCATGTAGTAGCCGGTACATTATCCGTTGTAGCAATTCCGACATGTCTAGAAGGCGGATTAATCGCACTCAATAGCTCCATCCACGAAGAAGCACTCTGAACTGAACCGTTCCTGATTGGATTGCATTGACGATCGACCACATTCACTGACTGGATTGCCTCCACTACCTCACACCCGCGCCCTCAACACATCCGCACTATACAATGAGCAACAGAAGAGACACGGCGAAATTGATCTCGCGTGACCATTCAGCTTGACCGGCAGCCGTTGACGATGACGAGGACCGGACTCAGGGCCATTCCCTCGAAAGTGTCCGCTCACTTAGACTCGGGCGCAGGAGTGGCGAGAGGGAGGCCAGGGATGGACGGGAGGGGAAGTTCGCCCAAGATGGACGACAGGATGGACGCAGGACTGGGGAACGCGAATGGGATCGCCACCCGGTGGGTCCAGTGGGGCTCGGCGGCGCAGTCGGGACGGGGAGTTCGACCGAGGATGGGAGGGAGAGGATGGGACGCGGAGTGGGACCCGAGGGGGAGCGGGGAGGGGAAGCGGACGAGCGGCCGGAGCAGGCCTCCGGCGTAGTATTGTTACACGGGGTTAGTTTGTTATCCGAAACGGCAGTGTATGAAGTTTTGCCTTACCCTTCACATCAGCGGGCGCGCCAGTTGGGGCTGCAAGCGGAAGGCCGGGAATGGTCGGGAGGGAGGCTCGCCGACGGAGTANACGAGAGAGTGACGCATAGACCGAGGNGGGAGNGAGAGACGAGCGCGGCGNGGCTCNCGCGTCTCTNTTAGTGTACGTAGTTAGTGGTTGTCGAGGTAGACGAACGAAGGAGGTTACGTGCTACCTTCATCGCGCGCGCGNGCGGGGTCTGCAGTCGGAAGGCCGGGTAGTGTCGGAGTGGGGAACGGNGNGCGCGACGTACGTACGGACGGACGGTACGGTACGGTACGGTACGGTACGTAACGGTAACCGGTAACCGGGTAACGGGGGAACGGGGGGAACGGGGTAAAGGGGTAAACGGGTAAACGGGTAAACGGGTAACCGGGTACCGGGGTACCCGGGGGTACCCGGGGAACCCGGGTACCCGGGTACCCGGTTACCCGGGTTACCCGGTTCCCGGTTCCGGTTACGGTTACGGTACGGTTACGGTACGGGTTACGGTTACGGTTACGGTTACGGTACGGTACGGTACGGTAACGGTAACGGTAGGTACGGTACGTACGTCGTCGTCGTCGTCGTCGTCGTCGCGACGGTACGGGACGGGTACGGTACGGTA
>CCBP010000021.1:0-21028 GCA_000765035.1 Trametes cinnabarina
AGGGATGCCCACCAGGCTTCAGACGATAGTCGTGGCTGTGCATGTGCGAGTCCCCCCTCTCACGTCTGTTGTTCTCTCTGCAGCCCCCAACCACCCCCCTCTTCAGCTTCCTCGCGGCGCCCCCTCCTGCTGAACAACCATCTGCTCCTCGTGCTTCCCACATTGACCCAAAAAAGTATCCGATGGAAAGCAAAGACTTCAAATTTCGTGCTGCCCTGCACAAATTCCGGCGGGCTGAGACTCTCAAGACATACGGCCGACCAATTCTCAACACCCTCGGGCCAGGCTTGATCATGGGCAACGAGACATTGACTCGCATATCAGACTGCGCGAGGGCACGGAAGCTGAACTCGCTGGAGGATTTGCAGCGGGAGAGCAAGTGGCATCTCAGTCAGAAGTTAGGCGCACGCGTTCTCGAGCTCATTGTCCGGTAAGTCCCTTGACTACCACACCTGCACTCAAGCTAACAGCTGGTTACAGCTTCTATCCTCCTCAGGAGCCTGGTGGACCGCTCACATCGTCCATTCGTGCCAATCAGCATCCATCCGATGGACAGGGACCACGCCAGATGGCACCCCGGCGTTGCGGAGTGTGCAGTCAGCTTGGCCATACCAGTATGTTTCACAACACCTCCTGCTGAATATTTCTAACAGCCTCCAGAGCGAAGCAAGAACTGCCCCAGGGCAAAGAGACCTGCGCCGACGCTGCTCAATGAAGAGACCGTCGATGCCACAACGCTCGCAACATCGACCAACACTGCTCTCCTCCCCGCCTCCCCTCCTACCTCAGCGACCACTGCGGCTGTCCACTGCACGGACACACAACAAGGCAGCATGTCAGGTCATGCGCGCGTGCGCTCCTACGATAACTTCTGGTCGCAATCACTCTTTGCCGAGCCGTCATATCAACGCCGCGAGGTCACGATGGCCGAGCTACTAGGTATGGCCCCTCTCACTAAATCACACCCACAGCGCTGAGATCCTCCGCCGTCACCTCCTCCAACAGCTCATCGTCAGCCCCCTCAGTGACCCCGTCCGCCTGCTCCCCTTCTGTCCCCGACCAGTCCGTTGTGAGTATCTCCCCTCTGCGCGTTATACGATCGGGTATGCTGTAATTCGCACCGCGCCCAGCCTTGAATTTGCTTGGACCGTAAGTGTTCATATATCCGTTTAATATTTCTTTGAATGTTGCCCGCATGTCTTTGTCAGCATGTTTGTACGTGAGTCCCAGGATCTTGAAGTTGCGCTCTATGTTGGCGTGGCTGCTTCGGAAGACGAGGACGAGGACTGACTCGATTAGGATGTGTTCCTTCGTGTAGTTCGAGCTGTCGCCCCCATATATAACCTTTGGATAATTTACTGTACTGACTATTGCTGATGTGTAACGGTACACACCTTGATATATAGGTTTAATAGCTCTACGATCCAATCCACGGCGCGGAAAGCATTCGGTTGACCTGTAGGATTTACCAGAATATTATATCTGATCGCTCGCCTATCATATCCATGAATAACCAAGTAGAAAATGGGCTTGTTAAGCAGACCGAACTCACCGTAGCCCAGGCAGATGAACGAGGTGCAATGCATGAACGAAGCGCAGCATGTGAGTCGCATATTTGTGCTTTCCGACCGCCCGGAAGATGCGCACCCAGGGTGCAAGGACGGTTTCCACGCGACCGATGTCCCCGGCATTCATGGCATATGAAAGCTCCTCATACAGTAGGAGATAGTTGAGTACACGCGAGGTATTTTCCTTGACCTTGTCACGCTGGCCAGCTGACTTCTCCTGATCGGCCCATACGTCGGCACCTTCGCCTTCAACATATTCCTGTATCACCGCCTGTGCCACATCCTCGACTTCTTCAAGGCCAGGTTTAGAGGCCGCCCACTCATCCAGCGTCGCAAAGCCCAGACGCTTGTGTACTTCCACCTGCCAGGCATCCAGGAGGAGCAGGATCAAGACATGCCGGATAAGATCATGCCGCTCACGGAATTTCGCGTTGGAAACGAGCCGCAACGAGTCATCCGGGCGTAGCTGCCCGATGATCTTCATAAAACCAGCGTGATCAACTCGGGCGTCATTGGGCATGATGAGGATGCACCAGATGGCATCAGCGGCGGCCATCTTCAGATGGAACAGTGCCGGCACCATCACCACATGTTGCAGGCGATTATACGGTGTCCGTTCCTGCTTCCTGTGCCGCATAGCCGTGTCCACCTTCTCATATGTCCCCAGATCACCGTGGACGATGGCCACGTATTCAGATATATCGCGGATGGCCTCGTTAGGAGCGGAAGGATCCTCCCGAGGGTCTCCTACTCCACCTTGTGCGAACATCGCTGACAATGTGTTGATATTACCAGTGATTGTTGACAGGTTGATGTCCATAGCGCGGAGGGGTGTCTGATATAGCTTCTTGATAGGGATCATTTCAACTGTTTCGGGATTGTGCAAGCGGTCGTGAAGGGGGGCAAAAGTGGAAGGCCCATGTTGGGCTAGAAACTGCATGGCTAACCACGCCCGGAACTGCCCCCGTCGGCTGAGCGCTCCCTCTGTATACTCAGGCTCAGGATGGAGGCCCAAGAGGTGAGTGAACATGGCCTCCGGATTGTACGGGCGCGGGTCAGAGGCCAACGGGCTCAATGGAGATCTATCCCAGAGTAGCTTGGAGCACCGCAGGTCCTCGAGTGAGACACCATGATCAAGCCGAAGAACGGTGCCAGTGGCGATGTGAATCAAACCATCGGCCGGGCTCTCGACTGTGGGTACCCCGCCGGCAACTTAGTGTCCAAGTTGTCAAAGGCGTAGGAGGCAAGGAGGGTTTGGGCTAGCTCCTCAACATCGTCAGCGCTGTGTACTGTGAGCGAATGGATTGCTCGGTGGATTGATGCCAATGAGATGGAAAGTCCGCTTCGAGAGAGGACTTTGATGAGCTTCTCAGGTGCGCCACAGGAATGCAAAAATATGCCGATTATACTTTGGAGAGCATTGCAGCGCTGGTCGTTGTTATGAATCAAGATGCTGACAATCACGATGGTTTTCTATTCGGACAAGTGGTCGGTTATGGTATGGACGAGGAGCCAATGATATTACAAACAATGCGTATCAATAGCTCCCGGCGTTCTGATGCCTTTCCCCATCCCGCCGTGGCAATCTGGCCGCCGCCCGTGTCCATCCCGAGCACATCGTTCCCCGCCCAGTATTCGTCCTCTTCCGGATCGTCTGGTTGGGTCGCGACCGAGGACTGAGTGGAGGGGACTTGATCGCGTCGGCTGGATCCTCTGAGTAGTGCAACCACCAAGCTCCAGACCTCATGAGCACGCAGTTCGAGCTCGCGACCCATGTCTTCCAGCCAAAAGTCATAGATTTGGCTCGGCTCAGTGCTGGAAGCTCCGAAGTGCCAATCCTCGGAAGTACGTGCTAGCTTGGAGACTGCAGTTGCCAGTTGTGTGCGCGTTAGCTCCTGGTTCCATGTGAACATCGTCGCAGTTGTCTCTGGGTTATGGTACAACGCTGAGAGGTAGACCTTCACATTGTTTAGGATATCCTGGTATAGGATGTCACTGGGGCCATTGAACTGTTGATGCACTAAGACAAATGTGAATAGCTCAGTGAGAGTGACTTTCATGGCTTGTAGCCTGTGCAAGACATCGCACAAGACGTCATTGCGAGTAGCCATGGCGGAACCGTCTTGAGTTACACAAAGTCAAGCCAGTACCGCTGCCGAAGAAACAATCAGATCGACGAGATCGACGGAGTTGTTTTATTGCACACGGCTAGCATTTCCTGATTATACAGGCGCCGGCGGAGGTGGTCTGCCAGATTTGGTCAGTGCGCACGCGCCTACCCCCCGACGCCCGCTATTTACCTATGTTTGGTGCCAGCCACTGCTGAGAGGTGAGGGGGGGTGCGTTCAAACTGATTTAACACGTGACATGATATACGGATTAAGCGCTGACTATGGTATACAGGATTCAGACTGAGTTCCGCCTCTAGGATATCGCCCCCTCACCTCGAAGCGGCGGTGGGTAGGAGCCTGCTTTGCGACATGAAAGACAGCGGATCAGAATGCATTTTTGTATGAGAATAGAATGCTAGTTCTAATTTTTGCAGAAACTGTACACGTCCTCCGGAAACAGTTATCAGTGGACCCATTGGGTACTTAAAACGAGTGTAAGTGAATAAATAAATTTGCCAAAGGGGTGAGATGCATCACGCATACAGAACAGTCGGGTCGCGCCTAGTGGTAGATGCCTGCGAGGAAAGGTTGAGGTGGTTGTAAAACCTTGCACAGTTGCGTACGCGCGAGTCGCGCCGTGCAATGTCACGTGACCAAGCCATGGTCGTTGTGGAGTCCATCCTCCATGGCTATGGCGGGTTTTCTGCTCCCCTCGCCTACCAGAACACATCTTCTACGTTCCTAGATCATCCAAGGTATTTTTTATCTTACTTCGCCTTTTAGGAACATTATACTCACCAGCAATGTGTTGTTCTTCCCCTCTTTGCTCAGACAGCCTACAGGCGGGTCTCCCTTGTTAGTATCCTGCTTGCCTTCTTCTTCACATGAGCTCAGAACACATTAAAAGGTTATATAGACCCTTCAGGGATGGCAAAGATGCCTCAGACCTCTCAGAGGCCCCCAAACAGAGCCTGACACAGCAGGCTGTACTTGAGAAGATGCAGGCAAGTTGAAGGCATGCTCGGGCACTCACCAAAGATAAGGAAAACCATCCGGATGTCCATCCAACCGAGCTGCCAGAAGACAATGTAGGACTTCCACTGCCTCGTTGGGTTCTTGGACTGAAACGAGGGGATGTGTCCTATTGTCACGTCCCGTGCCTCGAAGGACTTAGAGGGCTCCTCCCCTCGGAAGTCCTGCGGAACTTCCCCGGGACTCCGACAGGTATTACGCTCCTTACTCTTTTAGTAGTTTGTCTAGTACTTTTCCACCATGGCGTCATACCCGCCTCTATTAGTTTATCCTTCGTCTTGTCTTACGTCATAGGGTGTCAGACCTACCGGACCTCCAAGGCTGCGTGATGTCAAGGGCCTTGGTGTTACCGGAGTTCTGATGTTTATGACACAAGACCCTTTACTATATTTGTAGTCTCACTTAGTATATAAGGCACGCTGGTAGTAGCCTTTGCCTCAGTTTGGATTCTTGTTACTTACTTCGTTGCTTACTCTGTACTTACTCAGCTCTAATCTATCTTCTTGTCCCTTCCGTCCTCTCGCTGGAACTCCGCTCCTTGTCCGTCGGACCTCCGCTATCCCCCATTCCCTTGTCGGTGCCCTCTAGCAAATAGGGGACACTTAGACGAGATTGCTCAGGGTGTTGCCAATAGCTTCGCTGAAGTCCCCACCCCTCGTGTCCCCGGAGCTTCCAGGACTTCCCTCGGAACCCCTCCGGACTTCCGCTACCCTCTCTCTGCTCCTCCGGTGGCACACGTCCTAACACCTATAGAGAAATATGAGTGGTAGTGTAAGATTCACGGGGGTTGAGCCTTCCTCACGCCAGTCGCAAGTGCGTTATACGATACGTCGGAGGACACCGGCAAAGTGGTTCGCCGAGTTCCGGAGCTGGGTAAAGGGTTGCAATCGTATTGACCCGCGATCGCGAACATACGGCCCATGCGGATTCTGTGCCGAGCTCGTCGGTTCGCCTCGCTGAGAGGTTGGAGACGTGCTCTTGTGCCTATCGCATCCGTAACAGCAAGCGCAAGGCAAGGTGGTGAACTGCGAAGAAATTGAGAACAATGGAGGTGAAGCAACACAGTGCAAAGTGCGAAGGATTCGCAAAAAAATCCAGGAACGCGGTGCTGGAGGCGTGGGAGTCGTATCACCTCCCCCCCACTGAGATCTCGACCGTCCTCGGTCGATCGCGCGATGATCGATGGTATTGTGCTGTATAAAAGGGGACTTTTTCCTTGCCTAAGATCAAGTCGACTTCGCGAAGCCATGGCGATCCTCGAAGAAGCGGGAACTGCTCTTGACACTCTTCGCACAGTGGCGCGTCCTGTTGCCATACGACAGGCAAACATTAGCCTGGAAACCCTCAAGGTCTTATTGGCCAATCCAGACGCTACGCGCGAACTCTGGGTTTACGCAGCCCAGCGCGCTATCCTCGAAGTGGTAAGCGGAGGCCTTCGCGCTTTGCGGACTTGTGTTGATCGTGTCGCAGGGGTTCGCCAATGAGCTGTACACCGGAGGTCCTGAAATCACGGAGCTTCGCGCGCGCCGAACGACTTCTCGCTAATCCGCGCTTTGGAGGGGACTTCGCAGAACACTTCCGTACCTCGATGCTGGAGAGCGATTGTGATCACTTGCACGACATTGCCTTTGAGAAGCTCGCAGCGGTCAGAAAGCTTCGCTCGGAAGCTCGCACCGTACGGATCGCTTTGAGACACTCTGCGATGGCCGCCACCCTCGTTGCTCTCGATCGATTGTTCGCCTTGCTGGATGAAGTCGAAGTCAAAGCTCGCAATGATCTCGCCACGGTCGACGCTACATGGGCCCGCCTGCACCCCAATGGGCCGGAAGTCATCGATGTTGACGCTCTCGACGAGGAAGGGCCACCCACTTCGCTTGTGGAGACCGCGGAGACCGAGCGCGACGCAGAGAGGCGCTAAAGACGGGTGGAGAGGGTGTTCGCGCCTCGCAGGAGATGACGCAGGGCCTTCGCAGTATTTGTCGACCTGTTCGCATTGTTTGTACCCGCTCGAGAATAGATGGTGATGCTTCGCGCCACATTAGGTAACCTCTCCGCGCGCGTGAGAACGGGCAGTGTCGCGCGACCAATGAGAAGCCTCGCACGGGCACCAATTGTGGTCGCGCGCGCGAACAATAGCTCGCGCGGGCGCTAAACCGCAGTCGCGCGTCGCTTCTCGAGGGGGTCCATATAAGTTGGTGCCTCGCGCGATCCCCCTCCGTTGTCTCTCTCCTTCGCTCATCCTCCAATCACCCTCCCACTCCTTGCTGTATCCCTTCGCCTCATTCTCGATACGATGGCCAAGAACACCCGCTCCAATCGCAAAGCTTCGCAGGCCCAGGCGGCCGCTCCCCCGTCGCAAGCCGCTCCTGTCTCCGCGAGCCAATCCGGCAAGGCTCCTGCGACTAACAAGGATCTCCAAGCCGAGGCGATCGCGCACGTCGAGGAGCTGTTCGCGAACGAGCCGGAGATGGACTGGGGAGGACACAATCATCAAGGGCACGCGCGACTCGTTCTCAGTTGGCTGGTGAGCCCGGTACTTCTCTTCACCACCCCTTTGCTTGCTGATGTCCCTTCGCCATGCAGGATACGATGGAGAACCTCGGCGTTGCTCGTGCGACGATTGAGGGCTTCGAAGACCGTCTTGCCGAGATGCTTGGATCTCCTCCGAGCTGATGCTGACGAGGCCGAATTCCGCGATCCTCGCCTCCTCGCTGCCGACTGTCGCAACCGCGAACGCACCATGGCCGCCATCGCAAAGGAGATGAGGCGCAAGGAGTTGCTCAAGGCGAGCGAGGCTACCCTTCGCCGCTTCAGTGGCACGGTTGCTACGAGCACGGAGGCTCCCGCTGCACCGTCTCGCACGTCTGCGAACGTCGAGTACAAGTTGCCGAACCCACCGAACGAAATCATGACTCCCTCGCCGACGGCCGTCCGGTTCCCTCCCGCGATCCTCCTCCGCCCCCTTGACGCGGTCCGCGATCTCCATTCGAAGCGCAAGGCACGGTCTCCTTCACCAGTCCGCGAAGACGACCCCATTGACATCGATGAGGAGGCGGAGATGACCCAGGAGGCTGCGCCGCCATCTAGGAAGAGGTCGTGGGCCGACTTGCCCGTCCTGCGCTCACCGACGTATTCGCGAACGCCCAGTCGCAGCCTCGCGAAGGCTCCCTTCCGCGTAAGTCCTCCGTCCTTTTGCAAACCTTCGCGAATACCACTAACTTCCTTTCGTAGTGCGATCGCTGCGCATCGACAAAAAGCACGGACATCGTCTGTGTCTCGCGAGGGCCTGCCCAAATACGACCACTGCTTCTTGCAGTTCACGGGTTGCTGGGCCCAGAAGATCCCCGGTGCGAAGGTGAAGTCGTACGCGGAGTGGTTCGACTCGCAGGGCTACACCCGCGGTAAGTCTCTCCTTTTCGCATTCGCAATCCTTCTCGTTTTCGCTGATAACTCACTCTTGCTGGTTTGTAGCTGATGCCCCCAACGCTGCCAAACTTCGCGAGGTGATGGCGGCCCGCGGACGGACTTCCGATGTCCCGGCCTGGGCTCGCGAAGGCGCTGCCAGCCCGACACCTCGCACTCCTTCGCAGTGTCACGGAGCTGTCCCGGCTCCCGCCAGTGGTTCGCAGCCCTCGGTCGCGAGTCGCCCCAAGCACCGCGCCGAGGTGGTCATCGTCGAGCCGCCCAAGTCCACGTCGTCGGTCAGGGCCAAGTCCATTGAGTCGGAGGACGAGGACATCGCGATGGACGATGATTCCGTCCACGCCCACTTCGCGACGCCGCCTCCCGTCTCTCGCGCTCCTTCGCCGCCGTCGCCCGTACTCCGCAAACGCTCCCCGGTCGCCCCTCCTGTTGCCAGCAGCGCTTCGCGACCTGCACCTGCCCCTCGCGCTGGCCCGTCGCTCGATTTCACCAGCGTGCAGGTCAATAACGCGATGCACATCGCGACGCCTTTCCGCACTCGCTACCTCGCGCTCCAAGGTCAGGCTGATTCGCTTGAAGCGCAATGATGGGCGGTTGGCATCCTCTTGGTTCGTGCTCGCGAACTGCGGGACGAGAACGGCGAAGACGTTCACCAGCGCGGTGGACGCCTCCTGGCTATTCAGGGCCAGATCGATGCGCTCGAGGGGCAGGAGTGGTTGGTGAGGATGCTGCTGGATCGTATTCGCCGCCTCCAGGACGCGATCGTCGAGGAGAACCGCTGGTACCAGACCGGTTCGCAGGGCGGGAGTGGCCAGGGTCCCTCGGCATCAGGCTCGCGTCGCTGAGGTGCTTCGCAGGACTTATAGTTAGATTTCTTGGCTTCGCTTCACGGGACTTATAGATAGACTTCTCGGCTTCGCTTCACAGGACTTGTAGATAGATTTCTTGGCTTCGCTTCGCAGGACTTGTAGATAGCTCTCCTCTGCTCCACTCGCCCTCAGTCGCTCGCTTGCTAGGTAGTATGGCTTGCTAATCGGACTTGCACATAGAATAAGCGTATTCGCCAGACTCTTCGCAAAATATACTTCTTGCTTATAGAAAAGAGCGTGAAAATGTTCGCAAAGAGTTGCGAAAGTAAGACAAGCTGTGCACCGTCTAACTGGCCACCCTCCGCTGGTCTTGATGTCTCTACGGCAGTTGCCGTGGCCCACAAAGATGCCCTGCGCTCCTCAGTGCCTTGCCCGTCCGTCGGCGAAGTCGCGCGACTTGGTAGCAGGCCGGTCACCGCCGCTAACTTCTCTACGCTCTTCGCGATGCGGTGCTTGGGCTGACATGTGAGGCGGCAGGTCGCGTTCGCCGTTGGTTGGAGGACTGTTACGCGAGAAGCTACGCCGACGCTGGGAAACCTTGACGCCGGCGAAACGCTGTCGCCCGGCTCGCAAAGCGAAAAGCTCTCGCTCTAACTGGCTAATGCGCTCGTCTGTCGTGAGATGGAAGTTCGCAACAGATGGTGGCTTCTCGGGGGCCACTGCGAAGAAGAGCTGTGCTGCTTGATTGCCTGGTTGGCCCGCTGCCGGCGCATTCTGCTGATCGGGAGGAGCCATCGCATTCGCATTTCGACAATTCCATTCAAAAATGCGATCGCGCATAGTAACCCCGTCGAAGTTCAGAAGAGATCGCGGGACATAGCTTCCGTTCGGCAGAATAACTCTACCGTCCACGTCGCGACGACAGCGACCCGCTCTCGTGTCCTCCTTGACGAAAGGACATGTTCGCAGACGACAATTTATGTTCCCGCAGTAATGACAGAAGTTGTTGTTGTTATTCGCGGGGCACGCATCCTGCTGTGGGTAAGGAGCATTGGGGAAGCGAGGCGGCGGAGGTGGGGGCGCGTTCGGCTGATAGCGAGGGCCCGTGAAGCCATTCCCTCCATAGCTGCGATTGCCGGGCTGCTCTGTAATGGCTTGGACAAGATACCGCAGGATGGGCGCGATCTCCTCAGTCTTCACCAGACTGCCGCTCGACGTGTTCGCTGATTGCGAAGAACTCGACGCGCTCGACAGCGTACCGTGGAGGACAAACTTCGCCGCATCGTACACCTGTTCTGAGGTGTACGGGTCATCGGGGTAATGGTCGGGAAGCTTCAGCTGCAAGCGACGCGAGATTTGCTCCCACAGCGGTGGAGCGATTCCGCGAACGAATAGACGTGACTGTTCCGCAGGAGATAGACGGCCTTGGCGAATGAGGTACAAGGTCATCACAAAGAATTCACGATAATAGGCGGAGAGCTCCGAGATGTTCGCGATCAAAGACTTCGCGCGCCTCGCAACGAGGTTTTCAACGTCAGCGATGGAGTACTTTCGCTCGTCGCTCGCTCCAGGATAAAGCGCGATGATAGCTTGACGGAAATCTTCGTAGCTCTTGTCGTCGGGATAGTAATCAGGCAGGCTCTCGCAGAGCTCCGCAACATCGATGGGGAGGTAGCGAATGACCCACTCCTTCTTCTGGCGATCTGCTTCGACTCCACTTCACTCGAAGAGGGTCTCAAGGTCTTGGAAGAATCGGTGAAGCGTTCGCGGTTGTTCGGGATCAAACGTAGGCGCAGTCGCATGGCCACGCGCTGGCATGGGGGGCCATACAGGTGGGTTGAACTGATCGGCCATAGGATTGTCAAGATCTTCGTGTGATGAAGGAATTGAACTGAGTGGGCTTAAAATGGTGCGATCGCGGAGATCGGGGGTTGGGCTGGAAGACGGGGTTTGATACCGAAGAAAAGAGTCCTCGACGATGTCTTCAGGCTCGTCCGGGCTAGGTCGCTCGACAGGAATGAGGTTGCGAATGGTTTCCGTGAACCAGACAGCGGCAGAGAGGTCGTTTTGGATTGCTTTGCAGCCGTAGTCAAGAAATCTGAGAACGGGTTCGATGAGGTCCGTAAGCTGCTCGTTCGGGATGCGAAAATGTATCCGTTTGAGGATGTTGGTGAAGCGCGTGGTGAGAAGCTCGATCGCGAGGTTGGATTGCGAAGAGACGGAACGGGTTCTTCGCGAAATGGCGGAGGATGGACGGCGATATCGCCGTCGAGAGGAGGAAGCCGACTAAGTGAGTTTTTTTAAAAAAAAACTCACTATTCCCCCTGCGGTGGTCACCAGAAATGATACGCCAAATCTACCCTGTAACCACGATGGATACGGCCGAGAGCCTTCGTAGGTCGAGGCCGTGCGGTGGGGAGGGACTGAGAATCAGGAAATATTGTAGGCCGGTCGGGGTGCCCTCTGCGAAGCTCCGCGGAGAGTGGATGAGTGGGATGAGAGGCTCGTAGGCTTCGCGAACGCTTTGCAAACGCTTCGCGATAAGGTCGAGAACAGTACGCAGTAGGAGATGCAGAAAGGGGACACGCAGTTCGCTATATGATCGCTATATCGCTGTGAGAACGCAGAGGGAAATGCAGTCGCAAAGTTCACAATCACAGGAGTCTGTGAGATCCTCACTTCTTGGGGGAAAGAGAGTCTGAATTGCTTTGCCGCGAAGAGCGAGTATTTTACATGCGGATGGCGTGCTAATCGTACGATACGTCGGAGGACACCGGCAAAGTGGTTCGCCGAGTTCCGGAGCTGGGTAAAGGGTTGCAATCGTATTGACCCGCGATCGCGAACATACGGCCCATGCGGATTCTGTGCCGAGCTCGTCGGTTCGCCTCGCTGAGAGGTTGGAGACGTGCTCTTGTGCCTATCGCATCCGTAACAGCAAGCGCAAGGCAAGGTGGTGAACTGCGAAGAAATTGAGAACAATGGAGGCGAAGCAACACAGTGCGAAGTGCGAAGGATTCGCGAAAAATCCAGGAACGCGGTGCTGGAGGCGTGGGAGTCGTATCACCGACCATGTCCGCCAACGACGGAAACACCGAGGAGACCCCCCGCGAGCGCCTCAACCGTATGTTGAGGGAGGCGGAGGAGCTGCGCGCGACAGTGGAGCGGGACGAGCGGGAGCGTGCGGCCCGGGAGAAAGCGGAGCGGGAGCAGCGGGAGCGCGAGGCCCGGGAGAAGGCGGAGCAGGAGCGCCTGGCGAAGGAGAAGGCGGAGAACGAGCGCAAGGAGCGGGAGGCCGCAGAGTCCCAGAAGCGGCCGGCCGGGGAGGCACCGAGGGGTACGCCCCCCCAAGAAGACCCGCAGGGGTAAGGGGAAGGCTCGGGAGGAGGACGAGCCCGTCGAATCGTCGTAAGTCCGACGGAATCCCGAGGGGACTGGACTAACTTATACTTCCCTAGCGTTCCTTGCGACTACTGCAAGAAGACGGGCCAGCGCTGCCTGTACCGCGGCAACGGGCGCGCACGGTCCTGCCTGGGCTGCCATGCTGCCCATGTGGCGTGCCAGACGGGCGGCAAGCCTTCGGCGGGCCCGGTGGAGAAGGAGGCGGAAGGGCGGCCGTCCCGGGGAGTTCCCGGGAACGCGCGGTGTGGCAGGCGGAGCCCGGAGAGCCCGGCTGGCTGACCGGCGAGGAGCTGATGCAGACGCTCCTCGTTGAGGTCCAAGGGCTCCGCCGCAGCTACGACCGGACTTCCGAGGAGCTGAAGTCCGCGCGGAAGGAGCTTCGGACCCTCCGGGAGTCCGCGGAGGTCCTCCTCAAGGAGGTGGAGTGGCGGAAGGCCCAGGTCGAGGCCTACGTAGAGTACCTGGAGGAGGAGGCGGCAGTGGAGAACGACGAGGAGTACGAGGGGGTCGAGTGGGGAGGAGAGCGAGGGGGAGGACAGCGAGGACAGCGACGGCGAGGGCGAGGAGGAGGTTTAGGGAAGTCCGACGGAGCTCCGGGGTACATAGAATAGAAAATAAAAGCTTCTTGGCAACAGTGACCCAATAAGTGTGAGTGAGAAAAAATGAATGGGTAATAGTGAGGAAAAGCGAAACTAAGCGACTTTTTCTAGGGGTCCGGGTTTGTCCGGATAAGTCCGGTGGAAATCCAAGACTAACTCCTGTGCGTGCCCGAGCTCTGTGGCCAAAATCCACGAAGTTTCTTCGTCCGTTCCCTCGTAGCCAGCCCAACGGACTAGGTACAAGAGCTTACAAGTCTTCCAGCGTCGGTCCAGTTTGGAGTCCAGGATTTCTGAGATCTCGTACTCCGGCTCCCCGTCGACGATAACAGGAGGGGGAGGCGGCTGTACTCGACCCGGGATTACGTTCGGAGTTGCGGGCTCCAGCTGGGAGATATGGAAGACCGGATGGATGGCGCGCATGGAGTCCGGAAGCCGAAGCGTATAGGAGTGAGTTCCTACCTTCGCGATGATTTCGAAGGGGCCTAGGAACTTTTCCGACAGCTTCTTGGACGGGCGGGTTGTCCGGATGTGTTCGGCCTTCAGGTACACCAAATCTCCGATCCGGAAATCCGGTGCGGGCAGACGGTGCTTGTCCGCCTGTACCTGATAGCGGGCCTGAGCTTCCGCGATTTGCTTGCGGAGTTCCGTATGAAGCTCCTCGAGGTCTACTGCAAACTCCCGGGCTCGCGCGGAGGTGAGGTCACGCTCTGGATGCACCGTAAGTCCAGGGTGGTAGCCCTTATTGGCGAAGAAGGGCGAAATTCCGGTGGTCGCATTGGGCGCATTGTTGTATGCGAACTCCGCGAGAGGGAGGAGGCGAGCCCAGTTGTCCTGCTGGTAGTTGCAGTAGATCCGAAGGTACTGCTCCAGGGTCTGGTTCACTCTCTCGGTCTGACCGTCGCCTTCTGGGTGGTATCCGGAGGTGAAATGGAGTCGCATGTCGAGGGCCTTTCCGAGGGAGCGGAAGAAATGGGACACGAACTCGGAACCCCGATCGGAGGTGACGTGCGATGGAACTCCGTGCTTGGAGAAGACGTGCATGACAAACAAGTCCGCGAGTTCCGAGGCCGTGAGGGTATCGTGTGTCGGGATGAAGATAGCTTGCTTGGTGAGACGGTCCACGGCGACGAGAATGGCAGTATAGCCTCCGGAACTGGGGAGCTGCTCGATGAGATCCATGGAGATGGAGTTCCAGGGACGTTCCGGGATCGGGAGTTGCTTGAGTGTCCCGTAGGGGAGATGCCGAGGGGTCTTCACGCGCGCGCACTGGGTGCAAGACTTCACGTAGTCCCGGACATACGCTCGGAGTCCCGGCCAGGCGTAATCCCGGAGTACTAGGGCCTGCGTCTTGTTCTGGCCCCAATGTCCGGCTGTTGGGTGGTCGTGGCGGGAACGAAGGACTCGAAGACAGAGGTCCAAGACGTCCGGTACGTAGATCCGACCGTTGAAGCGAAGGAAACCTTCTTCGTCCCGGGACCAGCGAGAGTCTCCTCGGTGGGCGGCGGCGAGAGCGGCAGAAAGTTCGGGATCCCGAGAGTCCAAGTCCAAGGCCTTACGGATGTCCGACTGGAGTTGTTCATCATCCATAAGGAAGGATGCTCGGAGTACCGGTTGCCAGAGGTACGTCGCTCGGAGGGAGGCGGACAGTTGTTCTTGCGTGAAAACGGGCCGGAAGTTGTGCGGGTTGACGACGGAGTAGTCGCTGCCCCCCTCTTTTGGGTAGACTGTTACATCCTGTGCAACTCCGGACTCAACTCCGCATTTTCCGCTTTCAACCCATTAACTCCGGTCCGGACTTATTTAGCTCCGGAACTCCGGTTTCCACGGTCCGGACTTGCCAACTCCGGACTTCTAGCTCCGCATTTTCGGACTTGTACATTTTTATATTCCAGATTGCACCATTCGTTCGTGATTGCTGCACTAACAATAAGCCTATTAGGTACACTCAATTCACTTACTTTATCGTCTACTTTATTTCGTACTTCTTTGCTGATGACGCAAACGGTGGGGCGAGTGACGTCAACTGCCAGGTGGGACTGGCGAGTCGCCGTGTGTGGTCTCCGAGCAGCCTTCCGAGGTCGGCGTTGTCGGTCGGTCTCCGGATCCTCCCATCACCGGAAGCTGGTCGGCGGTGAAGGGCGGGCGCGAGCCGTTACCCGCGCGGACGTCAAGTTTCGCAGATCGCGCAGAACGCGTTCGCAGTTCTGCAAGGTGCTTCACTACTTACCTTGTGAAAGCAATAAACATGATCTTAAGTCTTGAGCGTATAACATGTAACTTGTGAAGCAAAAAAAAACACGCGCGCGCGTCGCGACGCCCGACAAGCCCCCCGTAGTGCACGCGCGCCGCAGTGTTGAAGTAAGCGCCCGACGCGTCGCGACTCACCGCTGCGTTGCAGTGTACGAGACGACGAGTCTCCTCCCTCCTGTATGCTATGAGCGATACTAATGTCTCGAACGAGCCCCTCGAATTCGACCTCGATGTCAATAATATGTTTTCTATCGATCTCTGCCACGGTACTGAGGCTCAACCGACACTCTGGGATCCTGCACTCCTTGCCACCTCTCTAGAGCCTTTGCCCGGCAATGAGAACACTCCGCCGTCGCAGGCAGACTGCATGTCATCTCAAGATGGAGTCATGAGCCTGCATACCATTGGTACGCCCGCGGCCGGTTTTTTACCTCACCCTCCTGCTCAGGTATGTCGCCAGTTGACACCTAAGCCAACCACTAACTCAGAAGAGCACCTCTTTGTAGCGTTCTCCCCTCGTTCCGGCCACATTGCAGGGACACTCAAATGTACCCCTCCCCACATCTGAGGGCTACAAAGCTTCTGGAGAGAGCATTGGCAGTCCCGTTGCCGGAGGTACCGGTCCAGCAGCTTCGGCTACCCATGTGAGTCTCGCTGCCTTTCCGCCTCGACACCGCTAATGTCTCAGGCTGCATTCAGCCTCAAAGCACGGAATTGCAGATTTCCAGTGATGATGGAGAGTCGGGTCCTGGACCACGCTCGCATTCACGTTCACGTTCCGAGATAAAGACGAAGTCCCGCGGGGGTGCAACAAGAGGTCGGGGACGCGGCGGTCGTGGCAGCAAGTCCGGCCCTCTGAATCGTCGCTCGCGAGGTGCCTCTGACGAGGAGATCTCGAAGCTGGATGATGAAGCGAAGGCAGCCGCCAGCATCCCCAAGGGGCTGACAGAGGAGCAGAAGCTCCAGGTTGTTGAGTATGTTACTGACGAGAGACGATGGCCTCAGTTCCGGGTCAAACAGAATGTGTACTGGACCGAGGTGAGTCAACCCGATAACATGCCGCCATTACTATGCTTCTGATCCTGATGTAGTTGTCGCAAGAGGTATTCAAGGGCCATGTCACCGTCACGCAAATATCCAATTACTGGTACAATCAAGTCTGGGACAAGTACAAGGCTTGCATGGAGAATCTTGTCAAGCCAACGGGAGGTGGTGATGGTGATGATGACTGGCAGGGCTCCACGGACACGGACGGCTCGGATACAGGTGCAGAGGAGCCCTTAGAGGGCTCACGCAAACGCAAACGTGCTCTCAAGGAGAAGCTTGGCGTCACCAAGTTCTCTCGCAATATCCTGGAGGAGTTCCTGCACAGCAAGATCTTTGAGCTAGTTCACAAGCGGTACTGTTCCTGCTCATGATTCATGCACTTTTGTGACTTATGCTCTCTGCTCTCAGCGCGAAGAATGACAACAGCGTGACACGTGAGCGCTCCTTCAACTCGGCTGCTACACTCTCGGACTCCGACTCATTCAAGCAACGCCTTCGCAAACGGGGGAAAATCAATAGCCCCGAAGAGATCACATCGGCATACATTGAGAAGGCTTTGAACTACTTCCAAGGACAATCTGAGAGCCAGGTCAGTTGGCAACAACGCAAGCTTGAGCTAGCGGAACGGCGGGAGAAACGTGAAGAAGAACAGTGGCAGATGCAACGGCAGCTGCAGCAGCGGGAGATATGTATGCGAGAGCGTGCTCAGGCGATGGAAATGATCATGTCAGGTGATGAGAAGTTGAAGGAGATGGGATACATGTTGTTGGATAAGGTCAAGGCTGAGGAGATGGCTGATGTACGGTAGTGCATGGAATTGTAGAGTCTTTGGCAGTCCTACATGCATACGGTCACTTAGAAACAAAACATTAAGTGTCCAAATCCATTAGATTCAACAGCTCCTTACGCCTCAGCAAGCCCATACGATGCAACACATTGTCGTTATGATCTACCCTGTTGGCTCCAAGAACATCCTGCAACACGTGCTCCACTCCTTCATCCTCTCTAGGATTGAAATCGGGTATCTGTTCTGGATCATCTTGGCGACAGATAAGATAATTGTGAAGTATGATCAGGGCCTCAATCATATGGAAGGCTTCTTCAATGTCTTCACCTATCAGATGTCATCAATACTTAAGCCCTGAAATAGTTTATTCAAGTTGTACATCACCTGGAATACAGCGGAGATATGGAAAACGTCCTTTCAGGGCGCCAAATGTATGCTCAATCACCACCCGGACAGAAGACAACTTGCAGTTCCACTGCTTCCGGCGCTGTGCTTCCTCGGGATCATCTGTGAGATCGTAGTCTTGAAACGGCCGTATAGAATATGATGTCAGAGGATATCCTGAAACTTCAAATGAGTGCCTCACAGCTAAGACAAATGTTGTAATCAGCACATACCTTTGTCGACCAGAATATATTCATGTGGTCGAAAATATTGCTGCCGATGCTGCCAGAGATGGGACAGGCGGAAGACTCTACTATCTTGGACTGAGCCGGGCCAGCCAGTGTCATACGAGGTTATGCAACCTCGATGATCGCACGTTGCCTGAAGAACAAGCTGCCGATGTATCAGAAAGGTAGGTTACAGTGAGAACATTGCCAAAATACCGCATAGAACATCTTGTGACAGAAATATGCAAAGCCATTGATTATCGGCTTGCGACGGATCCGAAAGTATGTGCCATCACCCATGCTGATACACCCTGGGAATCCATATCGTGCCAGCTGTAGCGAGATCTCATCCCGTCGTGCAAAGTCTGGCCAGCAAACAAAATGATCACGTTGATTGCGGATGGCTCGGCAAGTGCGTAGGATATACAGCCAGACTGTTCCTTCTGCGATGGCGTTGAAGCCGGCTGTCTTGATCCCTGTTTCTCCTCCGACGTAGCAGAGAAATGTACAAAGTTGGATGAGAGGCGGCCGCTGGGGGCGGTGACCCGAGGAGACGTAAACCGGATCGTGACGGAGAAGATCATGGAGATCCCAGAAGGCATCACGGTCCATACTAGATCAAACTATGAGCATGAGTCTTGAATTGGCCAAGTAGTGAGCAATCTCGTACCGTAGCCATGCCCGAAACTGCCGATCTGACGCCGTGTAGAGGATATGCTCAAAAAAGGCGTTGGTTTTGGCAGCGCCATATGGCCCTCTCAGTCCCCAACGTCCCCAGTTGTCGACTGCGCGCTTTCGAGCGCGAGCTAAGACAAGAACAATGAACGCGAGAAGTTTATCCTCAGGGGTATTGGCATTAGCTAGCAGTGCGAGCCCTAGTATCTGGATTGCAGTTACAGCTTGTTTCTGAGCAGTGTGCCGCAGAAGATAGCGATTAGAACGTCTAGCCATGATGATCAAGAGTACAATCAAGAGAAGCGAGGGTGCCAGAGGGAGGAGACTCGTCGTCTCGTACACTGCAACGCAGCGGTGAGTCGCGACGCGTCGGGCGCTTACTTCAACACTGCGGCGCGCGTGCACTACGGGGGGCTTGTCGGGCGTCGCGACGCGCGCGCGTGTTTTTTTTTGCTTCACAAGTTACATGTTATACGCTCAAGACTTAAGATCATGTTTATTGCTTTCACAAGGTAAGTAGTGAAGCACCTTGCAGAACTGCGAACGCGTTCTGCGCGATCTGCGAAACTTGACGTCCGCGCGGGTAACGGCTCGCGCCCGCCCTTCACCGGTGAAGGGCGGTCACCGCCGACCAGCTTCCGGTGATGGGAGGATCCGGAGACCGACCGACAACGCCGACCTCGGAAGGCTGCTCGGAGACCACACACGGCGACTCGCCAGTCCCACCTGGCAGTTGACGTCACTCGCCCCACCGTTTGCGTCATCAGCAAAGAAGTACGAAATAAAGTAGACGATAAAGTAAGTGAATTGAGTGTACCTATTGTCTTGACCACCTCCGTAGCCTTCCGTTATCCCCTTTTGGACTCCTTATTGTCTCCTTAACAATAAGCCCACTTACTATTTATACTCAGCTGGAATATGGTAGCTACTCAGTTCGGATACCTCGTTACTCGACACTGTCCTCCGTCACCTGTAACTCCTGCACTCCTTATCCACTTGTCCGAACTCCGGACGTAGTCCTCCGTAACCCGGACCTGCTTGTCTGAACTCCGGACTTATCCCTCCTAATTCCGGACCTAACTCCGGACTTGTCTCCCATAATTCCGGACTTAACTCCGGACTTAACTCTGGGGTATTCCCTGTAACTCCGGACCTATCCTCCGTAACTCCGGACTTATCTCCGCCTACCTCCCCTACCTCCGACAACTCCGTACTCCGGTAACTCCAGTAAAATTGAGGACACCTCAGGAGGTTCTCAGGTGCGTTGCTAATAGCTTCGCCGAAGTCCTCTTTGTGCTGCGCTTCCATCCGGGACTCTGTACTCCAACTTTCCCACGCTCCGGAACTCCGCATCCCGGACCTACGCCAGCACGGTCCTAACATAGACGTCCCAACGTCGAGTAAGCGCGTCCGGTTTTGTGTCGAGTTTTCCGGGGCGGAATCGGATGACAAGATTGAATTGTGACAGGAACTCCGACCAGCGAGCCTGGCGACGAGTCAAGAGCTTCGTAGTGGAGAAGTACTCGAGGTTCTTGTGGTTGGTGACGACGTCTATCGGAGTTCCGGAGCCTTCGAGGTAATGGCGCCAGGTCTTGAAGCATTCAAAGATGGCGAGGAGTTCCTTGTCGTGAGTGTCGTAGTTGAGCTCCGCTCCGGAGAGAGTCCGGGAATGAAACGCAACGGGGTGGAGTTCCCCGGACTCCATGGTGGTCGACAGGATTCCGGCAATTGCGTAGTCAGACGCGTCCGTCTCGACGGTGATCTGGCGGTCGGGTTCCCAATGGTGTAGGATTGGTGCGGAAGTGAGGGCCTTCTTGAGCGCATTGAAAGAGTCCCGACAACGTTGGTCGAAGTCCACGGAACTCCCTTGCGGGTGAGGCGGGTTAAGGGAAGGACGATCTCGGAGTAGTTGTGGATGAACCCACGGTAGAAGTTCGCAAATCCGAGGAATGACTGGATATCCCGGACTTTCCGGGGTTCCGGCCAATCGAGAATCGCCTTCACCTTCGACTCCGCCATGGTCAGGCCTTCCGGGGACAAGATGTAGCCCAGGTACTCGACGGAGGTCGCGTGGAATTCACACTTGTCCGCCCGAGCGTAGAGCTTGAATTTCCGGAGCCTCCGAAGGACTTCCTTGACATGCTGTCGGTGTTCCTCGAGGGAGTTGGAGGAGATGAGGATGTCGTCGAGGTACACAACGACGCATACGTCCAGGAGGTCCGCGAACACTTCATTGACGAAGCGTTGGAAAGCTGCCGGGGCGTTCGAGAGTCCGAAGGGCATCACGAGCCACTCAAAGGAACCGTACCGTGTCCGGAAAGCCGTCTTCCATTCGTCACCGGGGGCGATGCGGATGAGGTTGTAGGCATGTCGAAGGTCGATCTTGGTGTAGATTCGGGCTTTCCGCGGAGTATCGAGGAGGTCCGAGACGAGCGGTAGGGGATAGCGGTCCTTCCGGGTGATCTTGTTGAGCCCTCGGTAGTCCACACACAGGCGGAGGGAACCGTCCTTCTTTTTGACGAAAAGGACCGGAGCTCCGCACGGTGAGTTGGACGGCCGGATGAATCCCGAACAGAGGTTTTCTTCGATATACTCGCGCAAAGTGTCCAACTCCACCTGGGACAGCGAGTAGATCGGACCGAGGGGCGGAACCTTGCCCTCCTCAAGAGTAATCTTGAGATCATACTGAGACTGCCAAGGCACACAGGGGGATAGGG
>CCBP010000021.1:25257-49879 GCA_000765035.1 Trametes cinnabarina
CCCGTCGGAACCTAGTCCCGTGCCGAGGGGTCAACGCAGCCCTCGCCCGACACGGTCGGCAGAGGGCTGCTGACTAGTTTTTTGGCTCCTCCTCAGCTCCGGACTCTGGCTGGGCGTCCGAGGGAGTTTCCGGATTTTCGGAGGTCTGAGCGGCGCGGCCCTTTGCTGGGGTGTTAGTCTTCTTCGGGCAGACTGCGGACACATGTCCGGAGCCCCGCAGAAGAGGCAAAGGTTGTTGGCGAAGCGGCGCTGACGTTCCTCCGGCGTAAGCTTGCCGTCCTTGCCCAGCTTGTCAGCGTAAGGCTTGGTGGCTTGCTTCGACGGGGTTTTCGGAGTTCCGGATGATGCCCGAGGGGATGTCGACGACGAGGTAGAAGGGGCGCTCCCTGAGGACTGACTAGGCCGAGAGGACGATGATGGTTTGGATTCTGAGGTGGACTTCCCAGAGGTTCCGGAAGATGACTTGGAACCTCCAGAAGGCTCCCGGGCTTGCTCCGCCTTGCGTTCCCAGTACCTGTGGTCCAGGGATTGCGCTAGGTTGCGGAGTTCCTCCAGAGAGTCTGGCTTCCCGACCTCGGAAATCCGGTCCTTCAGGCGAGCGGGGAGGCCCTTGTAGAATTGATAGCGGAGAGCGGCGCGTCCCCAGCGGACTTGCGTAGCGAGGCGATTGAATTGTGTAATATACTTGGCAATCCGCTGGTTGTCCGCCATCCGGAGGTTCTCGAGGTCATGTTCGGCTTGTCCTGTAACGTCGTAGGGGCCGAAATTGACCCGGAGTTCCTCCTGAAACACCGCGTAGGAGTACAGGAATTCCGGCGGATTACCCGAATCGCGCTCCAGGAGGTAGGGTTCGAACCACGCGAGAGCCATTCCCTTGAGGTAGGAAATAGCGTAAGTGACCTTCTTCTCGTCGGTGTCGAACGTCCTGGGGCGAGCTTTGAAGACCAGTTCCAGCTGCGTGAAGAAAGAACGGAGTTTCGAGGGGTCTGACCCGTCGAACTGGTCGGGCTCCCTGACGTTGTGGCGTTCGGACGAAGAGGACGGAGTTCCGGACGGCGCAGCGGAAGTGGCCTGGGTAAGCCGGAGTGTCTGGGCGAGCAACAGCATAGCCTGTGCCAGATCCCGTTGAGGGTCAGAAGTGGATGCGGGAGCGGGGTCCGGGAGGTGCGGTGGGAGATCTCGGGCTTCCGGGACTGGCGCGGCGGGCTGGGGGCTCTGCCGAGACGGAGTGACGAAGGGGTTGTTGGGTGACGTCCGCGGGTTCTCAGAGGGGTCAGGAGGAGGGTTGACTGAGGTGGGCGGGGGAAAACCGAGAAGTGGAGCGCCGGGAAGACGGGACGGGCCCCGCCTCCGGAGTTCCGGCGTTCGACTCGGCTAAGGGAGACTGAGTGGAGACGTCTAGGAGAGGCTGAGAACCCGCGGGACGAGTAGGAGTAGTTGGGTCCACAATGGGAACTCGGATGCGACGCGCGGAGAATCCGGGCCAAACACCTTCGGGTTCGGATGACATGACGAGACCCTCAGTGTGAGTTCGGATTCACTGTTAAGACGCGTGCCACCGGAGGGCAGAGGGAGGACGAGCGGAGGTCCGAAGGGTTTCCGAGGGAGATACCGGAGTATCCGGGGGCACGGGTGGCGGGGACTTCGGCGAAGCTATTGGCAACGCCCTGAGCGATCTCGTCTAAGTGTCCCCTATTAACTAGAGAGCACCAACAAGAGGAACGGAGAGGAGACGGAGGACCGACGGACGTCGAGCGGAGTTCCGGCGAGAGGTCGGAAGGGACGGGAGGATAGATTAGAGTAGAGTAGGCAAAGAGTAAGCAACGAGGTAAGCAACAAGAATCCGAACTGAGACAAAGGCTACTACCAGCGCGCCTTATATACTAATGGCCTTACTAGTATCGTAAGGAGTCTCGCGTCATTAGTATCGGAACTTCCGGTAACCCGAGACCCTTGACGTCACACCGGCTCGGGATCCGGTAGGTCCGACACCTATGACGTAAGACAAGACGAAGGGATAACCGAATAGGGGCGGTATGACGCGTAGTAGAAAGTGCTAGACAACTACTTAAAAGGTAGAGCGTAATCCCGTCGGAGTTTCCGCGAAGTCCCGGCGAAAACCCGGCGGACTTTCGAGGGGAGGGCCCTTCAAGTCCTTCGGGGCATGGGACGTGACAAGCTGAAGGAACGCACGGTTTGCATGGACTCTTTATACCCAAGAGGTAGCTCGGCCTCGGCCCTTTGTTGTAGAGCTGAACAGTCGCCTGACTCTGCCTTGGCTCTAGGATAGTGTCCACGAGGTTGAACTTAGCTCAGGGCTGCTCTGTGACGGATCACTGTCTGGATATTGTAGTCGCCTCGAACAAACTACGCTGGGGTACTCACTTGATGTGCCTGCTGGCCGTCGAAGCCTGAGGGTGCTTCGAGTGAGTCAATACTTGTACCCAGCGGCTCAGTACCTCATGGCTGGCGATGCAAGGGAGAGCCTGAGGTAGAACGAAACCACAAGAGCAACTCAAAGGGAGGCATGTGGCAGTTACTGAGGAGGGACACGCCAGCGACGGTCGCATGGGACTGGCAGACAGGCGCGCGCCTGTGAGCAAGATATTCTGAAATTACTGGTAATGAACCTCCCAAAAGCGTATTTCCATGAGTTTCCCAGAAGGTACAAATATGTGCAAATAGAGCCTATCGCGCGGCAGTACTGCAGTTTCATATGCAAGTCACTGTCCGTCCTCCCCCACTCAGTAGATCACACTTATCGTCTGCCTAGGGGAGACAATGATAAACTAGCGTGGGCGATAGATGGAATACGGGATACGGACTTGTAATAGAGAGGTCCGAACGCGTTGAGCGTCTGCAGGTAATCAGAGGTAATCGCTGCACAGATTATGCGTGGGCGGGTTCACAGGCGAGGCGTCCGTGGCGAGGTCCACGCTGTTTGCAGATGCTAATCTACAATCTCTTCCAGGTCGCGCTCGCGCAAAGTTGAACAGACGATGAGCATGAACGACGTATCAGGCCTACTCCATGTCGGTCACCGCGCTATGAGGCGCTGCTGTGCTTCTGTCCAAGACTGTGTTTATGTATACCGGCGGTCTGTCAGGGGACGATACCTATGTACTATCCTGTTTCTGTTGCTGTGTTCCTGTTATCCGTATTTCACACAGTTGTTGGAGGCTCGCATCAGAGGAGGACCCAACAGGTCGCGCCGCAAGTGTCCTTGAAGATGTGTTGATGCGCCCCAGCGGAGTTCGAAAAGCAGAGCAAAGGGAGATTACTGTAAGGTGAGGTAAATAAGGTATGGTGTCTACTATACTTCTCTCTTGAGTACCACCGCTTGTACCCTACGATGTCCACCGCTGAGCCCACAAAGTCTGCATCCAAATCAAAGGCCAAAGAGAAGGAGAAGGAGAAGAAGAGCAAGTCGTCGGGTGGTGGCGGGCAGAAGACTGAACGCCTCAAGACCATCGTCCGCCGTCTGCCGCCCAATCTGCCCGAGGACATCTTCTGGCAAAGCGTTGCGAAGTGGGTTACAGAGGAGACAGTAACATGGCGCGTGTACTATCAGGGCAAATTCAAGACGAGGTTCGTTTGTTCCGCTGGGGATCATCCGAACATGCGGTCATCTTCGGTGAACGCAGATTGAACAAGGAGAACATTCCCTCCCGTGCATATATTGCGTTTAAGAATGAAGAGATACTAGCCACGTTCAGCAGGGAATACGATGGGCATGTCTTCAGAGATAAGGCCGGTACGTATACACCAGTCACTCGGTGGCTGCGATGTACCTTAACGGTGTACAGGGAATGAGTCTATCGCAATCGTCGAGTTTGCGCCATTTCAAAAGGTCCCTAATGAGAAGAAGAAGCAGGACAGTAGAGCTGGTACCATAGAGAAAGGTGCGCCTTCCCCAGACAGCCGAACATCATGATGAGTGACGTTTATCGCAGATGAAGACTATATATCCTTCCTCGAATCCTTGAAGGAGGCTTCTACCAAACCATCGGACGCTGACACGCTTGAAGCACTTGGTATGCTTCGCCGTACAGTTTCTTGGTGTAATCACTCACGTTCCATGCTCGTAGTGGCCTCGATGCAGCCCCCACCGCCCCCGACCACTACACCCTTGTTAGAGGCGCTCAAAGCGGAGAAGTCCGCTCAGAAGGACAAAGAAGCCATCCTCCGTAACCACGCACACTACAAGGACCCAGCGACGCTCGGCTCTCTCGGCTCGGGCTCCAAGAAGGAGGATGGAAAGAAGAAGGGCGGCACCGCCTCCGGCGGGGGCAAAGAAAAGACAGCGGATGGCTCATCTAGCACGAGCAAGCGCGCTGCGAAGAAGGACAAAGCAGCCGCGAAAGCGGCTGCGCAACAGCAGCACGCAGGTGGCAAGGATGCGAAGCCGACATCAGCTGGGAAGGGCGGAAAAGCGGCCGGGGAACAGGGCACGCCCAAGCCGCCCAAGGCACCCCGGGAGCGGAAAGCGCAGGGATCCGCTGCTGCCTCTTCCTCAGCTGCGACGCCATCGCAGGGAGCCGATGCGTCGTCGCAAGCCGCCACCTCTTCCTCTGCACGAAGTACAGACGCATCAGGGAAAACAGACCAGCAGCAGCCTCCTCGGCGGGCCCGACTGTTCCTGGGGCTCGCTTCCCGCCAATTCGAAGCTGCGCTGAGCAGCGCTGGCGTGCCGGTGCCCACCGCCGAGCGCAAATCGCGTCGCGAACGCGAACGCGAAAAGGACAAGGACCGCCTCGCTGACTCTGGTGCCGCTCCCGAAGGCTCTTCTTCGGCGCAGACGAAGCCGAAGGAAGAGAAACGGGGGAAGCGCGAGCGGGAGGCACCCGCTGCGCCGACGATCCTGCAACGGGACGCACAAGGCGGTCCGGCGCCGCCCAAGATCCTCGCGCGGCCTCCGCAAAACAAGGGCAGCGGCGCCCCTAATACTTCTGCTGCTTCTCAGACAGCTCCCACTGCTGAAGGTGCCGAGACGTCGGCCAGTGGCCGCGGGCGCGGCAGGGGTCGGGGACGCGGTCGGGGACGCGGTGGCTCCTCAGGCTGATCTTCATCAGGACTGTCCATATCGCCACGTTCAACTGCCGGTGGCTTGTTTCCCGTGCCAGCAGTTTTTACAGCCTAATTCGCGCCGCGAACGGGGACTCAGAGGCAGAATTGAAAGGCAGTTTCCGCACTTCTCGCCCGTCTAACTTGGCACTGTCCGTTGCAGCCCGCGCCTAGTGGGTGCGGGTAGAAACTGCAGGCCTGCTGACCAAGAAGCACCTACAGGCAGGCGTTGGGAGATGCCGTGGAGACTTTGTTAGGCTGACCGCGCGGACCCATCAAGACTGTCGTATATGTCTGGCTCGTAGGGATAAGAGACGGAGATGGAGGACACCGGGTTTCCATTTAGCTGTACTACGCGAGCTATGCAGGACCTGCGCATGTCATCCGCCACACGCTCACTGGATAGAGCTGAAAGCGATTCCAAATTGATGACGATGATTTGTCGGACAACAGCCCTCGCCCACATTCCCTACAATTCCCAACGACTGTTCTCTACTCGAGACGCGATTGCGCCGGCGTTGATCGTGTCGTCGGTTCTTTCAACACGGCGGGACTGTTTCGTACTAGTCAAACGAACTCAACCCAGGGCCGACCTTACGCGCGGAAGCTGCCGTCATAAGGAGCACGTTGTTGAGGCGCGCTGCGCCCGAAATGCCGCCGTGATATCGAAGCTGAGTAGATCGAAGCTCTAGAGTGTCGTGCATTAGTGCTCATCAGTGAATGAGAACGAGCGAGCCAGACCATACCTAGCCAACGCCCACTTTGAATCGTCCAGTCCTGAGGCCTTGAGTCCTGACAGGGCTTTAATTATTGCTGCCGAACCGCACATGTCTTTCGTCGGTCTAACAGCCTCTAGCCGTCGACCACTAACCGCTTTTTAGAACGGGTACGTCAAGGTGGATTTGTACAGGCTATTAGAGTAAGGCTCACCTTATCATGATGGCTTGCGGGCATATTTCACAAGCCTCCCGCTACGGTGCCTCGTCCGCACCCCGATTGTGACCTTCCTGAGATCCTCCGGCTAGCGGGAGGTGGCGAGGGCGCTGCGGTGACCACCCCCGCCTGATCCTGCGCAGGTCCAGATCGCTGAGTCTCCCGCCGGCCTTTCTCTAATGAGAGGGCATGCGAATCATTCGCAAGCTGAGACGGTAGCATTATGGCGAGCCCGGTGATCGAATGGGCTGGTTGCAATGTCCAGTGAACGCAGATGTAAAGTGACTCGGAGGGAGACCCCCCTCCGCAGGGTCCATGATTGTTGACCACAGTGAAGAGACCGGCTCTCACAAAGAACGCTGGGTAGCAGCGCATATACGTTTGCGATGCAGCTCGACGACGACCGCAGGAGTAGATGAAGGCGGGAAAGGGGAGGAGTCGGTCTAGGGAATGTTGGTATCAAGAGGCTGCAACATTAGTTTATGGCATCCGAGCGGCGTCCAGGGATGAGTGCCTTCAGGCTGCGGATAAGACCTTTGCTCTTCTTCTTGTCCGCGGTCACCGGAGGTGGGAGGGCGCTTTCATTGTGGTCCGGGATCTCAGCATGCTTGTCCCTGGCCTCTGCCCTAAAAGTGTGACCGTTCGGCGGAAGTTGGGAAGTCAAGTCTAGAATCAACCCAGGTGTCAGACGAGAGTCGCCAGCTTGGCATGATGCTGGTTTTCAGTAGACGCACCGTCTGGACTGGGCGTCACCGATTGAGCAGTTCCAGACTCGCACTTGTCTTTCACGGCGAAGTCAGGCTGAGCGCCTAGAGAATCCGTAGATCGGAGGGCAGCAGTTAAGTCGGATCCCACTATGATAGAAAGGGTGGTCTCGGCGTCAGATGTGCAAGCACGCAGATGGAGGAGCTATCAACTTACCAGAGGGCTGAGAGCGCAAGATGTCGTCTTTGGCTTTAACGTGAGCGTTGGGCCGTTGAACGTATGGCGCTAACGAGCGGGCACCAGTAGTACCATTGTGAGGTTGAGGAGAGTTGTTTGCCTCCAGGGACGACGGTGAGGATGTAGAGCGGTCGCGACGGCGATGTGCGATTATACCATAAATTTCGAGAACGGGGATGATGCCGATGGCGACACCTATGACCGCAAGGATGAAGGATAGGATGGCTAGGATATCGAATGCGTCCATAGTCCCGAATCAAAGTCTCTTCCGGAGAGAAAAGGGCTGAGAACGTCGACTGGATAGAGTGCAGAGGTGGGAGGTGTTGCTCAATTTCTACCGCGCAGCGGATTGATTGGTGAAATGGGAACGGGATCCTCAGGTTGGGGTGTTTTTTGCGGAGGGGAGCGCATCCGAGTCTCAGACTTTTATACTCCGTCAAGCATTCTGCCAGCATGTGCGCACAAAGCTGCACCGGAGGAGTCTCGCGGTTGACGTTGAGTCTTGGCGGTGCCTATTGTACACTAGCAGGATGATCCATACCAAGTAGTTCATGAACGAAGTCCGAACAACTGCTCGTACAGCCACTGGCCATGCTCCAACAAACAAAGAGCAGGAGCGAGTGGGACTCACGACACCGGCCTAAATTGCGTGGGAACTTCATCATGCTCGCGAATACCAGTACGAATCTTTCAGGCATTGTGAAAAACAGCAAAACCAGAGGTATGGTTCACATACCGCCCGCACAAGACACAGCGGCCTTGAGGGACACCGTTGCCGATGTTCCGGGGTCCATCGTGCACATGGACTTTTGTGCGCCGGACCATGCCATGGCATCGCGGACTCACGTGTCCTTTGGGCCTTTGTGCTATACCTCGAGGACAGTACTAGTGCGGATGTCTTCTCCCCTTTGTCTTCGAAAAGGTTGCTGTACTCCTCTTCAGACTTTGACTTGTAAGTAAGTCTGAGTGTTCCATTCACCTGATATGCATCATGGACAATGGTTACTACTGCGAAGACTTAAGTGGGATACTTGTTGAGCACGGTAGCCACAGAACCAGTACTCTCCTCTCTTGCTCGTAAGATCCTATAGATATCAAGCACACGTGTGGGTTCCTTGGCTTGCAGATGTCAATTCGATGTAATTAGCCAGGAGCAGGCCGGCGTCGCTCTGTGGGCGAGCCCAAGTCATGCACTCGATCGATATCGTTCTCACGGACGATGGCCAAGCTGTCTCCGGACGTGCGTATGTGGTGGGTACTCGGGTTTGGTTCCATCCTCGACGGCACGGCCTCGAAGGTGGCCACCGTGACCGTGGCAAACGATGATGGTTTTCGTATGTGGCTTTTTTGGACGTTTCTCAATGGGTCCGGTGTTGTTGGGTGACCGGGAATATATCAAGCATCGCGCTCGCATCCTCCCAAGTCTATCGAGCCCCACTCTGGAGTGTCGAGTCGTGACTGATATGCCCTTCATGACGAAATATACTGTACTACACAGATGCCTTGTACATTCCAGGCTTGTCAATGATCATACGAGATCTACAGCCATTCTCTTAGTGACAAGCCCGTGGGCGACGAGTCTCCGGGATTGTCCTACGCCTGCTCGTGGGGCGCCTTACTTGCTACGAACGCACACCGGGTGTTTTCCGCCGCAGGCTCAATTTCGGGTGCGCTTCCGCTGACGTTCGTGTTCTCGCCTTCTTGCAAGACGATGCGACTCTTCCGCTCGAGTGTGTACTCTGGCCATGTCGGAGACCGTGCGAGCTTGTGCGTATTCGGGTTGCCGCTGCGGACGAACGAGAGCCAGTACGCGATGAGCTCTGCGGCGAATGCCTGGTCAATGGGGCGCTGGGGCTGAAAGGTCGTTGTGCCGTTGAAACTGAGCGCAATCACTCATGCTCATCAACGACTGGGTGAAGCTCTAAGCGTGAGCGAGCGAGCTTACCCGGTGGACGTGCCGCGGAACATCATCCAGTTCTCCGCGGCGTGGCCGACAACATTCGAGCCGGACGTCGGTACCGCCTGGTTGTAGCGGTATGTGTAGGCTTTGTTCTTCCTGGCAGCGGCTTGGCCGATGATGGCTCTCTGTATCACAGACGTCAACGAGGGACTTCTGCGCGGGTTGTTCGACCTACTGCACATATGAGCTCAGATTCACCTGTGGCCACTATGAAGCGTTGCGTGGGTGAGTCGAACGCAGACTCGGGATAGTGCTCGAGGTATTCCTGCAAGTCCTCGGTGGTGAGACCGGGAAAAAACGACTTGAGCGCCGAGGTGATGTTGTTGGCGCTGGAAAGCGTCTCATTGGATGTCGACCTAGCAATGTGATTGTGTTCGGAATCGAGAGTATTGTGTTGAGAACGAGCCGCACATACCCCACAATCACAGGCACGTCCGCGAAGTTGCCCTTGAGGATCAGTTCCGTAGGCAACCCTGTCAAGAGCTTTCCGTCGATGACGGGATGGAACGCATTGTATGCGCCGGTACTAAAGAAGCGCGTGAGTCTGTCTGTGTGTTGCACCGCGAAACTATTGTCAAATGAGTCTCTTACAAGTTGTACATCGCAGCGTCCTGGGCACGCGCGAGAGCGCCCACGCTTGCCTTACGAAGGCACGCCACACGCGCCGCGACCGTCTCGGATTTGCTACCGCATCCAGCCTGTGCAGCATAGAAGTCGAACAAAGGCTGACAGCAGTAGCGTTATTAGACGCGCTCCGCTTCGCTTCCCTAGAAAGCAACAATGCGCTTACCCTTTGTTGCTCAGGTGTGGGCAACGGCGTCCTGTAGACACTCTGCGCGATTGCTTGCGAGAACAACTTCTGCGCTTCATGGGCGACGAGATGAAGCTCAACCGACGACCCGCCGGCGCTCTCCCCGTTGATGGTGACTTGGCTGGGATCCCCGCCAAAGGCACTGATGTGTTGCTGCACCCATTTCAGTGCCTGGACTTGATCTTGGAAGCCGGCATTTAGGTCACCCAGGGTATTGTCTGCCAGTTCCGGCGCGGCGAGGAACCCGAACGAATCCAAACGATAGTAGACCGACACGATGACGACGTTGGGAGACTGGTGAATCCAATGGTCGAAGGGCCAATTCGCAGGATTGCCGTAGACATAGCCTGGGTAAGAAATCAGCACATCCACAGCGAACTCAAAGAGTGCGCTGATGGACCTCCTCCATGGATGTATACCAAGACCGGTACTGTAATAGGCTATGTCAAACTATGTAATGAGAGAATCTTTGAGGATGATCGCTTACATCGATCTCCAGGTTTCGCGCCTGCAGGAGCATATATGTTGAGGTTCAGGCAGTCTTCGCTCCCTGCACCACCCGCCTCGCCAGCTGCCACGACGAGGACATGATTCAGTCTGAAAGGACGTACACATAAAATGCCATTGACTCCTACCTCCGGTGCTACCTTGAATGCAGAAGTCCGGGTAGACGTTCGCAGCGACAACTTTGCCCCTGCTTTCGCGCGCGACCCGAGCCGTGTCGAGCGGCAGCGGTGCTCGGAAGCGCCGTTCTCCAAGTGGCGGCTCGGCATACGGGATGCCCAGGTATGCGACTGTGTTGGGGTAAGAGAGGTTGCCTTGATATTTTGCATAACCAAGATCGACGATGTTTGGAGGACGTGCTGCACACGAGAAGGCCGCAAACAGTAGAGAAGCCCAGATGCAGAGACCCATGAGGAGCAGAGTCAATGCTATCGAGCTGGGAGATACCACCCTGACTGCATCGGAAGTCCAAGGAGCAGAGGCTCTCTTATATTCCGACGACAGGTATTGAGGAAGAAGAGGGCGCAATCTGCTGCTTCTGCTGCGAAGACGGGATGAGGACATTTGGATCGCATGACTGGTCACGATATAACGACCCACGGAGGACCCTGTATCATAGGACGGGCGACGTTCACCATGGAATCTTAATATGCTACCAGTACCGTGTTCTACGAGGAACACAGGCGAAGGCGCGGTTGCGGACATCGGCATATTGAGAAGTGAAGCTCGAGGGAGGACCTGCGTCCACGTGCCTGAGTCCGGGGTTCCGCCGAGAGCCGCGTGAGCTACCACGGGCCGTACAATGCCACAGGCGGCGGAGCCGCGCAGAAGAATCGGCCGGTACGCCAAGGTACTAGAAGAGCCTTGCATATAACTGTGCTACAATTCACATGTTGGTCAGTGCTTTTCAAACTGTTATCTGCGTGACCACACGCACCGACGGACTGCGGAGCGTATACCAATATGCGAGATATACTGACGCTGCAGCAAACGCAAGCAACGTCTTCCAGTCACGGCCGTTGTGCGTCAGCACAAGAGTAAGCCAGTTCCACGATCGTCCACCAGCACCAGCTTGGCGTGCTTGAAAGGTCTGATCTTAGTACCAGTCTGCTTGTAGGACCATAGCCGGATGATATTTCTTAAGGCTTTCGTGTACCGCGCGTCGTGGTATACCTTGATGTAGTCGCATAGTTGAAGAGACCCGCCAGGCTCTCGCGGTCCATCGTCTGAAGACGGACGAGTCCATTCTTCCACCGGTGTTGAGCCCCGGTCGTGAGAACCGATCTCGGAGTATAGAGGTGATGAGGACGCAGATCTGAGGTTACTTGCGGTATTGAACGCAAGAGAGAGCGGTCCAAAGTTCCCAGCGTCCCTTAAGGTTTGGAGGAAGCCCCAGAAGTCGAGCAGTCCATCCTTTGTCCAAGCAATTGAGGCATCACCCAGCTCTCCGTCGGGACATTCTGGTAGGAGACGTCCTGACTGAGATGACTCAAGATGGGAGGCATTGGAGAAAAGGGTAGCGGAGGCGGCACTCTTCCAGGGTAGCTGGCCACGGACTGGGATGATCCATGAAACGCGAGCGAACGGGTCGCTCAAGAGGTCTTCCACGGAGGCCGCAGTGTGGGGGTCAATAGGCAAACTTGGTGTTTTGAACGCAGTCTCGCGATCTAGAGCCGGCCAAGAATAATAAAGAATCGCTGGCGTCGGATGAAAATGAGGCTGACAACGGCTCGTCAATGTAGGGTTAGTATTATCGTGCATTTGTGCAAAACCTACCAGGGGAACGAGTTGCCAGATGGAAGCGCTCTCATAGCGCGATCGTTTGGGTGACGGCGTACCAGAGTACTCAAGCTCGCCGATTCGTTTCTTGGATTCAGCACTCTTCTTTTGACTATCCTCCTGGCATATTCTCAAGCCATGATGACCGCCCACGCGCATGGTCTCTGCGTCCGTGCAGGCGCTGGAGGGCGGCGCATCCTTCGTCGCAAGCATCTTATGCAGAACAGTGTGATCAAACTCCCCCAGGTCTTCAAGGGCCCATGTATCGTCCTCCATAGAATGAGGTTCAGACCACTCTTTCGCCTCTACACCCGACGAGGCGGGCATGGACATGGCCAATTGAGGTGCGCGCTCATGTAAGCGCCAAGCATTACCGTTCATACCTATACAACGAGCTGTGAAACTTGAACACTGTCAAAAATACGAGGTCGACATACGAAAGGCAGACATATCTGGAGCCTGTGGGTAGCGCCATTGAATGCCATCGCGAATGGTCCATACTAGATCCACTGCTCTGTCGAGCACTGAGCGTTCATAGGCGGTTTGAAGTTCGGGGCCGCGAAAATCCTCGTCCTCGCCAACGAGGCAATGGACTGTAATATGTATCCCGGCCATCCTGTAGTCTTGACCTTTGCCAGAGATCTGTTGCTCCGAGAGAGAAGCTGATACAGGAGCTTCGAACGACGAAGACAGCGTGAAAGTTCAAGTCAGCTTGCAGGAAGGGATAGTCACGTGCACTGGGGTATGTGGGGGCTGCTTGTGAATATGTCCGGGGACCGACAAACTCATGCGGATGTTTGCTTTCCCCTACTTGACGCTTCAATATTCAATGCTCATCGAAAACCACCTGCAGCAGGTACAGTCTGATGAGGCCACGGACCCTTCTGAAATGGCGATACATAAAGCATATTATCCAGGTTCCTATGCTTGTGTGGCTGTCGTAACTCGGGAAGCGGTGTTCACTAGCACTGTCCATACCACCCCGCGTGGGAAGGTTTGACAACGTCCGTGCTGCACTGGTGCCTAAGTACTGGTGCATGCGTGGCCTATGCATGGCCACTGACCGGAACCGCCGGACTTAAAGGCCAGCTCGAGCCTGGGGAGTATTGTATACAAGCCGACGCTTCTCCAACTTTCTGTCACAGAACACCGAGGATGCACCAGTGCTTGCAGATCCACGAAATCCTCGCTCTCATATTCGCCGAAATAGACGGCCATGTCTTCGACTCGCGGGTCGTGGTCCCACCCCGGATTGTACACCGCGACGTCTCGATGCTCCGAACCCTGGCCGGCCTCGCGCGGACTTGTGTCGCCTTTCACGAGCCCGCCTTGGACGTTCTATGGCGCGAGATACCTGATCTCTACGTCCTGGTCTACAATCTCATGCCCACAGAACTCCTCAGTTATGACGACAGCAGGCGGCATCTGGTCAGTATCCCCTCAACGCGCACTGATATTTATGCCTGTGCTTGACGCATCTCATCTTGTCAGACGCTTCTGCGGGAGGCGGATGCAGCTACCTGGGAACGGCTGTACCCATACGTGCGGCGGATTCGCGCTGTCGGGTTACCGACACGGCCGTCTGGTGTGCCTTCTCGGACTCTGGATGCGGAAACGATACTGCGTCCTCTAGATGCCTTTCTCCGACGTCATGCTGTTGATCCCAAGATTCCCATCCCTTACCTGAATCACTTGGAGTATCAGCCTTTCTGGACTGATCAGCACTACTCTCGCATCCTCCTCCACCCCAAGCTAGAAGTTCTCTATCTACCTACGATGTTGTTCTCCGTGAGTCTCTTGCCGCTGTGAATCATGGTGTCGCGCTGATCAGACGGCGTCCTGGGCCTTACTGGACCTAGTCTTCTCTGGATGATGAAGTGTACAAGACTCAGAACTTCTTCACCCTGATACATCAAGTTACTCCGCACATTGGCCCGGCGCTATGCAGATTGGAATGCCTGTGCACTCTCTGGATCAAAGGGACTGTGTTGGATGCGGATTCTCTCTCACATCTCAGCCAACTTCCAACTCTCACCTCTCTCGGGCTGGAAAACGGGTGGAGCGGGGTCCGCTATCGCCCTCGCTCCGCGATGCAGGATCGCGCTTTCCCTGCCCTCAGGGAGCTTTTGGTGTCTATCGCCCATGCTGAGGCTCCCGACTTCCTCGGACACATTGACCCATCGTTTCTGGATGCCGTTACTGTATACTGGGAATACCTCTTTTGCGATGCGAGCTCCTCAGGCAACGTGCTGGAAAGCATTCTGATGAAGCTGGGCGAACTCCGCCAGCAGCCACGTCACGTCAGGGTTGTGCTCGACGAGACTATGGAACGTATGCTTCACCGTCCTAGTCCAAGCCACGCACTGAAGCCTCTGCCCGGCAGTGCCGAGTCCCTGGAGCCTATCCTGTCCTTCACTTGCCTATGTACCCTCAAGATCGGCATCGACGTCGTCTTCCAGCTCGACAACGACTTCATCTCCGAAATCTCGCAGCATCTGCCCAACCTGGAGTCGCTTGCTTTGGTGCCGTTGCTCAAGACGGACTTCTCGCTCGTGCGATTTCAGCAAGAAGAGCAAGAGACGGGTCAGGAGGACCCCGGCATGGATACACGAGATACGGATGGCGGTGTGCGCAGAATGCTTCCCACATTCGACGGGCTTGTATCGCTCGTACAAGGCTGCCCTCGACTGTCAACTCTCAAAGTAGCCGTGGAAAGCACCATCGTCGCTTCAGACGCGATAAGTTGTGCATCGCGGGACGGAAGCCGCGTGCGCCATATGGAATTGTGGGCCACTGGCCTCGATCCACGCCTCCCCGATGCAGCCTTTCACAAGTTCTTCACTGCTTACTTCCCTCTTCTTGACTACCTCCACGTTGTGCTGCCCATCGAACCACATAGCCAGTCGGAGCTTGATCCCGCCGTGAGGGATGACCTTATTTCCGTGCCCATATCGAGGGATCAAGCTCGCGCAAGGTGGGACGCTATCCTGAGGGAGATGCCGCTGAGAACCTCCGTCTGAGTACTACAAGTGGGTGCCAAAAGTATGGAAACACCCTACCATTTCCGGTAGTTGATTTGTTTTGCTCGCCATGCATGCAATTATTCACGTCCTGATACCCAACTGGTCATGTAGAAAACTACAGATGTCTGAGTACTAAATGCAATGTGTTGGGATCCAGTAGCCATTTGGAATCATCCAATGTTAGTATTATTTTGATCTCTGTAATTAGTGCTGTCAGCTATAGCACTTTGCGTGCCATTTTCTCAACACTCTTATCAAATCTCGCCAAGGTGTGTCAATGCATGTGTAGGTCATAGAGGTGTCTATCGTATATCTGCTGAGGCCTACCCACAATCATCTAATCATATATCATATAGGGGTAAACTTTAGAAGGCTGATCTGAGGTCATGATGGCAGAGGGGTATACGGTACAAATTCTTCCATGGCCTCACATCAAGTTACATATATCCAGACATAATTGCTATGCTAGGAGGTTGTTATTGGCGATAGATGTATCCTACAGTATATAGTATAGCAAGCAGAATTTGCAGCACTATTGTGTGTGACCAAGTTACTTGAGAGTCCTATAACCTCACTTAGTTTGAGAGTCAATGAGTCAATATGGGTGGGCCTCAGCAGATATATGATAGACACCTCTAGGACCTACACATGCATTGACACACCTTCATGAGATGTGATAAGAGCATTGAGAAAATGACACACAAAGTGCTATAGCTGACAGCACTAATTACAGAGATCAAAATAATACTAAAATTGGATGATTCCAAATGGCTACTGGATCCCAACACATTGCATTTAGTACTCAGACATCTGTAATTTTCTACATGACCAGTTGGGTATCAGGACGTGAATAATTGCATGCATGGCAAGCAAAACAAATCAACTACCGGAAATGGTAGGGTGTTTCCATACTTTTGGCACCCACTTGTAGTAGGGGACTGCCGGCTTGGGGGTGAGTACCATCATTTGTACTCAGTCTGCACTGAGCGCGCGATCTGACCGGCTGATTGTGACATTCCCGAAGAGTCCCTTTTGTACACGGACACTCCCTGTTTAGTGACTAGTGACCTTTCGGTGATGCATATAAGTACTTGGACTACAAGGATTGCCCTTGATTGTAGGTGTACTAGTATGAAGCGCCCTTACCACTGTCGAGAAATTCGCCACTGCTTTTGTGCACCGTAGATCAATGTAATTTCAGTCCATGCGTTCAGCGGAAGCGCGGATATGATATTGCATGCCCTCCTCGACTGGGAGACCGTTGAGAGTGAGCGAGAGATCTAATAGAGGACGAGAGGCCGGCGGGACTCGTAGCAGATAAGATTAGATTATGTTTTATAGGCCGGCGCGCTTGATCGAGATGACTCGCGACGACGACTTGGGATGCTCAGGCTGCATCGATTTCAGCCTCGCCGTTTGTATATAGCTCCTCCTCCTCCTCCCCGCTACTGCCTCCGTCGTCCACGTCTGCCTCAGCCCGCTATCTATCGCTCTCATTCAACCGCTATGGCCACCCCGGTTGCCTCCACGTCGCAGCCCGCGCAAATCCCCGCCCTCGAGACTTCCCACCACGACGGCGCGAACACGAAAAAGCCGAAGGATAAGAAGGCGAAGGAGAACGCGTCCGCGCACCCTCTGGAGGTGAGCGAGAGGTCATTCGGGACTGGATATGAGGATCTGACTGTTTGTGGCAGCTCGACCCGCCTCCCGAGTTCTTCGATCACCGCCTCAAAATCTTTGAGAAACTGAAGGCCGACTATGATGAGTGGGTCAAGAGTGCGTAACTCGTGCCAGAAATGTCTGCTTATCGTGAGTGACTGACCGACAATGTATGCGTCGCAAGACCAACCTCGTCAGGAAATCACCGTCACCCTGCCTGATGGGTCACAGCGCAAAGGCACGAGCTGGGAGACGACCCCCATGGACGTTGCGAAAGAAATCGCTCAGAGTCTTGCCGACCGCGTAGTTATTGCCAAAGTGAGTTTGCGTGCTATCATGGCGACCGGTCCAGCTGCGATCCTCGCCTCATCCAATATCTTCCGCTATCCTACAAGCAATCCTGTATCTTCTAAGCCACATGCGACTCCACGTCATGGCCGTGAAGCCTGAATGTCGCAGAGTTCTTGCGGGAGTTGTGCTGTCCTAGCATCATGGATGATTCGTTTCGGATCGCTCCATGGATTTATCCGTTGGTGTGGCTTAGGTTGATCTCTGCACTGCGCGCGGGGCCCGCATCTTCTAATGGACAGTAAGGACTGACAACAACTTGACTTGTAGGTGAACGGCGAGCTTTGGGATTTGGAACGCCCACTCGAGGGCTCCTGCAACCTAGAGCTACTTGACTTTGAGCACCCAGAAGGTAAGCCTGGTCGTCTGTAGCAAGTTCAATCTAAACGCATATAATTGTAGGCAAGCGTGTTTTCTGGCACTCCTCTGCCCACGTCCTGGGTGAGGCTGCAGAGCGTCACTATGGTTGCCACTTGTGTATCGGTCCTCCGACGGACGATGGTTTCTTTTATGAGATGGCCATCCCGGATCGGTGCGTCGGTTCACATGCCTCACCATACTTGGCTGACCAACGACGATGCATTCAGCCCTGTTGTTAACAGCGACTACCCTGCTCTCGAGAAGGTTGCAGAAAAGGTCATCAAGGAGAAGCAGAAGTTCGAGCGTCTCGTCGTCCCGAAGGAGACGCTGCTCGAGATGTTCGGGGTGAGTGCTTTTGCATGCATGTGCCTGTATCATGTACGCTGATATCCTCCACAGTACAACAAATATAAGAAGTACCTCATCGAGACCAAGATTCCCGATGGCTCGTCCACGACGGTGTACCGTTGCGGACCGATGGTCGATCTTTGTGTTGGTCCTCACATCCCGCACACGGGCAAGATCAAGGCGTTTATGGTCACAAAGGTTAGCCCACCGCCTCTAATTTATATCAGAACGTCTCAAACGGGTACCTGCAGAACTCCGCCTCATACTTCCTGGGTGATGCCAACAACGACTCCCTCCAGCGCGTCTACGGTATCTCTTTCCCGGACAAAAAGCAGCTGCAGGAGTACAAGAAGTTCCTTGAGGAGGCCGCGAAACGCGACCACAGGAAGATCGGCAAGGAACAGGAGCTCTTCTTCTTCAACGATCTTAGCCCAGGAAGCTGCTTCTTCCTTCCTCATGGCACTCGTATCTACAATACGCTCATTGAACTCATGAGGGTGCGTCTATCAACCAAAGTGTAAAAGCCTACGACTGAAACTTCGTACTCAGTCCGAGTACTTCAAGCGTGGATACCAAGAAGGTAGAGCATCTCTCCCCTCCTATTGTGCCGCAGCCCGCTCACAACACTCTCAGTCATCTCGCCCAACATGTACAACAGCAAACTGTGGGAGACATCCGGCCACTGGCAGAACTACAAACACGACATGTTCACGCTCGACGTCGAGAAGGAGAAGTGGGCGCTGAAGCCGATGAACTGCCCCGGCCACTGTCTCATCTTCGACTCGCGCGATCGCAGCTACAAGGAACTCCCTATCCGCATGGCTGAGTTCGGTATCATCCACCGTAACGAGGCGTCCGGTGCGCTCACGGGATTGACGCGCGTACGCCGGTTCGTGCAGGATGATACGCATGTCTTCTGTATGCCCTCGCAGGTGCGTCTATGGTCTCTAAGATTATACGGCAGGAGCGTGCTAACAATCTTATTAGATTGAGGACGAGATCGCTGCGCTATTCGACTTTATGCAGCACATCTACGGCCTCTTCGGCTTCGAGTTCCACCTCGAGCTCTCTACCCGTCCGGAGAACTATCTCGGAACGATCGAGACCTGGGATGCCGCAGAAGACGTACGTATTGCTCGTTACCCACGTGCAGTCCCAAGTGGGTCTAACGCAACCCGCTCCCTCGATAGCAACTCAAGAAGGCGCTCGAAAAGTTCTACCCCGGCAAGTGGGAGATCAACCCGGGCGATGGCGCGTTCTACGGTCCCAAAATCGACATCACGATCCGCGACGCGCTCCGTCGTGCGTTCCAGTGCGCGACGATCCAGCTCGACTTCCAGCTCCCCGAGCGCTTCAACCTCAAATACCGCAGCGCAGACGAGGCTGCAGCCGCGGACGCGGGCAAGCCTCCCGCGCGTCCGGTCATCATCCACCGTGCGATCTTAGGTAGCTTGGAGCGGTTCATTGCGATCATCACCGAGCATTTTGCAGGCAAATGGTACGTGGTTATCTTCTCGTTCAGGCACATACACGAGGTACCGATGCTCCACCGCTTGTCAGGCCCTTCTGGCTCTCCCCTCGTCAAGTCCTCGTCGTCCCGGTGGCCGTACCCTACGTGAGTGCGGCCTCGATATCGTCGGTATCCCGCATCGCTGACATGACCTTTGATACAGAGGGAATACGCTTCCGAGGTCGCAGACACACTGAGCAAACTTGGCCTGTACGTCGACGTCGACAACGGTGAGAATACGCTCCCCAAGAAGATCCGTAACGGTGAAATCGCACAGTACAATTTCATCCTCGGTGTGTACCTCCATCCATGTCATAGCGTCAGCCGAGAGGAGTTCGCTTACGGGTGTCGCTTCATAGTCGTCGGCCAGGACGAACTCGACACGCGCTCCGTCAATGTACGGAACCGCGACGACGTCGGTACGAAGGCGCGCACGGAGACTCTACCCCTCGACGTGATCGCCGAGAAGCTGCTCGCACTCAAGAACTCGAGGAGTCTCCACAACACGCTGTAGATTGAATCTCTTGTTCAGTCAAGTTATGTATTCTAAGAGATGTGCTCAGTCTTATGGGCTCAACGCGTCGATGTGGTGCAATAGAATCAGTCTTGCCCCATCAACCATAGCCGTGCCGATTGCATGCAAGTACGTTCAACAGGCTTGCTCTTTGAGGTGAAGAAAGCTACTGTCTATGAGGAGCGTCTGGACGGTCTTCGACTGGCGGAGACGGCATTATGAGATACATTTTCTCGACTGAATAAGCGAGTAGCCTCACCTGAAAGGCAATAACAAGGCCCGAGTCGGCGAGTAGGGTATCGGATCATCAACAGGTATCTTCTCTCCCCACATGAACGACGAGTATATACCGAGGAACCCTTTCCCGAGCATGATGTCGCCGAGGCAGTACAAAAGCCCGGACAGGAGAAAGGCGACGTGGACTTGTACTTGGGACGAGAGCCAGGTGCCGCGCGGGATACGGAGCGTCTGGACCGCTAGCTTCCCCAAGGGAGCGAAATGCTGCAGAGACGGTAACTATGTCAGCAAGGAAAGAATGACAAGGCGCGTGAGTGCGCCAAGTACGGAGACGTACACGACGCAGCAGCTGGTGCCAGACACGTCTGTGATATATCGACTATGTCAGCACATACAATGCACACCCGAGCGGTCAGAACGATATACGTATACATACCCCCATAGGCGACGGACAGTATACGCCTCGGACCCAGGTCCAAGGAGGTCGGACCAATCCTCAGGACGCCACAGTCCTGTCGCGACGGCAAGCATAGAAACTATCAGGTAGAGGGCGTTCATTGAGAAATAGCTGGTGAGCATGTATGCGGCCGTACACGTCGAACGTTGGAGGTACCCATGAAGACCGGGAGAGAACTGCAAGTGCGCGGTCTCTGGGAGATATAGATGGAGATGGGTATGTATGAACGCTCTCAGCGCGTCGAAGGCGAGGAAGTTGAGGATAGCTCTGCGCAACGCTTGTAGAATAAACCGCCGGCTTGTTACCTTCAACGCGGGACGGACATTGGCAACCTGTCCTCATGAAAGTGTCAGCATCAGTTCCCAGTATACCATGGTGCAAATGCTAGTTAGTGACCTGAACGTTCATGCCAATGAGGCGCCAGTTGCGGATGATACAGAAAGCATCCCAGCTTCTGGTGTAGACAGGCTTTTCTGTCAGAGCAGTAGGATCCCGGAGATAGCGGAAGTCTTCAATCGGATCCGCGAGCAAACCGAACAGCAATATCTTGAATACCATATTGCCGAACACGACGCTGCCCACGATGTAATCGTCCTGTGGGTTTCCCATGGTGTACGTCGCGCAGGCGTAGACTGGGATGCATGCCAGAACGAGTGACACTGCCGTCGTGAAGATACGCGGCGGCCTGCCAAGTGCCATCAGACAGGCAAGGACGATATCTGGGAGAAGAGCGAATGCGAGGACTGGTAAATAGGGTCGCTCAATCGAAATCCCAGTTCGCAACGCCGCCGACGTTGAGACTGGGTCCGCCATAGTCATTGACGTCCTTTGAATCCTACGACTGAGAATGGTTCAATGTGCCGTCCTCGTAGATGAGCGTCCGAGAGATCATGGCCTCAGCAAGTTTATGTCGTGACGGACTCACCTGGCGAAATGACGATGAGTCAAGAGTGGAAGCTTCCACACGTAGCCGCCACATAGTCGCCACCATTTGCTCGCGCATGTCATAGCAGCTGAAAGCCGCAACAGATGCCATATTTGTCGCACGATCGCGCCCGGAAGATGAATCAACACCGCGGCCACTCAAGGGCGCTGCGGGCGAGGTTCCTGTCAACCGAAGAACGCCGACACTCAGCTCGTGCTACCTGAGTGTTTTGATCATCAAGTTGCACGACGTCTGACTCCCAGATGAGCAGGAATGAGACAAAAACAGGCCCCGATAGCATAGAATCCTGTATTTTGAGAATTTGTCGTCAAAGTTGACATTCATGCAGATCGTGACTTTGTACATACGTACTGTATCATCGCGAATATTGCGCGCCGGCGGCGCCGCCACCGAGGCACCCTCGTACTCCCGAGGTCATGTTCGGTAACGTTGAGGGCTTGATCTTACAGATATTACTGTCAGGCTTCTGCATGATGCTTAAAATACGCCTGTACCGGCTCAGACTGAATTCATATACGACGCTGCAAGAACTGCGCGGCCAATCCGGCATGTACTAATAAGGCTCTGTCACGCAACATCTCACCCTACAACGAGCAGAGTCACCATGACACGAAACAATCCAGTGCGTGTGTCTACTGAGTTCCTGACATGTGTCGGCTGAACATGCGAGCGTCAGGGGCGAAAGAGGCAAGAAAAGTCCAGATGCGACAACTCACATAAGTGGCATGATGAGCGTACGAGTGGGCGAATAGCGCATCACGTCGGTCGACGCCATCCCGGATTCGAACAGCCACGAGTAATACAACGGCCCCGAGGAAGTGAACCAGAAGTAGACCCAAATGTACCCGAGGATGCGCATGACTCTGCTCGGCCTTCCGCTCCCACCTACACGTCCCAGTCCGAAACGCTTGGCGAGAGCAATGACAGTATCCTCTGCGGTCACCGCGAGGCCGTTTGCGGCGAAAAATAAAGAGGAGCGGCCAAAGTGTTCTTTCCCTAGCATGAGGTCTCCCATGCAGTGTAGTAGGGAGGAGAGTGCGAACGCAACGTGCACCTGCACCTGTGACGAAAGCCAAGTACCCCGCGGGACGCCAAGTAGTTGGACGACGAACTTCCCCCAGTGCGAAAAATGCTACAGATTAAACGTTCATGAGCGAAGGGCCAAGGAAACGGAAGGCATGCTTACGCGGCGCAAAGCCTGATGCCAGGCCCGTCTATGTGCAGCGAGTCAGAGACCGTCCTGAGCGAACATACAGTAAGATCATCACGTACCCCCATAAACGACGGACGGTGTATGCTTCCGACCATGAGCCGAAATATTCCGGCCAATCCTCAGGATTACCGTGACCAAAACGGGTCGCGACGGCAACCATGGACATGACGGTGTACGACAGCTTCAGCAAGAGATACAGCCTCACCAGCCATATCCCGCTGCAACCCGTACGTATCAGGTAGCCCAAGGCTCCGCTATAGAGATGCGCAGGAGCGGCGGAACCGGGTTTGTAGAAGTATTGGTAGCTGTGGATGAAGTAGGCGATCATATCAAGGAGCGCGAGACTGATGAGAAGCTGTTGCAGTCGCCTCCAAAGGAATTGTGACCTAGTCCCCTTGAACGGGGGTGGAATATTAGCGACCTAGTCTTGCACTGCGTTAGAAAGTCTGCGACGTGGTGTTGGACTCAGTCAAGCGTACCTGAGCGTTCGTACCGATGAGACGGGTATTGTGGATTATGCACAAACTATACCAGATTTTCGTCAGGAGGGGCTTCTCAGTTAGCGGAGTCGGTTGCCGTAAGTAGCGAATATCCTTGATGGGGTCGGTCAACCATGTGAAGAGCGTGATGTTCAGGATCATGCAACCAAAGCCGACGCAGCCCATTAGGTAGTCGTCTTTGCGGCTTCCCAACGTGTACGCCATGCAGGCATATACTGCGGCAGACAAAAGTAGCAACGAAGTCCCAAGCTTGATCGGAAGAGGAGGCCGCAAAGCCATCAAACAGGCAAGTACTACCTCCGGGAGGATGAAGAGCGTCAAAACAGGAAGCCGAGGCCGCTCCGAATCAACGGCATATTGGGCAAAGGAAGCTGCGTCCGCCATTGCGGAGGTCCCTGCGAATACGCCAGTAAGGAATAACATATTCCGGCAAAAAGCGTGTATAGACTCACCGTTTTGAACCTTTGAGGATGCGCGAGAGAGCGAGCACGGGCACCTGGAGAAGTCGTTGCCAGCTGTCGCCTTTAGATATACATACACCGATGAAAATGACCATGAAGCGTCTGGACAACACTGTCTCAGCATGTCATGACGGCTAAGCAGGGGACGCGATTATGATGGTTGAGGTTTGGAATTGTGAGACGAGTTGAAGCGATCATGTCTCAGAGGGGCGGTGGATAGGGCCGCACGGCGAACAATTGGCAAATACTGTACATAATCCAGTGAGTATAAGTCTGGACTCTGTTGATGAAACTCCTCCACATTCAGTGGTGACAAATTTGGTCGCTGTCGGTGCCGCCTGACACCGCCGCGTTTGCCGCCGAGCCGCGATACTAATTGGCAGCCTGTTCACATTTGATTGGAGTACTTAGTGCAGCGTGCTGTTCCAATCCAGCCTCTCCAACACGTCCAACACGGTCATAAAGTTGCTGTTGACATAGCGCGGCTATTGGGTCCCTATAACACTTCGGCTGCAAATGCGGATGAGAGAGGCACGCGGCGAAAAGGCGAAACGGCGAAACAGGCACGACAACTCACACGAAGGGCAGTATGAGCCAGTGTTGTGCGGGTCGGCCGATTGTTGACACGGTCGGCCAAGGTTGTGAGGTTGACCAAGTGTTGGCCAAGGTAGAGGTCAACTTTCGCACGGTGGTCGACCGCCGACCACCCTCTTCGGACAGATGTAAGCGCTCACGAGGCTTCGACGCGGCCGCACACAAATTGAATTCTCCACATCGCACATCCCCTCTATGCCCCAGTTTGTATGCATAGCAAATAAATTGGAGAGGTTTATAGTATATCTAAATACGTTTGGAGTGCTCGAACAAACTGGACAGATGAGAATGCAAGCAAGTAAGATCACACATGAGCCGGACAATAATATCGATCTTGCAGGCCATACAAAGTACTGTTATGCTTGTACCATAAGTCAGGAGAGCTACGACATTGAGAATAGCTCATCTGCCATCTCATCCGAGCCTCTACCTTCTGCAGAATCATCCTCACCATCCGGC
>CCBP010000021.1:49899-109133 GCA_000765035.1 Trametes cinnabarina
TCTGTCCGGACGGCAGGCTCCATACTGTATATAATCAGTAAAGGAAGCACACCAAGCAAATCGTGTACTCACAAAATACTTCTATCTCATGTGCCTCCCGATGTCTTCCATTCTGCTCATCTAGCTGCATCTCGTCCCCAACGCGCTTCTGTAAGCATAACTTACACCATATCTTCGTCTTGCCATGCTCCCCCGTCGTCTTCGATTGTGGATCCCTCGGAGTTTCGGAGTAGCCCGGATGGTCATAGAAGTGAGCACGCCACCATGCTCTGGGGCCCGTAGCCTTGAGTTGCTTGGATTCGGTGTATGTGGCAGCCATGGTAGGTGAAGTCAAGAGTGATTAGTGCATGTATTCATCAAGAGCGACATATCTACAGTAGGAAGTACTAAGAGATCGATGGAGGCCATCATGGTCGAGGCAACTCGCACAGCTGAACACGCGATTGATGGGAGGGGACGCGCTCGTGACGCGTTCTCAGCCAATCGGAAGCCATGCCGCATGGCCTGGGACAGTCGACCGTGTGTGAGACAGTCGACGTCGACCTTGGTACACCCGTCAACCATGTCGACAGTTGACCAGTCGACAACAGTTGACTCGACCTTTCAGGTCGACCGGCACAACACTGGTATGAGCGAACGTGTCGGCGAATAGGGCAGCGGGTCGGTCAGCCCCACCCCGGACTCAAAAAGCCACGAGTAATAGAGGGGCCCCGAGTAAGTGAACCAGATGTAAACCCAGATGTATCCGAGAATGCGCATGCCTCTGCCCGGCCTTCCCTTCCCCTCGCTGCCGAGACCAACACGGTTTGCGAGCGCTATGACAGTATCTTCTACGGTGATGACGAGGCCATTGGCAGCGAAGAACACCCAGGAGCGGCCGAAATGTTCCTTCCCTAACATGAGATCGCCCATGCAGTGCAGCAGAGCGGAGAGCGCGAACGCAGTGTGTACCTGCACCTGTGACGAGAGCCAAGTCCCACGCGGAATGCCGAGTGCCTCAACGGCAAGCTTCCCCCAACGCGAGAAATGCTGGAGGTTGGACGTGCACACTTAGAGAGGTAAAGGGCGAAGAAAAGGTAAGAATTGCTTACACGACGCAGGCCTTGGTGCCAGGCACGTCTAGATACAGCGGGTTAGCAATGGTTCTAAGCTGAGGCATCCTCACGTACCCCCATAGATGACGAATAGTATACGCTTCGGACCACGGGCCAAAAAGATCCGGCCAATCCTCGGGATTCCCGTTACCGAGATGAGTCGCAACCGCAGACATGGACAAGACAATGTATGACAGTTTCAACATAAGGTAGCTCATCACCAGCCATATTGCGGTGCATCCCGTCCGCATGAGGTAGCCGAAGGCACCGCTAGGAAAGTACAGGGGTGCGATCTCGGGCTGGTAGAGGTGATGGTGGGTGTGAACAAACGAACAGACAACGTCGACAATAGCAAGGCTTATGAGGAGCTGTTGCAGTCTTTTCCAAAGGAATTGTGACCTCGTGCCCCTGAATGGCGGCGGAACATTGGCGACCTGTTACGACAGTGTCAATAAGTGCCCAATCATAGAAGAGCGTTAAAGTGAAAAGACCTGGGCGTTCGTGCCGATGAGGCGCTGATTATGAATAATGCACAATGAGTACCATATTCTGGACAGAAGAGGCTTCTCCGTCAGCGGAGTTGGGTCCCGTAAGTAGCGGTAGTCTTTGACAGGGTCCGTCAACCATATGAAGAGTGTGATGTTCAGGACCATGTTGCCAAAGACGGTGCTACCCATGGTGTAGTCGTCGGTAGGGTTTCCCATGGTGTACGCGATGCACGCGTACGCAGACGCGGACAGGAGTAGGAGAGACACCCCGATCTTGATGCCAGAAGGACGTCGCAGAGCCATCAAGCAGGCAAGTACGACGTCCGGGAGAATCACGAAAGTGAGGAGAGGAAGCGGAGGGCGCCCGGCAGCATATGAAGTGGGGGAAGCTGCGTCCGCCATCATGGATGTCCCTGCAAGTACGCCAGTAAGTGTCGCGCAGCTACTGTCCGTAGTCAGCATGCAAAATAGGCTCACCGTATGTTTGAACGAGTCGAGAGCAGAAGTGGAGATGTTGTCGCCAGCTGACCCCTGCGTATACTTATACATGTTCCGATCGACGATGATCCGGCACTCGCTTGGGCAACAATGGTTTGAAAATCTGGTGCCGGCTACGAAGCAATGATCAGGATGATGGTGCGACTCTTATAGCAGTGCAGACCGGTTCGGGCCGCTCGCAGAGTCGCTGCAGTCCAAGCTCAGGGATAGGCCCGCTTAAACCTGTTTGGACAAGGTGAATCCCGGGCTTACCGGCCGTCGAAGTCTGATCATGATCGTCCGCCTTTATTTGATACGGATTTACTATCTGGGCACTCCTGTGCCCACATCCACCGTTCGGCCACCGAACTGCAACAGGTTGCAAGACCATGTGGCTGATGGGCTGCAGTGAATACACACCGACCTCCGCCCGAGTGTACATGCTCAAGTCGATGATCGGTTTTCTTCCGCACTCCGTTTCAGCGGCCCCAGCATCCCTAGAAAGAACGTTTGAGATATGGCGGAGCTACCCTACAATTTACGCCCTCGTTCTCTTTGCCAACCAGTCTTCACGAGCCGTGCGAGCACTCGCCTGGATCAATTGCCATGCCTGATCGACGTGTTCTCGCTTGGTACGCTGAGCTCCGACTGCGAAGCGCATGCAGAACGTGTTATTGAGCATCGTCTGTGTGAGGAAGATTTTGTCCGACTCCGCGGAGATGCGCGTGTGGAAGGCGCGATTCAGGTCGTTGAGAGCTGAGAGAGTAGTCTCCTGTTCCTTCAGCACAACCCCGGAGGGCAACTTTAGGCGGAAAACGGAGAGCGCGAGGCTTGGAGTGGTCACAAGCTCGAAGTCAGGCGAAGCGCGAACGAGAGATGCGAAATGCTCGTTTAGCGCGACACCCTGTCTCAGCAGCACTTGTAAGAGTACTTTGATAACTAGGTGCGATGGCATACCGGACTCACCTCTCGTATATGCTTTCTGAAACCCTCGACGCCGTAGCGACGGAGCACGAACCAGACCTTGAGGGAACGGAATCGTCTACCGAGCCCCAAGTGCCAATTGCGGTAGTCGACAACAAGACCTGGACAGCACAGGTCAGCCGTCCATGATCCGGTGGAGTGAGTAGGGAGAAAAACACACCGGCATCATGCTGCTTGGTCCTGAGGAACTCTGGAGTGACGTCCAGAGCGTCTGTGAGATTCCTCCGGCTCTTCACCCACAGCATAGAAGCATCGAAGTTGACCAGGCCCCACTGCCAATTGTATACCAATGAGTTAGCACGTCAATCCTCAGGATTCTCAGGCCAACCTTGTGAAAATTCGTGCCATAGGATTCTGCGTACTTGTTGATCGCATCGAGCTTCCCGTACTCGCGATATTCCGGACATGCCATGGCGACACCCGCCCAGGCGGAGTCTACATGAAGCCATATGCAAGGGTGCTCCTTGACTAGTGGGAAAGATATCAAGACGAGGATGAAGACGTGCCGCACATATATGCCAATGGGTCACTTACGAACTTGACCGATTTCCTCCAGGTTATCGACGGCACCAGAAGATGTGGTTCCGACCGTTCCGACTGATGGGAATCAGCAATGAGCGCTTGAAGATATGATTAACTGGGATTTTAGAACTTACTGAAGACGAAAGGCCGTTTTCCTCGGGCATGGTCCTCCTTCAGGGCTTGGCGCAGAGCATCGCCTCTCAACCCGTACTCGTACTCAGGCTTAACTGGAAGGGCGCGAACTTCCAAGCCCAGCACTAAACCAGCCTTGACTCCTAAAGAGTGCGTCTGCGTCGTGGTGTAGATTACTAAGTCCTCGAGTTTGGCGTCTGGGTTCTCGCGGACGTAACGTGCGCGGGCCGCAACGCACACGACTATGCACGCCTCGGAGGCGGTCGTCTGCTCCTGTCACTGTGAATACGGAGGTCGAGGATGCGAGAGTGAGCATCACCTGAATGACGCCTCCGCCAATTCCGTTTCTATTCAGGAAATGGTCGCCGAGGCCGATCAGTTTGGCGCACCAGTCCATCACGACTTGCTCAAGCTCGGTGCACGCGGGGCTGCTGAGCCACTGGGTGGATGGTCATAGCGACATAGCGATATCAGTATGGGTTATACTTGATGAGCAGTGCGCGTGCTTACGTTAAATCCAGGATTCGAGACGCTGGAAGAGTACAAGTCGCCGAGGATACCCTCCAAGCTACATGCTGTTGGAAAGTAGGCGAAGAAACTTGGATGTTGCCAGGGTGTAATACCTTGCCATCCTCTATGTGAGTCTACCGCAGTTTGAGAGATGGAAAGAGAACCATACCGGGGATAATCAACTTCTGAAAGTCATCGGCAATGGTATCAAAGTCCTCAGCCTGTTCGGGAGGACTCGCTGTGCACATGCACGGTCAGCAAAAGTCTACACTGAGTTGACACTCATGGACTTACCAGGAAGTGCATCGACAAGGTAACCAGGCTGGACCTGTGAAACGACGGGGCGGTTCTGCAAAGACGCATAATAGTCGCAAATCCGATCGATGGCTTGGTAGCCGGCCTTTCTGAATCTAATACTGCGGTTGACCTCTGTCGAATAAAACAAGTATCTCATGCGCCTACTCTTCGATATCCATGAATGCGCCAGTCGCTGTGAGTAACAAATGTCGGACAGAGCTGTAGTGTCGCAGATAAGATGTGGTTATTGAGGACACGGGATGAAGCTCGATATGATCCTGCAGGGCAAGTGCAGCATGTCAGCACACGATACATCTTTAGTAGATTTTGCTGTACACCGAAACAGCTCGGTCTACTCGTCACTGAGCGGACATCGACGACGGAGCTGGTGCTAATTTTTCCTAAATGTTGCTCGTAGAAGACTCACGCGCGTCTTTCCTGCGGCTTGATGCTTGAAGCCCGTTCTACGATCGCACGACTCGAACTCGAGCGCAGAGGGGCCTCAAATATAAGTACAGTGATCGGAGGGAGCGAAACCGCACGGAGAGATACGGAGGCCTCCCTAGGCACAACTTGAATGCTACAAATTCAATTCGAACGTCATCTAGACGCCCTCTACAGTATGTACTTACGCCGAGACCATACGCGCTAGTTTAAACGCTATCGGGCAGGAAGAGGTCGGACGACTTTTCTACCGAGACTGATACGTTCTCAAAATACCAAATTCACCCCGCGGAGTCAAGACAGCGGACGAGGAGGCAGCCACGAGTCTTGGCTGTGATGGTATTGCATATATACCGGCGAAGAAAAAAAAAAGAACCATGAAACCGTGAACATCGAGATCATGTCTAGTCATGGCACTGCGAACTCGTGCTGGCGGTTTACCTCACTGGTACCGCGAGATAGCGCACCACGCCTACCAATACCTGGTACGCATGCACCCAGCGCGTGAGGTCCTAAGTCATGAAGACATAGCGCGGGTCGTCGTCCCAAATCTCCTCCCCTCGCTCTGCCGTGCGATCGTCCTTCTGTGCGATCCGAGTCTCGTGCCCCTTCTCCGCCTCGCGCTCATCGACGTCTTCTGTCGGGCCCTGTGCAGCCATCGCACGCAGCTTCTCTGCATTCCGCCGGTTGAGATACGCGAGACGAGTACGGAGGAGGAACGCCGCTAGGAACGACGCGAAAAGGCATCTGCAACCATGTCCCAACGTAAGTAGAAGAACTTGGGGTCTTGTGGAGTGGAGGAACTGACGCTGCCGCTATAGCGTGCCCATCCCGGAAGTCGTTCTTGGCGTCAAAGTAGATTTGGGGCGACGCGCTGAGAAGAGCACGGTGAGCCGAGCAGGATAAAGGCGAGAAAGCGGGGTACGCACATGGAGACGCAGTTCGAGATCGACACGATGAACGCGGTCCCGACGCCCCGCTTCGACGTCGGTGCAAAGACGTTCGCGGCCCAGCTCCTATAAACGCCAATACCCGCTCGGATCAACCATTGTCCCCACCGTGCGGCGACACAAGAAGGGGAGAGCACTCACATCACCAGGGGGAACAAGCTGTAGTTCCCGCCGACGACCAAGAACAGCGCAACGTAGCGCCCACCGATCATGCGCCCGCTCGTGCCCTTGCCGGCGAGTGCAGCGAGGACAATGTAACCGATGCAAGAGATAGCGGTAGATAGCATGATGTGGTACCCGCGGTCGCGCGTGCGATCGCTGTGCCACGCTTGGAAGAAGACCATGAACCAGCCGACGGCGTAGGGCGCGACGGTCAAGCCTTGCGAGGAGAGCGGGCTAAAGCCGAGCTGATTGATGAGCTGCGGGAGCGAGACGGGGCGAGATGAGACGCGGGATCAATCTCGTGAATGCTGGAGAACCACACACCGTAGGCAGGAAATACGAGATTGTCGCGACCCCGACGTTGACTTGAACGCGCATCAGCCGCAAAGTTCCAGCAAAGATGATGCAGAACTCACAGCTAGCGTAGATGATCATCAGCATCCACGCGTTCAAATCGTTCACAACCGCCTTGAAGCCTTCCCATCCGTTCATGCCACCGTGCGACTGCGGGCGATGATCGCGGTTGAGGCGCGCCTGCGCGATCGCTTTCTCGCGCGGCGTGAGGAAGGACGCGGTGAACGGGAAGGAGGGCAAAACCACAGGATGAAGACGGCCATGAGCAAGGTCGGGATCGCCTCAATCTGGCAGTGGTCGCGCAAGCGAGTGTCAGGGGCAGGAGACGGACAAAGAGGAATGCTGACTTGCCAGGAAGAGGAATTGCCAGCTGAGGGGAGGTCAGCGCTGGGCAGCAACGATGTCATTGCGATGTACGTACCCAGTCAGAAGGGACGTATGCGCGCGCACCAGGCCAAACGCGAGAAGGCCCTGTCATGCGGTGTCAGCCTGAGCGGGCAAAGAGCGAATGAAGACGTCACAAACCCCGATTGCTCCAGGCAGAGTGCCGGTCATGCAAAGACTGAGGAAGGTGTGCTTTAGCCCTACATCATACTGAGTGAATGAGAGACACGTACCTGATGCGCATTGCAAGCTCGGACCTCGCAAACTCATGAGACGCGACTACAAGATCAGAAGACAAGCAACGCCTACCTCTTATACCTGAAGGATTCAAGTCAGTACCTACGAGCTTGATAGGGCACGACTAGGCTTACCAAAATGACAAGTAGTAGATCATTCCCGCGTAGTAACCTGCCTCGCCAATTCCCAGAAGAACACTGGTAAACCTAGATGAGAATTTTCTTCTCCGATTCTTTAGGCCTTGTACACACCGCAAGACAAGCAGGCCCGGGTAGCCCTTAGCGTATACGAAGGAGAGCGAGGCGATACCCCACCATGAGAGCGAGAGGAAGAAGCTGCGACAGTCAGTCAGCAAGGGCTCGATGTTGTAGCCAGCGAGACAGAGTAGGAAACTCACAAGCGATTCGCTCCAATGTACCGCTGCAGAACTGTAAAATGGCAAGATCTCAGACAGACGTACAATGATCCACATATGCTAGAAGTACGGACTATTCGCGGGCATCTCGAGAATACCTGTGTGACGCCAATCAGTATCACGAGCCACTCTGAGCAGAGACAGAGCTCATGAGAAATGACGAACAGTATCCGACGTAAAAGATGCTCAACGCGAGCGTCCATTTGTTATTGTTCGTGATACCCTTGGAACGTCACAAGATAAGCAAGCATCTACAACACGTGGATAATAAAATATGCTCACGAAGTTCTCGTTGAATGCCTTGATGACATGCGCATTTCCACTGTACGTGAGTTAACGACATTGAACACTGGTCAGCTCCTGTGCTGTGGCAACCAATATTTTAGGTGACGATCCATACGTACATGTTCGTGCGGTCTGGGAAGCAAGAACAGTCGCATTCGGGTTAAAAGCTCGTCGCCGTTGGACAATATGAGAAGTGCTCACCGAATTGGTTGACTGCAGGTCATGGTAATTACGAGAGGTCAGTGATATTCGGCGACGTCCAGAGAACAAGACCTACAAATATAGCTGCGTAATCCTAAGTCGTCAGCGAGCGCACGTTCGAACAGCTCTGTACTCTCTGCACGTACCTAGAAACTACGAGGGACAGAACCCGCAAATCTATCTTCCGTCGCACGGCTTTCTTTAAATGACCGTCAGTGCAAGCAGACACCCGCAGAATTGTGAGCCGGCCTTACCTCTTCCTCTTCCGTGTACTCGACGTTGTCGGCGTCCTTGTTGACCGCCTCGGCCAAAGCGGCATCGGGAGGGGAGAAGAAATGCTTTCTGCGAACCTTCCCAGCCACCTTCGCCTGGTGGAAGGTGCCTTCCACAATCGCCGAGTCTTTGACCACAGGACCTGCCTCTTCTTTCTCACCTTCCCTCGGTTCGATGCGGAGAGAAGGGGACTCGTAGGCCATGACGATTGAAAGAGGCTGACGAAGAACGGATGTCGCGGCTCAAAGCAGTCGAGAGGGAAGATAGTCGGATGGTCTCCGCGGGAGGGCTCTGGAGACCTGGGGAAGGCTTATATGCGCGTCTGATAGCGATACATGTTCCTGTCCGAACCTCGCTTGGTTGTGGATTGAATGATGGGAGAAGGTCAAGTGCACTTCCTTCTCTGGTCAGTGGGCTAGTCATGGGGTCGTCGGAGAAGCGCGGCTTGCCAAACACGGAGGGGCGAAGCCGTATATGGCAGGCGTAGTAGTTGCGCAATCGCAAGCCAAGAAATTGTGGACGCCGACACTGATCTTCCAGCGGGTCGTATGTCCAACATGTTATGTGGCGGTCCGACTTGAAGCAAGGCACCTGTGAGCGACCGTCGGGACGAGAGCGAAGACGGAAGGCCCTGCGACGCCGGGAAGACATGATTGGCCGGAAGCACGGACCGTAGCGCTCCGGGTTGCGTCCAGAGCCTTTGAGATTGTGAACGCGCGGAGGGTCGCATTCTCGCCTTCCTACGCCGACGCATCTGCTATTCTCGGGTGCATCGAGTCGCGCAAACTGACAAAGGACAGAAGTCGTGAGCGTAACCCCGTATTTGTAGGGCAAGCGGAGCCTACGAGCGCTGCTGGCGTCATCGACGCGACGCGATGCTAATGACGTCCTGCCATCTCCGTTCCATCCCCTCCGACCTTCCCCGGTCCACTCCGTACTTAAGGCTGCCAACGGGTGTATCGACAAGTCCAGATCCTGCCGTCCCGTGCTCGCTTCTACCAATCTCCTCGCCCTCATTATCGGAGGCATTTAATAATTGTGCGCACGGGGTTCATCATGCTCGCAGTACAACGCACCGTAGCTGCAGGAGCGCGGAGGTCCGGAGGGACCCGCAGCTTATTCTCCTCTGCGTCTCAGGGAAAACAGAGGTTGGTCATCTTGGGCTCAGGATGGGGAGGCTATGAAATCCTGCGAGCAATTGACAAAAAGAGATGGAGTAAGTGCGAGGGCGTCGTAAATTTCCTCTACTGACATTTGTCACACGTAATCCCCAGACGTCATTGTAGTCTCGCCCAGCAACTACTTCAACTTTACACCACTGCTAGCCAGTTGTTCCGTCGGGACGCTTGAGTTCCGTGCGGCGGTCGAGCCGGTACCTCGTTACAAGCTTTTGTAACATCCGCAGTACTGGTCTGACGCGTTCCACTCCTGCAGGTCAGAAGATACACTCCGGATGTGGTGAGTACCAAGACCATTAACCACTACACGACCATATGTTGAAGGGCTGCAACAGATTGCCTATACGGCATGGTGCGACTCGATAGGTGAGGATGCCAATGGTCGTTCCGAAACGCTCAGGAGCTTGCTCTAAGCATGACCCCCAGATTTCAAACACAAAAAGCTTATATGCGTGTGTACGAAGGTGTGCTCTGGCAGGAAACGATGCTGATAAAATGGACATAGATGCCGGCCACTGCTCCGGTCAAACTCCCTGAATCTGGCCATCCGACCGAAAGGAGCGACGTGAACGAAAGCGCGAGCTCAGTAAAGGGCAGCACCGAGAAGTTCCAACTTACCTATGACAAACTAGTCATCGCGGTAGGCGCATATAGTCAGAGTACGGCAACCTACTACCTTGTTAGGAGTGCTGCTGATGCCAGGGATTGTGCAGCATTCAACGTCCCGGGAGTGAAGGAGCACGCGCACTTCCTCAAGGATATCCGCGATGCCCGTGCAATTCGAACAAGGATTCTGGACTGTCCGTACAACACTCTGGCTTGTTTGAGCAGGTGTTGACGAATTTACTCATGATCTTTAGGCTTTGAGCAAGCCAACCAGCCCACCATCACCGACGCAGACCGCCGGAAGTTGCTCAACTTCTGCATCGTCGGTGGCGGGCCGACGGGTGTCGAGTTCGCCGCCGAGCTGCACGACTTTCTGCATACGGATCTCGCACGGCACTATCCTGTTCTCGCACGCATGGCCAAGATCAACCTGTATGATGTCGCGCCCGTCATCCTCGGGGGCTTTGATACGGGGCTGCAAGAGTACGTGTCCTTCTCGGTCGTTTACCACAACAAGGCTTCTTTGGCGTTGTTGACGACTCCTGTGTCGAACAGATATGCGACGTCCAAGTTCAAGCGAGAAGGGATTCGGCTGCTGACACAGCACCACGTCGAACGTGTGGAAGCGGTGAGTTGGCGTACAACGATCTCTCGATCGTACTCGGCACCGAGCGACCATCGTGCACCGGCATCTCCGATGGAAGGGATCGTATAAGTGCCCCATGAGATGAAGATCTATGCTGTCAGATGACCGTGCGGTGCCGCCGGAGACTTTTTGTGCATCTCGCTCATCTGCCACTCTTGTCAGGGCCGTATGTTCGTTACCGAGGAAGGCGAAGGTCCGTTTCCTTGCCGCCAATGAGTCGTGATATTCTCCCGCTCTCCCGGCTGACATATCATTCATCTGCATAGTCGATTTTGGGCTTCTTGTGTGGAGCACGGGACTCGCTCCCAACCCTCTGATCCAGTCCATCACGGAAGCTAAGAAGGACGAACGCACTAAGCGGTAAATACCATCATTATGACCCCCTTCTCAGGACCTCATTCATGCTGCGCACCTCGCGACTCTGCTCACATGACCGCACACACCCCCTGCAGGAGCCTCGTCACGAACGGCAACCTCAACGTGATCATGAAGGACACCGGCGCCCCCGACTCGGACGTCTTCGCCATCGGCGACGCGGCACTCATCCAAGACCAGCCCCTCCCCGCCACCGCGCAAGTCGCGAACCAGCAAGCCAAATACCTCACGCGCCAGCTCAATCGCCTCGTCCGGAGCGGCCGCGTCGATGACGCACCCTTCAAGTTCCAGAACATGGGCAGTCTGGCGTACGTCGGGGACTGGGAGGCCATCTTCGACAGAACAAAGGTGGAGCGGGGCCCGAAGGGCAAGGAGACGGGTAGGCTGGCGTGGCTGCTGTGGCGTTCGGCTTATTTCACCAAGACGCTGAGCGTGAGGAACAAGATCCTCGTTCCGATGTATTGGTGAGTGGGGATGGCTGATCTGGGGTTTGGACCACACCTGATCGAACACATATGCAGGTTCCTCAACTGGATATTTGGACGCGACCTGAGCCGCTTCTAGCTCTTTGACAGCATCATAGACCACATAGAAGACAATCCCCGGACATAGACAACATCAGTCCCTCTTTTTGGACACTGTAATCCCGTACTGTATCCTGCGTCGTCCCCTTAGTCTGATACAAATCGAACTACGTCAGAGCGTCACCATATGGACTGAGCACAATCCACCGTTTTTGTACGCTGGTCGCGCTGGTCGCCTGCGCCCCGGGCCCCCGGCGCAGCGCCTTGTAGGCGTGGCTGTCGGGTTTCGGACCATACTCCATACTCGACCCCTCCACGATCCGTCACACACCGTGCTAAGGAGCTGCGACGGACCCGGAGAGTTCAAGGGTACGATCGTATCATTGAGTGCTTGCGCCTACCTGCTCCACTGCCTTGCGTGAGATCCCGCGTTCGAGGGGGCTCCTCTGACCGCATCGAAGCTCGAGCGAACGATCAGAAGACTGAAGCTTGAGTTACTGACAAACGTCTGTCTGGCCCAGCACGACGGGAAGAGGCGGAGCTATGACGATGATACCAATTTAGACATCGTCATTATTGAATTGAGAATACTGATTTCGATGCCTTGAACGTTAGGTACGGTGAAAGAGCTCAGGAGAACCAGAGAAGGGTTATGCTACATCTTATGATAGTGCTGATACAGATCATAGAGTCCAACGTGAGCGAGACGACATACATACAGCCATAGAGCATGTCGAGAAACCGGAAATGAGAGCAAGATGCGTCGATGAATAATAAGATACTAGCGCAGAAATCATGGGGCAGCGAGGCATCAAGACTTGAGATTCAGGCATTGGTAGCCTTTCTCCTCGGCATCATGAAGCGCCCCTTCTTCCCGCTGGCGACTGGAGAAGATGGAGTTAGCACAGCTCAGTCGTCGTAATGAGCACAGCTTCCCGGCATACCGGTTGGAGTGCGCGTCATCATGGCGGGCGAAGTCGCAGGGGTGTTCTGCAGCTCCTGGACAAGCTTCGCCTTCGCGCCAGCGAGGAAGCCTTCCACGAAGTCCAGGTCCTGCGAGACCATCTTCTCGGACACGCCGTAGCCCTGCAGCTCCTCGAGAATCATTGTCCAGCCTTGCTCGACGTTCGGGCTCGCGTCGATGTAGCCTTCGCTGTCCACGCCGAGATGTGCGACGTGCATAAACGTCCCCGGGGAAGGGGATGATATCATCGAGGGCGAGATACGACGTGGGACGGGAAAGACCGTGCGCGTGCGCGTAGATGGAGAGGTTGACTTGGTCATGTTAGCTTTCGACTTGGGTGTGCCCGGAGCTAAGCAAGGGCGTACGTGAGTATATCTCCATGCTAGGGATGCACCGCATGAGACAGAAGCTTGCTCACCTGTGATCTGAATGCGAGAGGTGACGCGCTTCAGGAAGTGCTCTGCATCCAAGTCTTCGTCGAATCGGAATCCGAACATTCTCGACTGGCGAAAATGGCGTCAGCAGCCGCCTGCACGCATGCCGCGGGGCGATAGAACATATGTATCACTCACGCAGCCCGAGAATACGTGGAAGAACGGCTTGTCTGCTTGGTAGTCGAGGTTCGGGGGAATCTGATGAAACCAGACGATGCCCTTGCCGGAGTCGAGGTCGACAAGGCGGAACCAGTAGCTCTGTTCAATGCTAGTAGCGCCCTCGCCAAGGGCAAACGGGCGGTCTGGATGGATGGAGATTTGGTTCCGGCCAAAGACAAGCATGCCCCGCAGCCCGGTAAATGTCCAGGCGTCAGGCGCTGCATTGAAGGCGGAGTGGTAAATTCGTGCAGATGCTGTGGCGAGGACCTTCGAGTCCGGTGGAAGGTAGGATAGCACTTGGCGCTTGATATCTTCAGGGCCTGATGCGAGGGAGGAGATGGTGGCTGCAGGAGACCGAGGGATGAATGATTGGGCCATCGAAGTTATGAGATGCTATACGATACGAACGGGTGAGGTGGGCTGCTACGGTAGCAGTCAAAGAGGGGAACTGCTGTGGTATATGTATGGGATATGAAGATGGGGGAGGGCGCCTGGAGAAGAAAGGAAGAAGTACTCGTGTACTCCTCATGTCTGCGTTACTAGGCTCTGGATGCCACCCATCCTCGTGTAGTATGCTTGGGTGATGCCTGGGACTCAGCTCCGTTGACAACGCCACCAATCTCGCAGCGTCGAGTTCTGTGAAGAGCTGGGGCTTCAGAAGATAGACGAGCAAACCATACAGATAGAATAAGCGGTCTTCGCCGCTATTGCACCTACGGGCCAACCATCCTATACTTGAGCGGAGTGTAAGCTGAAAACCGGCAGGCTGAACTCGAGGCCGGTCCTCCCGAGGCGCATGACCCCCTTGAGGCTAGATCGCACGAAGAATAGCAGCTACATCGCAGATCTCACCGAAACCCGCATTTCATGAGTGACAACATGTAGATACCGGTAGTAGCTGGTATATGTTGCGATCGATTGAGTCAAGCCTGGAAAATCTGCGCCTTGAGGGACCGTACCGATATCCGTTCGAGGATCACACGAGGTTAGCGGTCTGCGACGCGATTGCGGCCGGCTCGGATACCTCGCACATCACCCGTGGAGTGATCAACGAACACGGCCCGGAAACGCATTGCCCACTGATGTCTCGGTAGGACTCGTTGCTCACATTGAAGGAAAGCGGTCGCACAGGACTTTGGTCATCTACTTGCGCGATCACTGCTCCTTAATGCCACGTTTGAGCATGTAGTATTAGCACAGACATCTGTCCAGGTTCGATAAAAGGCCTACCGTACCGTAGCGTCACTTCGTCAGAATGCTGGGCGACAGTAGCTCCTTGTGAGCCAGAAATGGCAGAGATTGGTATTCTCCGAGTCGGAGCCCAGGCTTCTCCGTGACAAGGGCTAGTAATGCGCCTCGCGACATCAACAATCTCACCCAAAAAAGAACATAAACCCAATTGTCGTTTAGCCTGGCCGCACCGGATCTGGGACGACCAACAATGCAGGGAGTGCCAGAGGTAAAGATGCAGCTGGCCGCTGGCGTCGTCGCATTGGAATCCCGAACAATTTTCCCACCTTAGATTACTATCAAGTTGATAACCTGAGTATATCTTGTTTCCACTAGTTACTCTGTTTCACGTAGTAAGTTTCAGAAAGGAGATAACTGATAAGGTAAAGTGATTGGCGTCTACTCCCAAAGCCAAACGGTTGAGGGCATTCTTCCGCGCTGACAGTGACCGAGTAAGTGCCATCGGCCTGCGAGGGTTCAAGAAGAAGGTAACGGTAAGGACACAGCGTTGTATTCTGCGGTTATATGTGACCAGCCCATCTTGCTGACCGGATTCTCTGGTATAGTATACAAGTACAGATCGACACATCGTGATACGAGCAACAGAGGCGTTATTTCTACCTGCAGATTGCTAGCATGGCAAAAAAGGTTTGGTTGTCCATGTCTGAACATCATCCTCGAGTTCTCATGTGATCATAGAAAGGCAGAGGTCAGAAAGGCCAGAAGTCTGGTGGTCGCGATGAGGCCGCCTGGGCAAGAACAGATGTCATCGAGCGCGAACACATGAAGAACGAGCGCTTCGAAAAATATTACAAGGCCCAAAACATCCTCCCAGAAAGTGAATGGGACACGTTCCTCGAAAAAATGAAGGACCCTCTGCCTACGACCTTCAGAGTGGCAGGAAGTCGCCAGTATGCGAAGCACCCATCTTCTTCGATCGGCTACTCATGTGCAACATACATAGAGCTGCGCGGCTCCTGAACGACACTATCAAGGGTGTCCATGTGCCCCACCTAGGTGGGGTCGTATTCGAAGGAGAGTCCGTGTCGCCGCCGCAACAGATTCCATGGTTTGTGCCATTATTTTCCCATGCATACATCTTCTGATGCGTAGGGTTGATAGGTATCCGGAAGGACTTGCCTGGCAATTCAACGTAGCGAAGAAAGTCCTACGTAAATCTCCGGAGTTCAAGAAGTTTCACTCCTTCCTTGTATTCGAAACTGAAGTGGTAAGTTCATGTGCTGAAGCTTAGAGGACCCTCCCCATAGCTGACAGCATCATGCAGGGGAACATCTCACGACAAGAAGCCGTCAGTATGCTTCCGCCTCTCTTCCTTGAGGTAGAACCACATCACAGGGTAGGTCTCGATGGGTGTATGTCGTCGTTGCTGCTCTCACATCCAATTATCAGGTCATTGACATGTGTGCGGCTCCTGGATCCAAGGTAGGATCCGTCGAATGTGAAGAGTCATGCCGCTGACTGATCGCATCGCAGACCGCCCAATTATTGGAGGCACTGCATGCAAACGACACACTCACCTCCTCTTCCATCCCGTCTGGACTCCTCATTGCCAACGACAGTGACTACAAGCGCACGTATCTCCTCATTCACCAGTCTTCCAGACTGCCCTCACCCTCGCTAATGGTGACCAATCTTGATGCGTCAATTTTCCCGGCTATCAAGATTCCCTCGGAACAGACGACCTTCCCGGCGCACACGAAGGCTCGCGTAGCGGCGAAGAGACAATACCAACTCATGTTCGATCGCATACTGTGCGACGTGCCGTGCAGCGGCGACGGAACGATCCGCAAGAACCCGGGGATATGGAAGCATTGGTCCCCGATGGATGGGAATGGCTTGCACAGGTTCGGCCTCCCTTGTTCCTGCTCGATCTGCGCCATTCGAAATGAACTCACTGCCGTCTCGGCCCCGCTTAGTTTGCAGCTCCGGATCCTCCAGAGGGCGATGCGGATGTTGAAGAAAGGCGGGCGCATTGTATATTCAACATGCTCCCTCAACCCGGTCGAGAACGAGGCTGTCGTGGCTGCCGCATTGAAATCGATCCCTGGTGCGTTCCGATGCCCGGTCACTATCTGACCGATGCAACGCCTTGTTCATTGTGACCTGCCAGGATTTGAGCTCGTCGATATGTCCAATCACCTACCTGGGCTTATCTACCGCCAGGGTATGACCTCGTGGAAGCCGTCCGTGAACAAGGAGATCAACACCGAGTTCGCAACATATCAGGATTACATACAATCACTAGACGAAGCGCAACGAGGTAACAGCAAGATGCTCGAGTCGCACTGGCCGCCGACCCCGGAGGAGGCTGAGAAGCTTGGCTTGACGCGCTGGTATGTTCTAAGTAAGTTTCGGGAGCCAGCTGAGCTGATGCCTGTGCGTAGTTTCCGCATTTATCCTCATCTACAGGATACTGGAGGTTTCTTCATTGCCGTCCTCCAGAAGAAGCCTCCATCCAAACCTGCCCCACCGAAGGAGTCAGTGTACGTCCCTCTCATACCCGCATGCAGGGTTACTGATCTCAGTCCCAGAAATAGCAAGCGCAGCGCGGAGGCTCTGGCAGAGGCAGAAAAGTCGGACGTGAAGAAGCCTAAGCTCGACAATGAGATGCAAGGCGGCGCCGTGGAGGATCGTGAGACTGAGGAGACCGAAGAAGGGGATGACGAGGTTCTGGACGAGCCTGCGCAAGATGCCAACGCGACAATGAACGTCGATCAGTCCAATACCGAGGCGTCTTCTGAGCCCAAAATTCGCTTCAAGAAAGGCAAGACCGCTGAGGGAGCCAGCGCCCACTTCAAAGAGAATCCGTACACTTTCATAGCTCCTGACGACCCTATTGTCACAGCATGCATGTCAGTCCGTTCGATATGCCGTACGATCTCTTTCGAACACTAACTTATGATGGTCCGGCCACAGCGAGAACTTCGATCTCAATTCTGACTTCCCCAAGGCCAACATGCTGGTCCGCAATCCGATCGGCGACACTGTCCGTTCCCTCTATATGGTCAACGACATTGTCAAGAGCATTGTTCAGCATAACGACTACGCGCGGATACGTCTGATGACCGCTGGCACGAAGGTGTTCGGCAAGCAAGAGGGCACGGAAGCCAAGCGCGAAGGGAACGAGACGACGCATTTCCGCGTCCTTGCCGAGGGTCTCCCGGTCGTAATGCCTTACATCGGTCCCAAGGCCATTGTCGAGGCAGACCTCGCTGCGCTGAAGACATTGTTGGAAGCATACTATCCGCTCACATCTGGGTTCGCTGATCCATTCAGGTCGACGATTTCGGAGAAGCGTACGTTCAGCTTTCGAGACCGTCATGTAGAATATTGACATAGGATCTGGCAGCCAACGGCAGCTACGTCGTTCGCTTCCGGCCTGGCCAGCTGGGCAATGTCTCGTAAGTCTTCAACATCACATCCTCACGTTCGCATCTAAGACTGACCATACACACCAGGCTGACACACGAACTGGTATTGCCGATATGGAAGTCGAACGTTTCTCTCACGCTTATGCTCGAGAAGAGAGCGAAGAGGTGGGTTCATCTGTGGACATCAGCCCTGCAGATCTCATCAATCCTGACGAGTAATCTTCCAGCGCGCTGAGCCTTCGCATCTTCGGAGAGGATGTCACCGTTCGTGCACGCGAAGCAGCAGCGAAGAAAAGAGAACAGGCACAGGCTAGTGCTGAACTTCCTGTGGAAGCCCCTGCCATCGAAGAATCTGCTGTAGACGAAGAGACAGGTGAAAATGTCGAGCATTTAGGCAACGGAGCTGAAGAGCTCGAGGCGTAACTGTACTGTAATACTTCTCAAAGCGCTGTCGAATAAGTGCTTGTACTATCGACACGTCTTGCGCAGGCAGGCGCTGCCTTCTGTCCAGCATCAGCTGGTTTGGCTGTGTGCACAAGCAGCCGCGGAATAGTGAAAATTTTCCATGGCATTCAGGCATCGGCACGGCGACGCGGATCGTAGCAATACAGACATCGAGAGTATATACGGCAGTAAGTAGCTATAGCGGATTCACAAAAACACAACATAGGATCCTGACAGCAATCATAACAATCAAAATACGTTCAGCCCTGTAGGGGCGCGGGCGGATGAACCCGCGCGTTGACCTTCGCGCGGTGTTGACGATTTTTCAAATGTACTTCGAAATTCTGCAACGTCTCTCCGGGCCCAGGGGTATAGTGCTAGCGACGGTAAGCATACGTGTTCAAAGTGCGAATAGTAGAATATCGACGAACCTTGCCCGGACAATCTGCGCACTTTATACGGAACTCTCCCATTCCACTATTTGCATTCCTGCGGATTACGGCCTCAAAGATGTCATCGGGGTATTTGGCTTGCATCGCAGCCAGACAGTCCATCAACCACTGCGGGGCCGGAGGCTAGACGACGAGATTAGCACATGCATTGCGAGATATTGGATTGTCCACACCTACCGGTGGATTTTGAGCAGGAGGGGCAGAAGGGGCAGAGCGCGAAGGCGTGGCCTGGGGTGGGGACGCCGCCTGAGCCATCGTACTAGTAGATTCCGACTTCGAGATCTGATCGCTCTCATGAGATGGAGGAGCGGACTTGGAGTGGCCACTGCCGTTCATCTTCACCCGCTGAGCCAGAGGCGACCCGTCGGCACTGGATGCGGTGGACATGGGCGAAGCAGCTCGGTCGAGCCCGTCGGGTACAGCGTCAGACCTCTCTTCAGGAACAGCGGATTCTTGCTTTGACACAGACTTAGGCTTCAGTGGACCGGGAGTCTCGTTCTCGCCATCCTCCGCTGCTTGAGACCTCACCGGCTCTTCCGCCACAGTAGACTGAGGACGCTTCCGTTTGGAGCCCGACTTCGCTTGCTCCTCGGCCCTGATGAGTCCGAGGTGGTATTCCGCGCTGGAATTGTAAACCACCGGACGAGGTCGACGATGTCTATGCCAGTATTTGCCTGCTCAGACTGTGAGTAAGTAGGTACCACTATGAGAACATCATAAGACTGACCGCATGTACCACACTGAGACTTGTCGCCGAGCGGACCCTTCCGACGGCCGATGGCAATGCTCTCCGGGCAACCGCAGTTTGAACAATGCCATACGCCGTCGATCATGTTCGCATGCTGGCCATCAGCGTACTCCCTCTCCTTCGCTTCCCTCTCGCGCTCCTTCCCGCGCTTCGCGGTGAGCACGACCTTCGAGCCTTGTCTGTCCCCGCTACTGCTCGGCGCAGGCAAGTCGTCCTCGATAGGAGGCGGCAAATTTGCCACATCTGCCGCAGTAGAGGGCGTAGGCATAGAAATGTTCGCCCGCGGGCGGAGAACAGAAGAAGGGTAGGAAGGGGGTTTGAACAGCCCCTTAGGCTTCTTCTCCTTCGTGCTCGGCGTTGGAGCAAGGGGCGTAAGTGGCGCGCTGGCACTTTGAGGAAGAATGGTTGTCCCGTTCTCAGACGCAACCATATTCGCGATGGTGAGAGACGCAGCGGCGGCAGCCGCACGACGCGACGTCGGGGCTGCTGCTGCGGCCGCAAGAGCAAGGGCTGCGGGAGAGACCTCTGGAAACCCAATTGCTGGGGTGCGGAACGTCTTCGGAGGCTCGCGGTCGGGAAGTGCCACACCTCTGCGTCCGCGGGTCGTCTTGCGCTTGCGGCGCGCCAGTTCCTTCTCGCGATCCTTCTCGTTCTTCTCGATCTCGCTTTCGCTGAGATACTGCAAGACCGGGGTGAACGCCTCGACTTGTTCCATGGAACGCGCGCCCGAAACCAGGGACGGAAGCAATGACATCCGAAGATCATCGTCCTGTACGGCAGAGCCGTCGGAGGGATGGCCGACAAGGAAGAGGGACTTCTGGTATATCTGGACTTGTTCCCGTATGGAATGCGCGATAGCCGTCCTGAATCGCGCTCAGTCTGTGCGACCTAGCGTAGCAAGCAAAGCCACTCACTTAAACTCTCCGCCAAGTCCGAGATCCTTGCAGTATACCTCGGCAAACTGCTCCGGTGTTGGGTCCCGGTTCTCCAGATCCCATTCGAATTGGTCCTCCAGCTTGATAGATCCAACGACGATATCCAGCTACAGAGCCGCAACTCGTCAACACCATGCCGGTAAATGCGCGGACTATCTCTTGACATACCTTGATTAATATCCGCATCTCCTCATGCATAAGCTTCTCATCCTCTTCGAAGTCGTCGACCGCCATGGGTACATCGCCCTCTGGACGTGGAGCAACGCTGGCAGCAGGTGTCTCTTCCTTGACGACCTTCCTCCGCTTTCGACTCCTCACCTCAGGCGGGGGCGCGGTCAACTTATACAACGCCTTCGACCTGACGCGCTTGCGCCATGCAGCCCACCACGCTGCCTCCTCGTCGTTGATCCGTCCGCGCATCACCACCTCGTCCTCGTCGTCTGCATCATCAGCGTCCGTAAGCATCAAGCTGGTGCCGTCTTCGCCGAATGTGGCAGAATGCGCCTTGTAGTCGCTGAGTTGCTCCTGGATGGACTTAGTGATGATGGCGTGATAGCTGGGGGCGAGACTGTAGTCGTCGACGATAGACTGGGCGAAGATCTCGGGAGTAATGATGGGGTCTTAGAGAGGTCAAAATTGTGAGCGTCGAATGCGTGTACGCGACCCTAAGGAGATGAGCGTACCGCTTAAATTCCAGACGAATGTGTCGCGCATCTTGTGGTGCTCGACGTCGAACTCAAGGCGAATCGGCACGAGCTGTTCAGGCTTCTTTGCATCCTCATCTGGAATCCTCCTTGGGCTATGACAAAGATTTGAAATCAGTATCCAGACGCCGCACACGGCAGCAACTCCACTTACAGCCTCAGCCCCTCCCTCTTGCCTGCGCGCTTCTTCTCCCGCATCTCCTTCTCCTTCGCCTGCTTAAGGCCCGTCAACACGAACTTCTCCTGCCGTCGCCGCCGGCCCTCCTCCGCGCCGTCGAGCGCAAAATCCTTCTCCCACCACGCACGCGGTTTCGCGACGGTCTCGCGCACCTCTTCCGCCATCCGCTCTTTCATCGTCCGATAGCGCGCCTCGTACTCCTGGTCCGCGCGCATCCATGTCTGCACACTCTTGATCTCCTCTGTGCTCAGCGGTGGAATCGCCTTGTCCGAGTCAACGAGCGGCACGACCGACACGCGCGTCACCTTCGGGTCGAGCTTGACGGTCGTCGGCAGCGGGGGAAGCTGCGGAATGATCTTCGTGGTGGGCACCGGCGCTGGTGCCGGCGTTTCAGAGGCGGCCGCAGGCTTGCCATTGGCGGAGGTCTTACCAGATATGGAGACAGGGATACCGGGGCCCCCACTGATGGGTGAGGTGAGTGACTGGAATGGTGAGACAGCGGACGGCGGTAGCGACGGCTGCCTGAGAGGTGTTTGCGGCATCATCCCATCCACACCCATGCCGCCCATTCCCATACCGGGCAACGCGGTAGCAGCCGTGGGCGAGGTCATCCCAATCGGACCTCCGCCCGTGACCGCCCCGCTCGGAATACCACCCATATTCATGCCCATACCCATGCCGACCCCGGTCATGAGCGGGGCCTGCACGGGTGATTGGCCGGGGACCTGTGCTGAACGCGGTATGACAGGGGGGCGGCATCATCCCTCCGCCTGCCCCGCCCATCAGCGTCCCCGTCGCAGATGCTGTTTGCTGGAGCTGCGGTTGTGCGGATCCGGGCGCGGGACCGACATTCCCCGAGATCCCCATTCCAGCTATGCCTGTCGAGCTCGTTGTACGCGTCATTTGCAATGGAGCAGGGGTACCAGTGGAACTCGACGACGGCGCTGCATTGGCAGCGGTGGGGCCCGGAGTAGGAGCCTTCGCGGGCGGGACTGGGGCAGGCGTACCGGACGCCTTGCGTTTGGCGCCGATTTGAGGTGAGTTCAGCGCTTGCTGCTGCTGAGTGCTCGGAGCCGGCGCGATGGGAGTAAACCCGGACTGTTGATAGGTCGGCGACGCCTTCGCCTGCTGTTGCTGACCGTGCTGCTGCTGCTGCTGTCCGCCTTGTTGACTCTGCTGTACACCCTGCTGCCCGAGCTGGGCAGCGTGCACCCTGGGAGTCTGCGTCTGCTGGCCCATAGCCGTCGTTGGACGACTCGGTCCCTTCTGGCCTTGTCCTTGTCCCTCACTCACGGCAGGACTATGTGCATTGTAGGTGGGGAGTGGCGCCGCAGGGGCGCGGGGGCTCTGCTGAATGGGCGTCGGGGGCTTGTTCTGCTGACTTTGCTGTTGGCCTTGGATTTGTTGACTCGCGCTGGGCGTCGAAGGCTGCGTCCCCGTGCCCGGTCTGTGCCCCTGCGCCGTCCCCGGCCGGGGACTCGGACTCGGCACCACGAAGCCTTGCTGCCCCCCGTGTTGCTGTCCGTAACCGTGAATGCCATGCGCCTGCGGTTGCCCGTGCGCGTGATGAGACGAGGCGGTAGGCGGCCGCGGCGGTATCGACGAAGGCGGCGGCATCATCCCCACCTGCGGCTGGGGCGCGTGCGGTCCGGCGCCGGGTGTAGATGCGGGCGAGGTTTGGTGCTGCTGATGCTGCAGCTGGCCCTGGGAGAACCGGTGTGCATGGGCATTGTACGACGCGGAAGAGGGCGGACGCGGTGTGTGCGCTTGCTGCTGCTGCAGGTGAGGCTGAGACTGATGTTGCTGTTGGGAGTGATGTTGCTGAGACTGCTGTTGCTGCTGCTGCTGCTGCTGTTGCAGCATCTGCATCTGCTGCATCTGCGCGGGGGTCAGATTGCCCATTCCACCACCGCCCATGCCCATATTCGCGATGCTGATGTTCGCCATGTTGCCCATGCTCATGCCGCCAATGCCACCCATACCCATGCCGCCGCCACCTCCGTGCATTCCAGCAGCCATTGCGGCGCGCTGCATCTGTAACGCCTTCATCTGCTGCGGCGTCATCTGGCCCAACTGGCTCATATGCACGGTATTCGGTCCCTGGGATTGCATGCCGAGGTTCGGCGTTGACGGCGTCGGCAGAGTTGGCGACGATTGCGACATGTTAGGGAGGGATGAGGGTCCGGAGGTCGGAGAGGTTATCGACGAGCCGCCTAAAAGAACCGCATGTGTGAGCTTAGTACCTTAGGAGGAGAGAAAGAAAGGTCTCGGACGGGACGTACCCATGCCCATGCCCATGCCCATGTTCATACCTTGCATGCCTTGCATACTCATCCCACCCAAGTTGCCCATACCTTGCATACCACCCATCCCGCCCATCGTGTTCATGTTCATGCCGCCACCGAGCGCCGCGGGATTGATGCCGCCTCCTCCCATCTGCTGCTGTTGCGTGAGCTGCGCCGGGTTCATACCCATCCCCCCTCCCATAGCGCCGCCCCCGCTGCCGACGTTCATGCTCATACGTTGCGCTTGCGCATGAGCTTGAGCTTGCATCTGCTGATAGTGCGCCATGCGACTCATGCCGCTCATTCCGTTCATGCCACCTCCCATCCCTCCCATGTTAGCCATCCCTCCGCCCATCCCACCTCCGTTCATGCTTCCCATACCGCCCATGCCGTTCATCAGTGCGGCGGGGTTCATAGTACCTCCTCCCTGCTGGAACATGGCCGGGTTTATGCCCATGCCTCCACCGACTTGGCCACCCGAGGCGCTACTCATACTGGAGCGCATCGCGTGCATCTGTTGAATCTGTTGCGGGGATAGCCCAGGCTGCGGAGGCGGCTGAGGTGTAGAGGAGATATTGGGGTTAGACCCTGCGGCGGAGCCAGCGAGAAAGGCGGGATTGATACTGCCGCCGCCTTGAGACATGTCTGCGGACGAGGACGTGTTCATCCACGTATAAATTCGTCTTCTGTGGGCGCGATGCTCCGTGTCCACGAGATCTTGGCGACGGGTAGATACAGCCTAGATTTGGACCATACGCGTCGGTATTGTATGTATGCTAAGAAAACGGTTTGTGAGTGACTGGGTCATAACACGTGGGATATGCAAAAGGGTAGATGTCTACAATGAAGATAGAAAGCGCCAACACGAGAGATGTTCGCAAGCATCATTACTCTGTACGCCTCTGACACGGGACAGCGCTCTCCTGAAGTACAGCGGCGTACGGATGCAAGTGTGCGTGGAAGGCACATAGATCGTAACTCGGGCAAGCATCTGCTCGACGATGAGGTAGGACTAGCCAGAGTCTTAACTGTGTATGCAGGCCACCCGACTACGGGGATGAGACTTTGGTGACTGCACTCCGCCGCGCACATACCGCGCTATCGTTCTAGTACGTCCTGCCTGTGACACCGGCGTCGGAGCACGACGACAATCCACTCTATCACAATCATTGGACCTGGCTACGATCACTGCTTCCACTGGTGCAGGTGGGATGATAGCGCGAGCTGTCTATCGAACTCGTGCCGCATCCAGAATGTTGTAGGCTGCGACACCGAGGGCAGACACGAATGCGCACGACCAACCGAAGCGGCGACGGCCGACGGAGAGCGAACGCGGATGCGAAATATACTCCAAATGGACAAGAAACTGAGTGCACAAGGAGTGGACGAAAGCGAGGAAACGCGGGTCCACCGACGCGTCGAGCAGGAAGAACAAAGACTGATGCGAGGAGCGGAGAACTCACTGGTAGGAATTCCGGCACAGTCACTCTTACGCGTTGCGCGATGTTGGACACTACGAAGAGAAAGACCGACTGGTGAGCGCGTGCACCTCTCCGGGAGGTGGACGGGGACGGCTAAAGACGCGAAATATGGCAGGGCAGGGGCACGTGTTGTGGGGAAAGGGGACGGGAGGCGCGGAGGAGGACTTACGGAGCTCGGCCGGCGGAAAGGAAAGGACGATGGCGGGGCGATGGGATGGGTCGGCGTGCGCGAGGGCGGCGGATGTTGCTGACGAATCCAGGCGGAGCACAAATCACGGCGAAGAGAGAGTCAAAGGTGGTTATATGCGCTTTGAAAACCCCAGAGGAGAGTATTAAGACGACGAGAAGCGAGGTTCTGCGTCTGAAGGAGTGAGAGAGCCTCGAGCCCTGGCTGTTATCGCCAGAGTCAGTCGCAAAGGAAGTCTCAGCCAACGCACCCTCCCCCTTCCGCTCAACCGCCTCACAAACAGTCACATACACAGGTCACGCCACCTGGTTCCCAGCGCTCGCGCGCACCGCTGCGTCTGAATGCTTGCTCTGCTCGTGCTGCATCGACCTCGTCGACGGGGACGGCGGAGGGAACGAACGTGCGGGAGACGCGAGGGAGGGACGGCTGAGGGAAAGGGCTGGAAGGGCAGAGGAGAGCGTGACTGTGCGTCGTTTCGACTCGTCCCCCGTCCCTCCGTCTGCCCCGATCTAGATCGCAGATCTCTCCTTCGTTCTCCCTCCCTCTCCCCCTCCTCGCATTCGTCTTCCCCCATCTTCCTCTTCTTTCCCGACGCCCATCCGTCTCCGTTCGCCTTCGAGAGACGATGCGGAAGGTCTGGCGACGTTGCGAAGGTCTGGGCGCTTCCCATTACCCTGTCACAGGCTCCGACATACAGCACGGCCGGGTCAAAGAAGGTCGCGCATGAACGTGAGCGTATGCGTACTTGCGGTCATCTTGCTCATTCTCTATTCGCGAGCATGTACAGTGTTTGCCGTCGTCGTCTTCGCCGTGAATCTAACCAAGCTAAGCTGGGCAGCACCGTACGACTCTTTGCGGATCGGTCGCGGTTGCGCAGCACGCGATTGACATCATCGCCCGCCAAGTGTTCACGCCTCAGGACTTTTGGTTCCCCAGGACTTCCCACCGCTCGACGTCAGCCTCAGGCTCGCGGCACGTACGCGCGGACTCCTGTGCCTCCTGCGTTCCCTCACACCATAGCAGCATGAGGAGTTACCGTGACTAGAACCACTCCTGCACTCTCTTGTGCGTGTTCGGAATCTGCTGTTGACGTTTGATTCGCCAGGCTCTCATGCATGCCATGGGGTTTTGGACCGTTCCATCTTCGCCATAAGTCACATCGGCCGAAGACAACAAATTGTAACGGGTTGGCGCGACGCCTTCTCTCTTAGGCTCAGATGTGTACAACTTACTGGGTTGATCAATCGCTTCTGACGTGCGTCCTACCAACTCGCTATCCCCGCGCGCAGTTCACACCCAGGGGGTGTCTGCATTCCCGTGCACGCGCGTCATCAGAATCGTCCAAACGAGCCGCACTCTGCGATCACTCGAGGCTTCCTGTCGTGCCCGCCAGACTGGCGCTGCTTGCTACCATGTCCTCTGCCGCTGCTCGTGTAGGTGTTCGACGCAGCCGCTCGCACTATGGTGCCGCCATCTCGTCCGCATCAGAGTTTGGGCGCCTGCTACCGCTCCTCTTCGATTTCAACGTCCTCGGCTCGCCTTCCGTTGCTTGTCGCTCCTTCGTCGCCGTTCAACCCGGTTGGGTCGCCAACGCTAGGCGCAGACCGCCTCGCGACTCCGCTCGCTCCCTTGCACGCTGGCCGTCGTTGACATGCATCACACGTACTCTGTAGGCGTTGGGGCTGCATCGGGCATGAAACGCGCGCCAGTTATCATCCAACGTGTCGTCTCGCAGTCAGTAATGGGCACGTTCTATCCCATTCTGCCCTCCCGCTAGTGTAAGCCAGTGAAGACATTTTCGAGACCAAGATGGACACATGAGCGAATAGTCAACCTATCGTACACTAGGATGCACACCCTCAAGCTATTGGACAAGCAACCGAGCACACTGAAAGAAAGAGAAACCCCACGCCCGCGGCCTATCGTACACATAACACAAGCTACGACCGAAATGAGATGCATAGACCATCGCAGGAACCAGGACCGTTGTCTCCAATCCTGAACTCCCGCAGCCAACTGTATGGAGTCACCGACACAAGCAACAAGACGGCCCATATGACGGAGCAACCAGTACACCTCCTATTTGCGTGCCCACGTTGCCCCGCTCAACAGCGGGAGGATGCACTGGCACCATCAACCCGGCATCTTCTGTTCTTGGTGGCTATACCGAGTAGACTGGGAGAGCAGGGAAGGGGTGGGCGGAGACTGACGTACATAAATGCAGGTCCACAGAGCGACTGATGTAACATAGAGACAGATGAGAAGAAGAAATCTCATCAACTCTTATGGGCTCATGACCTGCAGAAGTTAGGTCAGTTCAAGTACACCTTGCTGAATTCTCAAAGACCACTGTGAGAATGCTTACATCCGTTGCAGCTCAATATGCTTTTCAGAGATTTTCAGTGAGAGCAGATCTTCTAGGTGTTGGTCATGTCTGTAAGCCCATTCCCTTCCTGCTAGGTGTTTGGGAGGTGTTTGTGCACTGAATTTTGGTTTGAAGAGCCTGAAGTCAAGTGCTTGTTGCAGTTTCTGCTGTAAGGGCTCTCTACAAATCACAGAGATGCAGTCAGCTAACAGCACTGAGGGCAATGTAAAGGTACAGAATGAGATGTGCATGCCCAGATGTTGCAGCTTCCTGGGATGCAGATGAGATATCACTGTTTCAAGCGTATTCTGAATGGTATTGGTGGCTGCGTCATCCCGTTGCAGCACATATTCCAGCTGCAGCCTGAGAGTTGTCAATTTTTGTGAAGTGCTGATGATTTTAATGAATATTTCTGCTTATAATGATTAATAGATACCAAAGACAGGAGTGGAGCATGCCTCTCACCCTTCATTGACATGATCTGAGATAGATGCAAAGATAGGCAACAGATATTAGTGGAAACAGAGCGGATAAGGGAATTCTGTTGGCTTTACAAGGTTGATCAATGAAAATCAGTGGGAATGTGTGCTCCACCCACCAGGGTTAATCTCTGGAGTACCTGCCCACATTTGAGAGGAACTGGGTAATCAATAGGAAACACTGCATGATGGTGAGGACCTCCAATCTCTGGTGCATAGATGATATCTAGGCTGTGGAGATTGGCTTTTAAAGGGAGAAGATGAGTCAAGAAACTTGTCAATTGGAGGATATCATCACCATGTACTTGAAGAGAGTTGATCGCTTTATGTTTACCTAGAACAGATGCCACAATCATTATGAAGTAGTTAGGTGGAAAATGGCTGTTGCCATTGGATGGTGATGGCAGCCACAATGTCAGCCTCTCACAATTGATAAGAAGCTCTGGAGCAAGCAATAAGCCAAGCGGAAGATAGGAAAACTGACAATGCAGCTCCAGCTGAATGACCCAGGCAGCTCTCTCAGGATAGCAGCACAGCATATCCAAGAAGAGGAAGGACTGCTTCCTCTCGCGCAGGTGCACACTCCTGTGAAGCATCCATAGGCTCCGTGGAAGCCAGGCTTTGCATGTGAGAACACAGACGAGATGCATATTTTGTATTTTGTGGGCGTGTATGATCCTTGTCTTACGCTCCTCATACCCAACATCATCGATGATTTGCTCACAAAGCTCGATGGGCAGCTTCGAGTCCGCCATCGCCAACGGAGTCGACGTGAGGTCCAATGGCGGAAACGCAGGCTCGGGAGGCGGAGGCATGACTTAGATGTGCAGCGAGGATGGTACGACGGAACCAAGAGGGAAGCTAAAGGATGATGGGACGAGAGAGGACACGCTGCGAATGACCGACCGCCTTTATATACGAGTTCCCCGAACCTTGATCGGCGCTTGCGATCGGACCCATCGCTCAAAGCATTACTACGCGCCAGCGCAGTTGGTCGCACTCTCTGACCGACATAAGCACTGTATATAGCTGTGAAGAGACGGCCGGACGGGTAGCCACTGCGACAACGCCGCCGCGGAGGTCCTAGGCGCAATTAATACACACATTCTAGTCGAGCACTGTACCGCATCCATAACGCGCCAGCGAAGTGGGTGTATCCAATCCAATCTAGTCCGATTTGAAGCGCACGACGCACGCAGTCCGCATACCCGGCGGACGCGACGCGAGCGACGAGAGAACGCAAGACGAGGGGACGTTGGACGATCAGAAATTCTCTGCGAGACGTGGTGGTAAACAACAGATTATCAACGCGGACGGCGATGGGGGTCGACGTACCCTTGCCGAAGAAGAACTTTGTGCCTTTGGGGGAGGACCACTTGTTGCACATGGTGTGCAACTGCCTCGAGAGGACGGCGGGACCACAGAAGAACTACATGCGTGGGGCAGCTTTGGTAAGCCCACACGGGAACTCGCCGACAGATACGCCAGTCCACTCACCACGCCGACGTCAGTCTCAGGGTGCTTCTCCGCGATTGAGCTGAACACGCGGTCCCAGTTCGGGCGACCGAAATGAGTGGGCGCCCTGAGGGACGTGATCGCGTCCTTCTCGGCGCCGACGTCCTGAACGATGATGTTGTTCATGTCGTCCTCCTTGATCTTCGCGGTGAGGTAGATGTTGATCTCGATCCGGTTCTGCGTGTCCTGCTCCTCGATCGCATGTAGGAGCGAATGGAACCACTCCGCGGAGCCGAAATCGCGGATGACCCACGTGAAGTACACTTTGGAGAGCCGCGTCGGCTTCGACGAGTTGAAGTTGTTCATCCGGTACCAGATTGACTTCAGGATTGACGCGAACGGCGTCACACCGATACCCGCACCAACGAGTAGCACCGTCTCGTAGTTGAGGAAGTCTTCGGACGCGGACCCGAAGGGCCCGTCGACCATAACACGAGGAAGCACGCGGTTGATGGGTGGGTTGGCAGCGGTACCGATGACCTTGCCACCGAGATCGTCCTTCTCACCCTTCTTCTTGTCGAAGTCGCAACCGACGGCCTTGGCTAGCGCGGAGGTGAAGTCGCCTACCACACGGATGTGAACCGAGATGTAGTCCTCCTCAGGCGCGCTGTGCTAATGTTGAGTCGTGCCGTACATGAAGAACCGCAACATCCGGCTTACCTGGTAAGGGTGAACGGGTGCCACTGGAAGTACGAGATCTCGGGCACGCAGATGAAAATGTACTGGCCAGCGCGAGTTGTCGTCTTCTCCTTCTTGATCTGGAGCTCCATGACGTTCGACGGGTGCTGAATGACCTTGGAGATGTAGGTCCGGTGACGGGAGCGCACTTCACGGAGGATGCGCTCGTAGATCCAGATTACACCGCCAACAAGCCAGTAACGCTATCCTCATGGTTAGTCAGATAATGGCAGGGCAACACCTCCTAGGGACCTTACCCAAAAGACACCAATGGTGTTGAACGAGCAATAAGGCGGCCTATCAGGCTTGATCATGCAGAACATGCCGTGGAGCTGCCAGTTGATGAAGAAGACGATGAAGAGGTGGTGCGTGTACCAGAACCACTCAAAGTGGGCACGGCGACGCTTCTCCATCGCATACCACACCATCACGCCGAGCGCGGCAGTCATGATCCAACCGGTCGCGCCGGGTCCAGTCGCGAAGTTGGCCGCGAGGAAGGCGACGACCTTCTTGCCGGCGGTGTTGGCGTCCGGATCAGCCATGGCGAGCTCGGCAAAGTTGACCATGTGCGCGGCGATGTGGATCACGGTGAAGACGACGATGGACCAGGCGACGGCCTTGTGGAAGGTGATGTTCTTGTCGAATGGGATGAATGAGTTCAGCGGAGTCCGGCGGAGGATGGAGATGAAGTTGCGGCAGACGGGGAGGAGGATGAACGCAACATCGACGTGCAGGACGAGGGCGGCGGTACGCGCGATCGCTACGAGAGCATGGTTAGGTATTGTACTACCAGCGCATGGTGCTTGACGCAGAGCTCGCGCTACTCACGGAAGGTGATGCCGAATGTCGCGCGGGCGCCGACGGAGTTATCCTTGAGTTGGTAGTTCATAAACCCGAGGGCGATGACGAGGGCATGGAGGAAGATGAAGACACCGAAGAACATGCGACGGCCGCCCTCGTTGATCATCCAGTGCCTGTAACGTTCGAGGAGCGTCTTGGGGACATAGGGTGCGACGGTGGCTGAGGTCGTGGTGTTGGTACGCTGGAGGCCCTGGAGGCGGCGACGCTCGGTCTTGTTACGCTGAAGGTGGCTGGGCTGGTTGCCATTGATGACGATGTCGGGGTGCTGCTCAAGAGAGGGTATCTTGCCGTCTGAGAAATCCATACTGGACTGACGCTTCTTGTTGAAAGGCATCATCTTGCCAGGTGGAACGAGTGCAGAATGGAGTCGGTCGGTCGGGCGAAGTGGACGTCCTGCGCAGAAAGAGGGCCGGCCTGCAGCAAAGGACAAGAAAGAGAAGGATATGAAATGGAAAGAAAGCGAAGGGAAAGGGAAGAGAGCGGGAGGGACGGGGCGAGGTGGTGGTCAAGAAGAGGAGGGGTTATGTGATTGCAGCAGCAGGAGCCGGAACCAAGGGAACGGGACTGGGCAGTCTGGATTGGGAGGCGCGACGCGACGGCCGGCTTTGTTGCTATGGCACTCTCCCTCCCTCTCTCCCGCTATAAGTACCTCCAGCAGAAAATAGACCCCTCCAGGCTCATCCCCGTCGTCCTCGCAGAGGCTGCGCCGCGTCCGACTCTTTCCTCGTCTCCCATCACCTCCGCTATCATCCAAGACTGTCGCACACCCATTCCCAGTCCACTGGCACATTCGCATCCGAGGCAGTGTAGCCACCCTCCGTGGAGCTGTACAATACATGGCATGAAGCCTGCGAGACCTGCGTGAACAGTGAACACAGGCTTCGCAAGCCGCCCGAGTTCACGAGAGAGAGAGAGTAGTGCAGCAGCGCGATCATCGCGTCTCCCCCGGCATCACAAGCAAATGCTCCGATGCTGGTGCCGAGTGGCAGCATCCTGCGCCGAGCTTGCAACAAACGTTTCGCAGTAGTCCGCTCCTCTGCATCATTCCAGTCATGATACATCTATCTGATCATAACAGTCAGCGCAGCCCCTGAATATCGACGTACAGCGTCTTGTATTGGCAGCATCAGTTTGCTACATTTTTTGCATGGGATGATTGAGCGCGAGCCACGAAACAGAGCCACAAATCAGGCAGTCTTCAAGGCCCGACACGCCGTAACCCGTCACCTGCTCGTAGCCACGCTATGTACAAATAACATTCTGTTTCGTCAGAGCCAAGTAATTCCATACTCATGGCTACATTCTTAAGCTGTGAGCCTATGCTTCACGCCTTCTTGACCGCGGGACAGGCTAAGTAGAACGGCACAACGACTGGCATCAGAATCATTCTCGACATGCTTGGCGGAACCGCCGTCGGCGATCTCAGCCACTCACCACCCGCAGGCAAGCCCGACACGCTCGCGACGTTCACGCAACTGTACGTCGGCGACGTGCCCATCGGCGGCGCGACGTCGATAGATTTAAATGACAAGTTTTCGCATGGTGCCGCAGGGCTGCACTCAAAATCGACCACTGCGAGGGTCGCAGATGTCAGACACCGGCAGCGATCAATCAGAGTCGTGCACGAAGATCTGCTGCTCACTTGTGGCGCCCTGTGCAGTGCCCGTCCAGTTCTCGAATGTGAGGTTGGCGAACTGGAGCTTCGACGGAGCGTCGCCTCTGCAGCGACTCGCGCTTTAGAACGCCGTCAGACTGCATGGCTGCTCCGGTAACAGACTCACGGGTGTCCGAGATTGGTCTGGTACAGCTGGATCGGCGTCGTCACGTTTTCCAGCTTGACGTTCCGGACTACGACACCAGATACGCGACCTGTCATATGGTGATGATGCGCCCGCTCAGGTGCGATGTCAGCCTCAAACGAGCGAAGTCGACTCCGTACCTCCGCCTGCTCCTCCTCCGGTCGGTGGGAAGCCGATCCTTGTACCTGTCCATGACTTGAAGTAAATCTGGAAAAGCGTCAACGACAAAACATTGATCAGGGAATTTAGAGAGCGTTACCCCATGCTCCATCAATGGCTGTACCTGCGGGTCGGGTTGTATCAACTGCACGCGGAACGCATAGTTCAGAAGCGCAACCCGCAAGTAACTAGGATGAACGCGTACCGTGACATCCTCAAGAAGGACGTTGTTCACATAATCCGGCTGCAACCGGGGCATATGAGCGGCCACTCTCGCTCGTCCCATCAAGCTGCTGACGCACCAAGTCCGCGTACTGGCCCAAGGAACCAAACGCAATCCCGGTACCTCCTCGACACGTGATGTTTTGGGCATGGATGTTCGTCGAGTTCTACCGTGGTCCCCCACCCGTACTTTCGTTAGTACGTTCCCTGGCTATCTGCGAATGCTCGAGCGCTTTCACCCCTTTGATAGCCAAACAGTCGTCACCGGAAGTGATCTGCGGGAAAGAATGCGTTCAAAGCGGGCCTCGCATTTATAGCTTGCATTGGCATTCACGCACGTCGAAGTTGCGGAGGGTGATGTTGTCAGCGCGGAACGTGTCGATTCCTGTCGTGGAGGCGATAACATGAGCGTCGTGGTGGAAGACGCTTTTGCTCTGCCTGGAGTGGGCAAATCCCAAGCGCCCGGGTTGAAGGATGTGAAAACGCACCGTCGGTGTTCCACACGATGCTATATGTCGCACAGAAACATTAATCCAGCATCTCCATCACCGTAGTGGATGTGGAAACGGAGCACTCACTTTTGCCCGAAATATGTCGCGTCCGCGTTCTGCGCGATGCAGCGCATACCGTCGTACACGACGTCCCTCGCGTCCGCGACCGCGTTGCACCAGAACGGCGGCGAGTCGACCGTAAAGTCCCGCACCGTCCCACGCGTGACGTTCACCAGGCTCAGCGCGACGGGCCGGCCGTCACCGTCGAGGCGCGTCGCGTTGCCATACCATGACCACCAGTGCTGGCCGTTGCCGACGATGCCGCCCGTGCGGTGCGCGTCGATGGTGAAGTCCTGGCCGGTGACGACGAACCAGGAGGCTTGAGACTGGATGAATATCGCGCGGTAGGTGTGAGCGGGATCCATCCAGTAGGGAAGGTCGAATATGAACTGCGGAGATTGTCAGTGATGCATGCACGCACTGGGATGAGTACATACGTTGAGTTGGCCATGGAGATCGACATGCGAATTGACCAGGTTCCACTGCATCTTTCTACGGACGGACGTCAACACCAACAGAACTAGTCCCCCGCCGCACGAGCTACCTGGTAATGTTATAGTTTCCGGGCTCGAAGATAGTAGTTCCATGGAGTCCACAGGCCGCTATGGCCGCGTCAATCTGTGTACGTCCGATCTCGGTCAACGCATCGTCTTCAGGTACGATACATGGCTCTCCACCTGAGAATTGTCACTTCTGCCATGACCCAGCGGCCTGAGAGTACATGTCTTGGCCGATGTTTCGAGCGCAAGCAGGGGAAGCAAGAGAAGGATTGTGGTCAGAAGACTCATCCTTGCAGGTATGTCAATGGTGCACTGCTGCTAGACGTCGAGTCCCTTCATCCGACAACCCCTCTTATATAACGCGCTCTCCCCGCTGACCTTTCCCCGGATACATAGGTTATGTCATGCAGACTGTTGGGTGCCGTCATTAGCATCAGGAGGAGGCAGAAGGAGGTCAGGATACGCGGTCACGAGGTTCGCGGGCCGGAGCACGGTCGCCTATGGGGTCGAAGGCTTGATGCGTTGCAGCGGCAGGTTCTCCAATAAGACGCAAATGTATAGTTTGAATGTTTCCTTTCTTTCTTGCGATGCCCCCAAAGACGTTGGCGAATTTGAATACGGCGATGGAGCTACATTGAGCATAGCAAGTACGTAGAAAGGCTCTCATGTCGACAAATCTGCAGATGCGGCTGCAGCATTGTGAGATCAGTTGGGGGCTGGCGAAAAGACATGTCGTTTCATAGCCAGCGCCATCGAAGAGTCAGTCACATATTCTTGGTTGCGGTCGTCGACTGCAGTGTTGGCCCGGTGGACGGAGAGTCTGGGCGGACTCACGCGGACTTGCAGACTGTCCGCGCGCAGACTTTTCGCAGACTTTTGCACGAAGACTTTCCCAGACTCGACGGACCTTGATCTTAGCGTCCTAATTGGTTGATTCAGCGAGACCCATGCACATGATTGTGGGAATATAGTCACATGGGCTGATGATGCAAAGCACGTGATAAATACGGGCGCCGAACGCATTCGCCCTCACAGTCAATGAGGGAGTCTTCGGGTCGTGTGAAAGTCTTCGGCAGACCCTGCGGACAGTCTGTAGAGACTTGTAAACTTGCAGACTTTGCAGACAGTTTGCGGACTTTGCCAACACTGGTCGACTGAGATAGAAACTGTAACGGCGCCGATCCTAGGCGCCCGTCTTCCAGCTGTTATCAAATCGATAGGCCCCTCGCGAAAACGTCGCACTTAGGCAATTCGAGCGGAGTTTTTTTATTTGATCGCACACGCCTGCCCGATATGGCAGGGGCCTGCACTGCTGCTCGCCAATCTCATCTTGCCCTCAGGTCGCCCTCTCGCCCTCATCTCTGCATCTCAGGCTGTCCTCATGCGGTGCCATATTTCTAAAGAACTCAAGGATCTTGCACTCAAGATGTCTCTTGTGCACGGCCTTCCCGATAAGAAGATCAAACGGTATACTGGTATCAGCATCCGAGCTCTGAAGTGTCTCCGGCAGACATACCGCGAGACAGGGGAGACCGTTAGGACACCTGTTTGTAGTGGGCGGCCGCGCAACCTGGATGCGCTCAATGCCAACGTGCGTAGTGCATTCCTCTATGCTGTGTAGCATCACTGACCGGTAGCAGTTCTTGGAGGGTTGCATCGAGCAGCAGCCCGATTGCACTCTTCAGGAACTGCAAACGCAGCTCTTGGAGGTCTGCAACATCGAGGTATCGCGAATGACGATCTGGAGGACTCTCAGGCGGCGCGGATTCTCTCGAAAGCAGGTACGCCCGAACCTATCTCTCATCTACAGCTCCGTGGGGCATTCCTCGGCGAGGAGGGCGGCTCATTTTCTGCCTTCACTGCGTTCTTCGTCGACCATAATGAGCCCCTGCAGGTTCTTCAGACCTATATGAGTAGAGACCGGTGGTCCTTTGGGGATCTCCTCGATGGGCATCAGTTTTTGATTCTCGTCCCTGTCCCTGTCCCTCCTGCCTCCGACATCGATTTTTAGTGTAGGCTAGCATGCTCGGGGCGTTGTCATCTGGTATCTGTGGTCTCGCGGAATAGCTCGGAATGGCTCGGAATTGTTCGGATTGTGCACATCACTAAATTGGATCTCCGCTGGAATTGACCTGTGTGCGATTTTTTCGTGAGGGGCCTATCGATTTGAGAACAGCTGTCAGATCTCAGAGAGCATCAACATCCTTGGAAAGTCCTCATGATACATACACATCCAACAGCATGCATGTTACATGCGTATATGATGCGTTGTTCATGCCCACAAGTCCGACTAACGTATTGCCTGTGCGAGCCTACACGGTGAGAGTGAGCGTTCGAAATCTGCCGACGGCATGGAGAGTACTGTACCGGACCCAGAAGTGGGACAACCTGCACAAATAAGTGACTATCTCCTGCAAACCACCGAATTTCTCAGTAAAACCTTGCTGAGCAGGCGTGCCACGATCTGACAAACAATCTTCAAAAAACAGCAAGGCAAAAGACTGCTTGGAAGGGGGTCAAATCTGTTGAAGACCGGGAAGTGGGACACCAACAGAGGATACTGGGGACCCATATAACTCCTGCACATCTCCTCCTTTTCGCTTCATTCCTTCGTTAACAGCTTCATACGCCTCGGTCAAGTGAATATATCAATTTTTGTGTGATTCTGAGGGGTATTTGGGGGAAAACGGCCGTTGTCCCACTTCTAGGTCTGCCCGGCGCCTGTCCCACTGCTGGGTCTGGTACAGTAGCATACGTACTACATACATTACAAGTATCGCCGTTCTATTGTGAATACGTCGTAGCAGTTCGGTTCTCAAGCTCTCAAGCTTTGACCCGCAGGAGGCAGAAGAGCAAGCAGAAGAGAGACTGGGATGCGCGGCGACATTTGACACGTGCACGGATTCAGAGATGGTGGCTATAAATACGCGAGCGCGTCGAAGGGACGCGTCAATCAGAACACTAGGGCCAATCCCGGCCGCGCACTTACGCAGAGATCGGATCGGGGATCAATGGCGTCCAATCACGACGATGTGGACAACCCGGACCGTACTCCTCAGTTAGTGGGCAGACCTTCTCAGAGGACTCAGGCGGACGCGTTCGCTCTTCAGCTCATCGTCAAGGACAGCCAGCTGCTTGTCGCCAAAGGTAACACGGTACGTCCGCAGCAACTACAAACCGCTTACATGCTCATTCCCGCCAACGTTCATCTCTGTCGTCAGATCACGCCAGCGCGTGAAGCGTGGTACTATTTCGACGAGTCTGTCTCACGCGGAAGTCCTTCCCCGAATATCTGCATACTTATCCTCGAGCGCAAGGTGCCCAACACCGTACTCGTCGAACGCAGCGTCCCCAGGCAGCATGGCTGTCTGCAACGGTGCGAACTTGACCTCCCTCTCGGACGCGTGCGTGCGCGGTTTCTGGGCAGCGGTCATCCCATTCGCGTTCATCGTCTTCGTACTCGTCTCTCTCACTCCACCTGTTCGCCTCACCCTCCGCATCATCAAGAAACCTCTCACCAATTTCTTGCCCTTGGCTGAAGCTGAGGCCTTGGTCTACGGTGATAACGGCAAGGAGGAGAACGCGGAAGACGTAGTTCCGCTTTGGCGTACGCTCGTCCTCTCCACCGTCTCGCTCATCGAATGCCTTCTCTGGCTCGGGATCGGATGCTACAGCCTTATCGTCAATCCCGAAGACACTTGGACCGTGTGGCGAGATGTTCTCATAGCAGCCACCTGGTTCTACGCTGCTCTCAGACCTATCATTCGTCCTACGGCCACGGTCCCATATGACTTGCTCGTACTGTTCGGCTCGCACCTGGTTCTCGGCACGATCATCTTCCTGGGACTCCTCTACGATCGCTATGTATATGCGATTCCTCTCTCTTCGCCCATGGTCATCGTCGTGCACGTAGTCAACCTCATTGCTGTCGGTGGAGTATTCACGGTCGTCATGAACATGCCGTTGGCGATTCCGAGCAAATACATCAAGAAAGAAGACATCGTGAGTCGGGATTGCTGTGCGCTGGTTGTATGCTGAATTGACATGCACGTACAGGGCAAGACGGTCTCTCCCGAAGACTACACGACGGTGTGGGGGTGGGCATCCTTCCGTTGGGTCTTGCCGCTGCTTGAACGCGGAACGTACAACACCCTGTACGAGACAGACGTGTGGGCGCTCAGTCCGACGATGCAGGCCCGACCGTTGCATATCAAGTTCTCGCGTTCCACCGGGAAGCTACTGAAGCGGATCTGGGCAACAAATTCGCTTGATCTCATCGTCGACTTCGTGCTCACATACGTCAGCATAATCTTCAACTACGCGGGCCCCTTCTTCTTGAAGCAGATCCTTGACGCCCTGAGTGCAAGTGGGAGAAACCCCGAGATGCGCGCGCTTGCCTTCGTGTACGCACTGCTCGCATTCGCGTCCTCTCTGTGCAAGGTATGTCTCGGTATCCATGGGGCTTCTCATTACACTCTGACGCCAATCTGGTAGGCCCAAGCGGACGTTCAACACTTATGGTTCGGCCGTCGCGCTGCCACACGCGTCCGGTCGGAGCTTATGGCCTCGATCTATGACAAGGCGCTCAAACGCAAAGACTTCTCCGGGATTGTAAACAAAGACGGTCTTGACAAAAAGAAACCCGACTCGGCCAAGAAGTTAACCGGGAAGGAGGACGACCCCAAGGCTGGCGCAGACATTGGCAAGATCGTGAACCTCATGGCAGGTGACGCCAACCGCATCTCGATGACGCTGTCGTCTCTGTATTTCATTTACGGAGGTCAGAACTTTCCTCTGAAATCGTGGCTCTCAGCTTAATCACGCTAATATCCAAATTACAGCCCCGTTCGAAATCCTGATTGCTGGATTCTTCCTCTATCAGTAAGCAATATCCGTATTTTTGTGTCATCACACCCCATTCGCTCACCATGGGCCAGGCTGCTTGGCATAGCCGCGTTCACGGGCTTCTTTGTGCTCGTCTTGAGCTGGCCTTTGAACAATTTCGTGGCCAAGCGGGCAGTCCGCATCCAGAAAGGTCTATCAACCGCCCGCGACAAGCGAATGGGTGTGTTGAACGAACTGATCAGTGCGGTAGGTCTTGTGCTGCATAACCTCTTGAGGTGCACTGACGCAACGCGTGTACGCAGGTGAAGTTCATCAAGTTCTTCGCATGGGAGGACCGGTGGATCCAGCGCGTTCTGGAGTCTCGTGAAATCGAGATGCAATGGATGATCAAGTGTATGTCATTCTGTTCGTTCGCGCAGCAACGGTTACTGAAATCTGTCGACAGCACGCATCAACAGCATCTGCTTCTCGCTCATCTGGACATGTGCCCCCATCTTGGTCTCAGTCTCGTCGTTCTTTGCGTATGTTGCGCAGGGCCACGAACTGACTATCGGAACCGCCTTCACGGTATGCTCTAATCAGAGACGGTACTGCTCGTGCATCGAATTCTGACACGCTGTACCAGGCCATCGCCCTCTTCCAAATGATTCGCCTTCCCTTGAACGTCATTCCCGCTTGGATCGTGCAGATTCTTCAGGTAAATTGCCCCGCGTTTCGATCTAGAGCTGCATCTGATAAGTGTATAGTCTAAAGTCGCCCTCGACCGTATTGCCACTTACCTTGATGAGGAAGAGGTGGACGAGCAGGTGTCCACCCTGAAAAAGGGCCGCGTCCCTCCCTCTGAGGAGAGCGACGAGGGTCTCGGGATCGTCAACGGGACCTTCAAGTGGAATGAGGTCGAAGAGAAGAAAGAAAACGACAAGGGCAAGGGCAAAGACACGGGCAAGAAGAAAGCCAATGGTGCCAACGGCGTGAACGGCGCAAGCGGAGGCGAAGCGGGGCCGTCGGATGAGGCGTCGACGATCGCCGACAGCGCGTCCGCTATGGCCTCACCCGGTTCGGGCGACCACCGCTTTGAGCTTAAGGATATCACGGTCATGTTCCCCGACGGCAAGCTCACTCTCGTCACTGGCCCGACAGCAAGTGGCAAGACAGCGTTACTCCTCGCCCTTCTCGGCGAGCTGACTACGCTCGAAGGACGGATCGTGATGTCCAAGAATCCGTCGAAAGTCGATAAGCATGGGCTGTCGCACACGATCTCGTACGCGGCGCAGTCGCCGTGGTTGCGTCACCAGTCCATCAAGGACAACATCCTGTTTGGATACCCGTACGACGAGGACAGATATAATGCGGTCGTGGAATGCTGTGCCTTGAAGCCCGACCTGGACATTCTAGAGGACGGTGACGCTACGGAAATCGGCGCACGGTTTGTGAACTCTGCAGTCTATTGAATCTCAGTACTGACTTATGTCGTTTGCAGTGGAGTCAGCTTGTCTGGCGGACAGAAAGCTCGGTATGTAAACTTTGCACGACTCGTTATTCCGTGCACAGGCGCTGACACGTGCTGACAGCGTCGCTCTCGCTCGCGCCGTATATGCGGTAAGTTGTCCTGGTCCCTGGGCTTCTTTGGTGTCAATGATCTGACATGAACTCCTAGCCTACGAAATATGTGCTCCTTGATGACCCGCTGAGCGCAGTGGTAAGGTCGTCACACAGTAGCGTCGATGCTCCAGGCTGATGTTCCCTACAGGACAGCCACACTGCTCAGTTTTTGTTCGAGAAGCTATTCCGGGGCCCTCTACTCTCCAATCGCACCGTCGTATGCATTCCAGCTTTGTATCGCTCTCAATGCACCATCTGATATGGCTTTACAGGTACTCGTCACCCATCATGTCGAACTAGTACTGCCGGGCGCCCATTACGTGGTCCGCATGCTTGACGGCCGGATAGATACTCAGGGAACAGTCCAGGACCTGCGCGCGAGGGGTGTGCTTGAAGACATCGCTCGCGTTGAGGAAGTTGAGGCCCATAAAGAAGAACAAGCTGTCGAAGCCTCGAAGGAGGTGGATGATGTTGACGCCGACGCCGACGCTGTCGGTGAGGCCAATGGGGCCGCTAAGGCGAAGAAGAAGCCGAGGAAACTCATCGAGGAGGAACATCGTGAGACTGGCAGCGTGAAATGGCGCATTTATAAGACTTACCTCAAGGCTTCGTGCGTGCCCAAGGCACTCTTCGTGGCCACGCTTTGCTGACAGAAGGCCATACAGATCCTATTGGACATGGGTGATACTGACCATCTTGATCATTTTGACTCAAGTTCTCGGCATCGGCGAGAAGATTTGGATTAAGGTACGACTGGTTGCACCGTAGCAGCGGATGATACTGACCCGTGCGTCCTGTACAGATTTGGGGTGATGCATACGGCGATCCTTCCGGCGGGCCCACGCAGTTTGCGTACTCGTACAGTGGATTCATTGGGCAGCAACACGTTTTGGACGACAGCCTGTCTTCCTTCCACCACATGCCTCACCACGCGGCTGCTCCGATACAACATTCCAAGATTCACTTTCCACCGGCACGCGAGCACCCGTACTTCTACATCGGCATCTACTCGGCCATTGCGTTGTCGACTGGCTTAGTCAATACCGTTGGTGTGATCACTCAGTACACGGGGGCTCTTCGCGCGTCGAGGATTCTTTTTGAGAGGCTCTTGAGAACCGTGGTGCGCGCAACGATGAGATGGCACGATGTGACGCCGCAGGGTCGCATGTTGAATCGCTTTAGCAAGGTGCGTTAAGGTCTGACAAAGCAACTGTTCTCACTGCTCACCCGATTGGCAGGATGTTGAAACTGTGGACACGTCTCTCGCGGGGACTCTGCAGTCCGTAAACCAATCACTGGCCTTGTTCGCGGTCTCAATGATCACCGTCATGTAAGCACAAGTCCCTCAACCGTCCCATGCGTTTGCTAAGAAAGTATTTCAGTGTCGTTTTCCCTCTGTTCATATTCCCCGCCGTCATCCTGGGTTATTTCTACCGCCGCGCAGCCATCGCCTACCTCAACACTGGTCGCGACATCCGGCGCATGGAATCCAATACGCGCAGCCCCATCTTCGCCAACTTCAGCGAGCTCTTGGAGGGTATCGTGACGGTGCGCGCTTTCGGCGCGGAACAGCGCTTCCTCGACGACCTGTACAAGAAGGTGGACCTGACGACGAAGATGTGGTACTCGTTCTGGATGACAAACCGCTGGCTGCTCTTGACGTTCGATGTGTATGGCGCCGCGGGCGTCTTGGCAACCACTCTGTTTGCGCTTTCTGGCTACGTTGACGCTGGTTTGGCGGGTGTCTGTATCACATCGGCCATGTCGTTCACAACTAGCGTTTACTGGGCTTGTCGCTTCTGGACCGCTCTGGAGCTGGACCTCAAGTGAGTGGCACCGTCATTTCTGTATTTACCTGCGCTGACAGTTCCCTAGCTCGGTAGAGCGCGTCGTCGAGTATCTTGACCTCCCCCAAGAACCCCCAGCAATCATCGAGTCAAACCGCCCGCCCGCGTACTGGCCGTCATCAAGTAGCCCGAACAAGGACCACCTCCTGGTGGTGGAAGACCTAGTTGTCAAGTATGCTCCGGAGCTGCCGCCCGTGCTGCATGGCGTCTCTTTCTCTCTCAAGGCAAAAGAGCGCGTCGGCTTGCTAGGAAGGACTGGTAGTGGCAAGTCTACGCTTGCGATGAGTTTGCTGCGCTTTGTAAGTGGCGAGTTCGTTATGCAAGAGCAACCGCTCAATACATGCCGTTTTAGGCGGACCCCACGAGCGGACGTATCATTATTGATGGTATAGACATCACGACCATTGGTCTGCATGACTTGCGTTCGCGTATCGTGAGTTACCTTGAACGTCCACAACGGGTTGCGAGAGACTAATGCGCTTAACAGACTTTCATTCCCCAAGTGTGTAACCCGGAATGTACGATGCTGAGCTAGGACTGACTCCTATCATAGGATGCTACCCTCTTCTCCGGCACGTTGCGCGACAACTTGGATCCGTTCGGTAAGTCGCTGTCCTCGTTGATGAACAGCATGGAGCCTAGATGAACTGAAATCCGACATCACAGGCGAGCACACGGACGAAGAATGCCTCGATGTTCTACACCGCGTACAGATGCTGTCAGACAGTCAACTTGCCTCACAACGCACGTCTCGCGAAGCCTCTCGCGCCGCGTCAATTCACGAGAACGAGCGTGATGCTACTGTCGCATCTGTCTCTACCTCTCCCACCGAGACCGAGAGCAAGACCGTCATCACGCTCGATACACAGGTCTCCGCCGGGGGTACAAACTTCTCGCAGGGTCAACGTCAGCTCATTGCAATGGCTCGTGCGCTACTGCGCCGCAGTGCCATTATCATCCTCGACGAAGCGACGAGCAGCATCGACTTTGCCACGGATGCCAAGATCCAAGCGACCATCCGCGAGGAGTTCGGCGACTCTCTGTTGCTAACGGGTGGGTTATCCTTCCGACGTGACACAGTGCTTTCTTGACCACGGCACTGACACCCACATTCAGTTGCTCACCGTCTGCGCACGGTGATTGATTATGACCGACTGATCGTGCTAGACAAGGGCGAGCTCGCCGAGTTCGATACGCCGCTGAACCTCATCCAGAAGGAGGGTGGTATCTTCAGGAACATGTGTCTGAAGAGCGGCACCTTCGCCGAGCTCGAGGCCGCTGCGAAGGCGAAGGCGAAGGCTGAGCGCGATGGCCGTCAGGATGCTGCTCAAGCCTAGACTGTATCGCTGCTGGGACAGGTCGATTAGATGTTCATCCATTATTATTCTCTGTGATGACTTGGATCAAGATCGTCACGATGACGGACTTCAATCGATTCGGATATGTAACTTACAGCTCGGCGCACACCGCGATGGTACCCGGGTCGGCGTCTGCCACGCGAACGTAAGGGGGGGGGGGCGGTTGTGTAAATCTCCACGATTGGATCGCTTTCCGACTGAGTAGGAAGAAGGACTGAGGGACAAGCGCCGGCAAGTGCCCGCGTCTCGCGGAATTAACGGTTGCTTGACATGTTCCTTTTTACCTCCGAGTCCTGCTGAACCGACAGGCCACGCTACGGACTGCTGTGTACGCGGTATTCAGTCAGATTCTAACGCCACGGGTAGGCCTCCCAGCGGTACGTGCCAGCCACCACCGTTCAGCCAGCTGGCGCTCGACACAATCAGTTCTGCAAGTGCCAGTGGTACTGTACATCGTTCGTACGCAATGGTGCAAGCCTTGATTCGAGTCGAAGCATACCACCATGGCACTAGCCCGACTGGTTGTGTTTGCTTGTAGGCCAACCCAAACTTCGTCGCCCGCACCGATCATACCTCCTCGCATTGCGCATGCCCTCACCGCTCACCACGTAAGTACTGCGTCGTGTGATTGATCTATGCGGAGGCGGATCGCACGCGTAACAGTGAGCAGATGTTCCCATGTGGTCGCACGGCACCCGTCATTCTCACAGGAAAGACGCGCGAAGGGTGTTACATACAACACTGGACCCGTCGGTACCGGTCGCCCAAGCGAGTCATTCCTCTATACGACTCTCTGCTCTCGTGAGGGGCAACCCCGGTCTAGCATGGCTATCTGCAACGGTGCGAACTTGAGCTCCCTCTCGGACGCGTGCATACGCGGTTTCTGGGCAGCGGTCATCCCGTTCGCTTTCATCGTCTTCGTACTCGTCTCTCTCACTCCGCCTGTTCGCCTCACCCTCCGCATCATCAAGAAACCGTTCACCGATTTCTTGCCCTTGGCTGAAGTTGAAGCCTTGGTCTACGGTGATAACGGCAGGGAGGAGAACGCGGAAGACGTAGTTCCGCTTTGGCGTACGCTCGTCCTCTCCACCGTCTCGCTCATCGAATGCCTTCTCTGGCTCGGGATCGGATGCTACAGCCTTATCGTCAATCCCGAAGACACTTGGACCGTGTGGCGAGATGTTCTCATAGCAGCCACCTGGTTCTACGCTGCTCTCAGACCTATCATTCGTCCTACGGCCACGGTCCCATATGACTTGCTCGTACTGTTCGGCTCGCACCTGGTTCTCGGCACGATCATCTTCCTGGGACTCCTCTACGATCGCTATGTATATGCGATTCCTCTCTCTTCGCCCATGGTCATCGTCGTGCACGTAGTCAACCTCATTGCTGTCGGTGGAGTATTCACGGTCGTCATGAACATGCCGTTGGCGATCCCGAGCAAGTACATCAAGAAAGAAGACATTGTGAGTTGGGATTGCTGTGCGCTGGTTGTATGCTGAATTGACATGCACGTACAGGGCAAGACGGTCTCTCCCGAAGACTACACGACGGTGTGGGGGTGGGCATCCTTCCGTTGGGTCTTGCCGCTGCTTGAACGCGGAACGTACAACACCCTGTACGAGACAGACGTGTGGGCGCTCAGTCCGACGATGCAGGCCCGACCGTTGCATATCAAGTTCTCGCGTTCCACCGGGAAGCTACTGAAGCGGATCTGGGCGACGAACTCGCTCGATCTCATTGTCAACTTTGTGCTCACATACACGAGTGCTATATTCAAGTACGCTGGCCCGTTTTTCTTGAAACTGATCCTTGACGCCCTGGATGTGAGCGGAAGGATTCCGGCTCCGGAACAAAGGGCACTCGCATTCTCATACGCGCTGCTCGCGTTCGTCAGCACTATGTGCAGGGTATGTCCCGACGGCTGGAATGAAAGGATGTTATTGAGGCAGATGTGTAGGCCCAAGCAGATCTCCAACATATGTGGTTCGGACGTCGGGCTGCTACTCGCATTCGATCTGAGCTCATGGCCTCGATCTATGAGAAAGCATTGAAACGCAGAGATTTTTCCGCCATTGTTGACAAGCAAAGTTCGCAAACGAGCTCCAAGGAAAATTCTCAGGATAGAAAGGACGACCCCAAGGCTGGCGCAGACATCGGCAAGATCGTAAACTTGATGTCGGGAGATGCTGACCATATCTCATTCACCGTGTCAACCCTATACTTCATCTACGGTGGTCAGTTTGCTCGACCACTGATCATGCTTAATGGACTGAACACTTTGTACAGCTCCCTTTGAGGTTCTCATCGCTGGAATATTTCTGTACCGGTGAGTAATAGCATTAGCTCTACCTACAGTTCCCTCACTGATTCATCTCGGTAGATTGCTTGGAATATCCGCGTTTGCCGGATTGTTCATCATTCTCCTGAGCTGGCCCTTCAATAGTTTTATCACTCAACGCTCCGTTCGAGTCAAAAAGGGTCTCTCCACCACTCGTGATAAGCGTATGGGTGTGCTGAACGAGCTCATTAGCGCGGTCAGTCTAGTATGCCCTCTAAAGACTTGGCTGATAAATGTATTATCACATTCAGATCAAGTTCATCAAGTTCTTTGCGTGGGAAGACCGATGGATCCAGCGAGCTATGGACGCCCGTAAATCAGAAATGCAGTGGATGATTAAGTGTATGTTACACCTACTCGCTTTTCGCTGTGCAATGACGTACGTCTGACCATGGTTGACAGCATGCATCTACGGAATGTGCTTCTCATTCCTTTGGACGTGCCTTCCCCTCCTGGTCTCTATCGCAGCATTTTTTGCGTATGTGGCACAAGGCAATGAGCTGACGATAGGGACCGCTTTCACGGTATGTTACTTCACATCATGGTATCCAGTCCTTGGGCCCTCATGCCCGCGTAGGCTATTGCCCTCTTTCAGATGATACGCACTCCCTTGAACATCATTCCAATGTGGATCATGCGAATTCTGCAGGTGATGCTTTTTGCATCTGTTTCCAGAATTTTATTTGACGGCTATGTAGTCGAAAGTCGCTCTGGACCGTATAGCTGCTTTCTTGGACGAAGAAGAGGTGGACGAGCAGGTATCTACCCTGAAAAAGGGCCGCGTCCCTCCGTCCGAGGAGAGCGACGAGGGTCTTGGGATCGTCAACGGGACCTTCAAGTGGAACGAGGTCGAGGAGAAGAAAGAAAACGACAAGGGCAAAGGCAAGGACACCGGCAAGAAGAAAGGCAACGGAGCGAACAGCGGCGAAGCGGGGTCGTTGGCGTTGGACGACGCGTCGACGATCGCGGACAGCGCGTCTGCTATGGCCTCGCACGGTTCGGGAGACCACCGCTTTGAGCTGAAGGATATCACGGTCATGTTCCCCGAAGGCAAGCTAACCCTAGTTACGGGCCCGACAGCAAGTGGCAAGACGGCGTTGCTCCTCGCCCTCCTCGGCGAACTGACGACGCTCGAAGGACGCATCGTGATGTCCAAGAACCCATCAAAGGTCGACAAGGATGGGCTGTCGCACACGATCTCGTATGCGGCGCAGTCACCATGGCTGCGTCACCAGTCCATCAAGGACAACATTTTGTTCGGGTACCCGTATGACGAGGAGAGATACAATGCGGTCGTGGAATGCTGTGCTTTGAAGCCTGACCTGGAAATTTTCGAGGACGGCGATGCTACAGAAATTGGTGCACGGTTCGTCCAATCACCGCGTAGTAAGGAGTTATGTGTGATGTTTGAAATCTACAGGGGGATCAGCTTGTCTGGAGGACAGAAGGCTCGGTACGTGTCCCTCATCGAACCTCAGAGCCTCCCCGCTGATTAGTGATACAAATTTCATAGGGTCGCTCTCGCTCGTGCTGTGTATGCGGTGAGTTCCGCAGCATTTACCCGGCACAAAGTTGACTCAATGAAAGCCCTCAGCCAACTAAATATGTTCTTCTGGATGACCCCTTGAGCGCTGTGGTAGGATCGTCACCTTGCTACTCAAAGACACTGCTCATAACCTTCTTGCAGGATAGTCACACTTCCCGGTTCCTTGTCGACAGGCTTTTCAGCGGTCCTCTACTTTCGGGGCGTACGGTCGTGAGTAGCGCTTGCCATCACGATTGAAAATAGATATTTGAACCCTTCATGTAGATCCTGGTCACCCACCACGTAGGATTGGTTCTCCCTGTCGCACATTACGTGGTGCGCATGCTGGATGGTCGGATTGACACGCAGGGAACAGTCGAGGAGCTTCGCAAGAGGAACGTTCTCGAGATGCCCGCGGAGGGGTCGGCTGCCAAAGCTGGGAATGAAGCGGACAGTCCTCATATAGACATTGACACCGCCGCTGCCGCAGACACGGATAGTGAGGTGAATGACAAGAAGCCTAGGAGACTAGTCGAAGACGAGCACCGCGAGATCGGCGGCGTGAAATGGCGAATATACAAGACTTACGTGGAGGCTTCGTGCGTACTATTTGCGTTATCGACCGCTGTGGGTGTATGCTGAACCTTGATAGCTCGTACTGGACGTGGGTCATCCTGTTCGTCATGGTGGTATTGACCCAGGTTCTTGGTGTCGCTGAGAAGTTGTGGATCAAGGTCAGTCTGATTCCATTGTCGAGGCGCTCGGTCCTAGTCATTCGCGATGCATAGATTTGGGGAGAAGCCTATGGCGATCCGGCAGGCCAATCTATGCAGTTAGCATACCCCTACAGAGCCTGTGGCCAGCAACAAGAAATACTAGGCGATGGAGGATTTCGACTCCAGCCCTCTTATCTCGCTTACCATCCCATGCATGCGACGCGCATGGCGGAGATTGAGTTCCCGTCTGCCCGGGAGCATCCATACTTCTACATCGGAATCTACAGTGCTATCGCGCTGGCGACCGGCCTGGTGATCAATATCGGCGTGCTCGCGCAGTCCTTGGGGGCCCTCCGGGCGTCAAGAATCCTCTTCGAGAAGCTCTTACGGACCGTAGTACATGCGACGATGCGATGGCACGATGTGACACCACAGGGGCGTATGCTGAACCGGTTCAGCAAGGTAGGTTTGTACCAACTGGGTAAACAACATGGGGTCGCTAAGTTTGATTGGCAGGACGTTGAGACCATTGATATGTCCCTTGCAGGTACCCTGGAATCCGTGTACCAGTCGTTGGGCTCGTTTGCAGTCTCAGTGATCACTGTAATGTGAGACTCAAAATATTCAGAGTCGTAGGTCCTCCGCTGAAGCATCTCATCAGCGTTATCTTTCCTCTCTTCATTGTCCCCGCCACATTCCTGGGATACATGTACCGTCGTATTGCCATCGCCTATCTGAACACCGGTCGCGACCTCCGGCGCATGGAAGCGAACAGCCGGAGCCCCATCTTCGCCGACTTCAGCGAGTTGCTGGAGGGTGTCGTGACTGTTCGCGCGTTCGGCGCTGAACAGCGTTTCCTCGAGGATCTGTACAAGAAGGTAGACTCGGCAACGAAGATGTGGTACACATTCTGGATGACGAACCGCTGGTTGCTCTTAACGTTTGATACCCTTGGTGCTGCCGGCGTTCTGGCAACTACTTTGTTCACACTCTCCGGTTCCATTGATGCCGGGTTGGCTGGCGTGTGCATCACGTCGGCCATGTCATTCACAACGAGCGTCTACTGGGCATGTCGCTACTGGACCGCCCTCGAGCTTGATCTCAAGTGAGTAGCATGGTCTAAACAGAGAGATAGATGCTCATCGATATTGTTCAGCTCAGTCGAACGTATTGTAGAGTACCTTGATCTACCTCAGGAGCCTCCGGCAGTAATCGAGTCGAACCGCCCTCCCGCGTACTGGCCATCGTCGACAAGCCCGAACAAGGACAATCTGCTGGTAGTAGAGGATCTCGTTGTCCAGTATGCACCAGAGCTCCAGCCTGTACTGCACGGCATCTCGTTCTCACTCAAGGCGAAGGAGCGGGTCGGGTTGATTGGTCGGACTGGTAGTGGTAAATCGACACTCGCTATGAGTCTGCTACGCTTTGTGAGTACTTATCGTTTAGTGGAACATCGTGACTCATTGCGCACGCAGGTTGATCCTACCGGTGGTCGTATCATCATTGATGGTATAGACATCACGACCATTGGCTTGCATGACTTGCGTTCGCGCATCGTAAGTAATCCTCGAATCTCAGCCTTCGTCGTGCGATGCTGATTACCCTTACAGATCTTCATTCCGCAAGTACGTCTGACCTGGCCTATCTTGGCTGCTGCTGATGTCCATCCCAGGATGCTACACTATTCTCTGGCACACTGCGCGACAATTTGGATCCATTCGGTAAGTGACCACCGTTCCAGCGTGCAAATGCTGTGCTTACGGAGAGTCACAAGGCGAGCACACGGATGTCGAATGCCTGGATGTGCTGCATCGCGTACAATTGACCTCGCCTGACAACCAGCTGGCCCTGAAACGCTTATCGGGCGAAGCCTCTGAGGCCGCCTCCATCCATGATCCCGAGCGTGGTGCCGCGACATCCACCTCTGCCACCGAGATTGACAGTAAGTCAGAGATCACCCTCGACACGCAGGTCTCGGTCGGTGGCACAAATTTCTCCCATGGCCAGCGCCAGTTGATCGCCATGGCACGCGCGCTGCTGCGTCGCAGCGCCATCATCATTCTTGACGAAGCGACGAGTAGCATCGACTTTGCGACCGACGCCAAGATTCAGGCGATCATCCGAGAAGGTTTTGGCGACTCCCTGCTGCTCACAGGTGCGTTTTTGGAAAAATAAATCCGGCGTCCTGCTTACGGAGCTGATCTATGCCCAGTTGCGCATCGTTTGCGTACCATTATAGACTATGATCGGCTGCTCGTGCTGGACAAGGGCGAGCTCGCCGAGTTCGACACTCCATTCAATCTCATCCACAAGGAGGGAGGCATCTTCAGGAACATGTGTTTGAGGAGCGGCACCTTCTCGGAGCTCGAGGCCGCTGCGAAGGCCAAGGGGGGCCATAACCACCGCCAGGAAACCCCTCAAAGTCCTGCAGGCTAGACAAGCTTTATTGACATGGTTGGCTTGTATTGCTTGGACACGTGGAAATGATGGATGAGTGATTAATCACCTCAGAATGTAATGGTACAATATCCTGCGTGCCTTTCCCTGTGCGGCATTCTACTGAGCTTCTGATTTTTTGAATGTCTTTCCACAACGGCTGATACTCATGACGACCCGCAGGTGCAAGGGTTCTTCACAGGTCCTGGCAGTACGCCCCAAGCGAACCCCCAATGTTGCTACTTCCCTGCTTCCTTTGACCATCGTCTCTGTCGGAGTGGCTCCCATCGGAGCTTCCCCGGACCCGTCGGATCTACGTGAGAGGCGCATACATATATATCTTGATGCGTGTGGCTCGCGCGTGGTGGATAGGGTTAGCGCAATGAGCCGAGGTGCCCTCACGCGTACAAAGGATCCAGGCCGCAGTTAACCGGTAGTCTTGTCGTGCCACGACGGGCCTCGTGGAAGACTCGGGGGACACGGCGCTGCCTTCGCTTCCGGGGCGCGGGTCGAAACCGCCGTAGAGTACCAGCCGGCCGTTACTGTACCTCGGACTCCGATAACTTGGCGTGGCTTCTGTCGCCGTGGTCGTCATGAAGCTGTCAGTGCTTGCTGGCGCGATAGGTACTGATGTCCCAGCGGTCCCGCAACACCTGGCAGCGTCCCCTCAGAGCTGGCGCTGAGATATGGCCCAAGTTGTCTTCGTCCGTCGCGGATTTCGGTGGTGCATTACATGCGAGAGGTTGCAATTGAGCTCCTCTGTATGCGGTAATCCCACGCCGACGAAGCCTGCGCTACACATTCGGCGGCTGCGGTGCCGACTTGGTGACCTGAAGATCGGCTCATAATCGTTCAGAGCTTACTTGCGAGTTGGCACATAGCCAACGACTCGGGAGCCCGGTGGATGATCATGATATAGAAGCCGTCCATGGTCTATGAAAATTGCAATCTAGCATCCGACGAGAAGCTCGTATACTTGAACGGTACTACTACCTGGCATTGGTTCCCAAGCGTCGCGCAAATGAGTGCTCGGGATGCAATATTTGCGAGTGCAGATCTGGGAGCCTCATATATCCAGAAGGTCGGCGCTTAAAGCTCACTGGTACTTACCACAATGAAATATGACCGTGCCTGACTATCGGCTGCAGCACGCGTTCAGAGATGATAACGATCTTCACGAGATCGCTGAGGCGTAAGCCTGAGACTGTTAGATGGTCATGCAGTTCAATGTGAATGTTGAGGATGTACCGCGGGGTTCGAACGTCTGACCTGTAGTAACCTCACAGGCGGGGTGCACCGCCTCATCCACGTTACTCAGCCATAACGGGAACGACTTTCCGCTTAGAGGTAGCCTTTCTTCGCTGTACGACTCCACGCATATCAACAGCTTGCTCTTTCCGAGCTTCGCTGACGCGGCGGGTCTTCGCAGAAGGGTTCATGAGCTCGAGCTCGAGCTCTCAGGCTAAATCACGGAGGAGACCAGTCAAGACGCCGCGCGCACGAGGTTGCCCCTAAATGTTGTGTAATCGAGCCGTACGTACTACGCGCCGAGGCGGATGCCAGACGCAAAGTCGGCTAATGTTATGTCGCCTCTCATCCGCTGCCTCAACCGTGAGCCCGATCGCTGTGGGAGCCTCGGCGAGATACCGTCAGCTGTGTTATATTTCCCAAGACTGGTCATGGCCTACTCATCTGGACCGCCACTGCCAGGATTCCACAAGTGCATTCGTCCGACTGATACAGATCGGTGAGCTTTATCACATGAGTGGTACGCAGTTGTCAAGAGTAGCCCAGGATGGCCGTCGCGCAGACAGCAGTATCTGACCATTTTCCGTAAGAGCACACGTACAAGGGTCTCTAGAGACGTACAAATTTTGCCGGCAGGCGACATATAGGGTCCCGAGGAAGGCTGTCGATAAACTGGCGATGGGTGCGGCGGGTGCATCCGAGGCCCATTGGCTCAGACTTCGACCTACCTATTCCTTTTCACTCGCCGCGAGCGTGCGCACAGGGGTGGGTGTCATCGATGCGAACGCGCGGACGCCTGATCCTCGTTGTCCGCGGTACAGGCGCCCTGCGAGGATCGGTGGGCTATACCCGGGGATGCTGCTCCCCCGCTCTCGCGGTAGTATAAGTACTTCCCTTCCTCCTCGGGGTGGCGTTGACTCTGCGGTCGCGCTACACAGAATACGTCGAAATATCCGGAGACGTTGGACTCGATACCGTGCTTACGCTCCGCTGCCTTGGATCGGACATTATGTCGTCGCGGATCTCTATTCGTCGGCTCGTCGACCCCTCAGGTACTTCGCCCTGTGCTTCGCTGTCCAACGGTTCGGTGGGAGATGCTCCTGACTGACTTGCTCCCCTGGTGTTCTAGAGGAAGACATCGAACGTGCGGTGCGGATCCTTTACGAAGCATTTAAAGAGGGTGCGTGCAGGATCCTTCCCTTGCGCCATCGTTGTCGCATCTTCTCATCCGCTGTCTGGCGCCATGTTGCAGACGTCGGGACGGCCACTTACACCGGCGGCTCCTCCCGCCTTCAGCGGGATATCTACCGGGGAACCATTACGGCGTGTCTAGCCCACGGGCAAGTGTACCTTGGGCTCCTTGACGATGAGCCTCACGCCGTGGCCGCCTTGATACAGCCAGGCGCAGACTGGGCATTCTAGTCCGTAGGCACTTCGACACCTCCGTCGCTGTTGGTCGGGAGAGCTGAGCCGTTGTTGCAGTGACAGTTCCGATTTTGCACGAAACCTATCGTCATACTTAGAGGAGTGGTACGCTTATCACGTACGTTGTGCTGCGGGACACAGCGTTACACCCCCTGACCTTTAATTTTTCCCCGATGCTTGGCATGTGGGTAGTTCATCCCCACATATCAAGAGCTCTACAGATCCGCCTTCTCTACCGCAGAACGGGCGCGGCGGGACGCCTGGAACCTCAAGTTCCTCGCGGTCGATCCTGACCATTAGCGCAACGGACTTGGGCGGGCGTTAGTTAGAAGGGTTTGCGAACAGGTTCGTACACGCACTTCCGCAATTTTTCACGGCGATTAGGACGACCCGCTGACCATCGCGCCTTTTGACTTGGTTGCGACAGGCAGACGCACGCCCAGAACGCGTCACGGCAGACGTCAAGAACCCCCTTACTGTCAGTCCTCGCTCCTTTGCGATCTGCCCGTGAAATGCGAGTTTCGACGGGATTGCGCTGACGACCCGTGCGTATTCGTGTACAGGTGCAGTGGTTATTCAAGTTCGGCTTTACGCATCGCGCAGTCAAGAACTTCACCTCGCGTGACTCGGCGGGCTTCCCGCTATGGTGCCTCGTAAGGGAGCCAACCTCGCTATCGGGTTAGCTGCACCCTTTAGCTTTCGCAGCCGTTACGGCTCTTCCACGCATACACGATTGATTCCGGCACCTCGTTGGCCACATGCGATCGTCAATTAACTCATTGTATACAGCCTCACACGAGGGTTATGTAGCCTTCTATTCACACACCATTGTCTCTATACAGGTCGTTTCGACCGTCCAACGCTTGTTGATCACGCCAGTCCAACGTTCCGACAATGCTTTATCCAGTGTTCTTGTTGTTGGTTGTCAAGAGCGACGCGAATAGCTTTCGGCCGCTCGAGAGGCGAATAGCAAGTGTACGAGTACGTACTATGTACGTCGCAAGCCTGAGAAGAATATCCATGCATGCAAACCACTCCCGGCGGTTGACGTCCTGGGATGCAGTGGAAGCCCTGAGGACACGCACGCTCATCGATCACCGCCCGTCGGATTACTTACTCCCGCGTATGTGCCGCCTGCAGAGTGAATGACTGAGGAGTGTTCTGTAAGCCGCTTGGACAAGACTACTCACCGGCGACCGCTTCCAATGCCAGACCCCGTACCAGTCATTGAGCATCAGAAACGCTGTCCCCAAGACACGGATGGCAGTTTCACGTCCGCGGGTTCAATGGGCGCGTGGAGAGCTTCGTGCGAGCTCTCTTGCCTTGGTACATCACTGGCAGTAGCCGAAATACCCGGGTGAGGTCCGTCCGAGCCAGGAGAATGTTTCGGAGTGAGAGACTCATATGTTCCACCCGAGGTACTGCACCACGTTCTGAGTACGGATATCGTGTACCATAGCTTCCGGAGGCCTTGCTCACTCATCTTCAGATGGTTCCCAGGATTTATCCCGTCCCAGTCACTCCATCTCCCAAGAACACAGTCTCCGTCGAGCTTTACGGCCTAGAGACCTGTGCTCGCCCCCCGTGGTCAAGATACTTGAGTCACGATTTACGCCGGCGAGTCAGGGTAAACGACGGAATGCAGCTGTGGGGAGCAAAGGAAGCAAACATTACAGCTGGATTCGGACGTATGCACAAGATCGAGCTTGCGAATGTTTAGCCGAGTCAGTGGCCGAGGCGAACAAGTGTGAGCATGAGAAGACGCGAGTGCGCTGGACCCCAAACCGTAGAATAATCATGAATGCTCGCCAAACCCCCTTGTTGTGACGAGGCAGTCCTGGCGTGCCGACGTTGACCATTCGTCCACTCGTTCACCGTTGTGCTGAGTGATTGCTTTACATGAGTGATCGCCAAAAGGAAGAGGGATACCGTAGTACACATAGAATGTACGGCCATGCCGAGTCGTCGTACGCAATGGCACTTGATATGTGCCAAGAGGCTAGTAGCAGTGTCTCAAGAAGCGCCGGGACATATGCACGCAGGATATGGCGGAAGGAAACAGGCCTGCCTAGCGAAGCAGTCTGAATGCTCGTCGTCGGTCCACGGCGGTATGCGCTGCCTGTAGCATAGGAAATGAGCTCAGTGATTGCAGATAGGCCATCGTTACAGTACACTGGCAGGTACGGCTAGTGGCCCCTTCTCGTCATACCAACTTGCATCCTAATTGCGCAGGTTGAGAAACTCCTCCGCGTTTGCCACACCCGCAGGGTCCACGGACGCATGCAAAGCTTCGCGCAAGCTATTGTTCTGGAAGCTTAGTAGCTACTAGACACAACGCACCCCACTGGGACGCGTCACGAGCAGTGCAGTATACCGGCGGAGGTTGGGACGTTCAAGGGCTGGAAGCGACACAGTCTGAAGACCGGAAGCAGTACGCACGGAGACAGACGCCGGAGACGGACGCGGACATGAAGACGGGGAGACCGTAGTAGAAAGCACTCCCTAAGAACATAGTGTTAAGAAACCTGCACAATGAGAGCAAGAGCTGGGAGGTGCATCTGACCGGACATCCGATCATCTTGCAGGGCGACGGGAAATCGAGTACTCACCCTGCAGCAGCGCCTCACAATGCGTTGACAAACTTCATGCAGGATGCGCAGACGAGTCCGACTCACGAGAATGTTGCAGAGTCAGCTGTGAGCATGCTGATTGCCGGTCCGACCACGTACGCGGGGGCCCAGCGTACAAATCACATGTGTCCAGTGAGCGTTCTGCATACTGTTGGGCAGGATCAAGTAGGCTACACACCTCACACATCACCGTATCGCCCCGCACCTCAAACCTATTGGACCCTGATTCTGGACTCTGCAATCCCAGCTGAAAACACTCACAGCCGCGAACTCTGCGGGGTCGACAGTGACCTTGGCACGAGCTGTTGTCCTTGGAGACAAGCACCACGACCAATGGGCGGCCTCCCCGGGAGGCCCGAAACCCTTTTAGTAGAGTAGCACGACGCGGCGAAAGTGAGCACAGTTGGGGTATACTACAACATAGTGTATATGTTTGACGTGAAGAACCTCGCCGACCGGCCGACGAGGGCCGCTGCGAACAAACCCCGGTGAGTACTAGTAGAGCTCTGAGAGACTGCTGCCATGCTGACGAGCACATAGCACTACTCTAGTACTCGCAGACCTTCCTCCCCGTGATACGAGCGACCGATGACGCACACACGCACCTGTGCAGTACGTCTACCGCCCGTTCGTACCACGTCCACGGCGATACGCCCAGCAACGAACCTAGCCACGCACAGCGACGGGCTCGCATAAACTTGAGCTTGCAGCTACGGCCTCCGCGCCGCGCCGTGTACCCTCCCGTCCCCGCGCTCAACCCTCAAGACTCAAGCCCGGGCGCGGTGTTCGCGGAAACGGCCCCCGGGTGAAAGACAACGCGGGGAACCCGGGAAGGAGTTCAAATGGGCGCCCGACCGTGCCGATGATTCCGAGGATCCCTAGATCGCGGTGATGTATTGTGTTTCGGTGCTGAGGATGAAGGACCGGGCAAGGGGGGGCGTAGCGGGACTGGGGGAGTACGAGTCGGGGTGAGTGGCAGCCGGCGAGAACGAGCTGATAGTAGTACAAGCTGCGTAATTGTCATTAGTGACGCAGCGTTCGCGATGATAGCAAGTACAGCTTGCACTGAGGTCCCAGCTGTACGTCGTTGCCATCGACCATCAGCGGGATGTCGAAACCTCAGCACCCGAGTACATAGCCTACCCCATATGAGTCCTTTGAGCGCGGTGCAGTGTGGTTTGGGGTGAGGAACGACCACCGCGAGAGTGCGGGGCACCCGGGCTCTAGACCTGGCTGACCTTAGGGCCTGTTCGGCAACGAGTGCGAGTGCGAGATTGCGGTATTTCTTACCCATATATAGAAATAAAGTTGAGATTCCAAATTTCTGGTGGTTTCGGAAAAATCCCGCGTTCGGATGACTTGCGAGGATGCGCGAACTCTCGAAATTCCGGCGCCTATCCTGCCTCCGTCCTGCCGCTTCGACTCGAAGGTCGCACATCCCGGATTTTTCGGGCTTTGCGTTATCAGCGCTTAATATCGGTCCGCTGGCCGGGATTTTTCTGCGCAACTTTGATGGCAAACGGAGATTCCGGGATTCCCGGAAATACCGCAATCTCGCACTCGCACTCGTTGCCGAACAGGCCCTTAGACTCTTCCTGGTAGTTGCGTGCTAATGCAAGTGCTGACGAGCGTTAAGGTACACTCGAGGCATCGCCAACGGCTGGCACATCACAGCAAACAATGACCGTCCTCCTCCACAATCGAGCCTAGTAGTGTATCGGCCGACCCCCACCAGGACCCAGGTGACCGTGACCGGCGAGCGTTCATGCACATGCGTTGCGTTGAATCCGAGACTTGCTGCAGTCGATCCCACGCTGTAAAGAGCGCATGGCGCATTGAGGGCCTCCATTGAAAAAGTCGCGTACAGTCGTTCGTCGGAGGACCATCGACCATCGAATTCCCGTGAACCCCTGCGCGGGTTTCCAGAACGGCTGTGACCTGGGTGGCGGGGAGAGCAGCGTCGAGATGCTGTAGCTCGGTTACGCGGCCACAAGAGCCACAGGAGAACGGTACGCACGCACGCTGCCCCACAGACTAGACTTCCCGCTGCGCAGCGGTCCACATCGCACATCAGCGCGTCGCTCTCGGGAACGTGCGAGGCCGCTACGACTAGCACGGTTAGTTGATGGAGCGGGCTGTGCGATTGCACCCAACGATGCTTCCACCCGCCGACGAGCAGGCGCACGCGCATCGCATCACTGCGTACTATTAGTACCTTTGCTCGGTCGAGCTTCGTCGCGTCGCTGACACGCCCTGGGTGACCCACCGAGGGTGCGAGGGGGAGCGCCCGAGGCCGAGAGAACATCGTCAATGCAACACACCCGGTCCCCAGGGCAGACAAGGTGGCGTTCATAGGATGATTGGCGGAGGGACGACCCTGGGTGAGACGACCAACGCTCGCGGGGCGTGTCACCCAGGTTGTCCACCGCCGATGAGAAAGGTAGACATTGCATGTCGATGCAGCCATGCCATATTGTTCGAGGCTGCAGCCCGGGGACGCCTAGCGAGCGCAAGGGCCGCACTAGGAGCGAGGGAATTCAACATGCGCATCGACTCCGAGAGAGAGTAGGATATCTTTGCGGCGGACAACGTGGAGGATGATGGCGGAGGGCGAGGCGATTGCGAGCAATGCGAGGAGGCCCTGCGGTCATCGACGGTCGACGGCGCTCTGCTGCTGCTGCCGAGGCTTACAGTCACGGCCAAAATGAACACACCACCCCCCCTATTTATCAATATCCCTTATACCCTACCATCGCCTGTTCCTACGGGTACTATGAATATATGCTGCCTGCCAGAACATTTCAATCTAATATGTCTGTAGGCATTGCTGGGCAGAAATGGGCGCGAGAAATGCGAGCGCTTATTTTGGCGCCTGCCAGCGCATCATGCTCTTCTCCCTTCAATGCTTCTTAATTCACTCCCATTCAGTCACTGTTCATAGTTCTCTGCACATTCTCATTCTACTCTTTCTTCTCTTATCTATTCTACTATGACTCGCCTA
>CCBP010000021.1:109859-127402 GCA_000765035.1 Trametes cinnabarina
AAGAAGCGTCTCGAGACATATCGGCCCCGTCCGCGCAACACAGAAGAATTATGGAGGGTCGTGCAGAAGTTATGGTACGGGATGGATAAGTCATTTATTCAGGGACTTTACCGTTCCTTGCCTGGACGGGTGAAGACAGTGAAGGCAAGGAAGGGTCTTAGTGGGGATTCATAGACTTGTTGTAGCCTTTTACCCTTCAGAATAGTCATTCCTTTGATGTGTCACTGAAGGTGTCCAGCAATTTTAGCCAATATCCATGCAAAATCTGAATGGCCAGCCATGGGAACACAGCATATGCAATCAACAGAAGACACACTACTGGCATATATAACTAGTATTGGAAGCAAGCCAGATACAGGTAAGCTACAGGCTGAGTTTCGCCAGGAATGGCAAGTGGTGCGTTCATTTTGGCCGTGACTGTATGTGCACGTGCCTCTCAGAACAACGCTCGGCTCGTGCCGAAGTCCCAGGCACGTTGTGATCTCAGATTTCCTGGCTCGCTCGCGTGGTCCACTCCTGCCCCTTTTGCGGCAATCCCCGTCTTACCCACCGCGCCCGCTTCCTAGGAACGCGCATCACCCTCTGCTATCAGCCGCTGGCACAGAGAACGAGGACGGGAACGAGGACGAGGACGAGAGAGAAAACGCCTACAAAATCAGAAGACAGAGCCCAACGTTCAGCTGGAGTCCCAGGACAACAGACGACTGAAGACGATAAGCCAACCACGCGTGGCTCCGGGAGGGCGTCGCGGAGTGCGGACGAGCAGACGCTCGACGATCCCACACGTCCGCGACCCTGCACCATCTTTCCACGCTCTCCCCTTTTTTCTGCATTTCGCCGAGTGGGCGACCGCGCGCGACGATTCACAGCAGTTCTTCCTTCAGGGTTATCTACCGCAAATGAGGACTTACATCGCACCCACCATGAGATGAGGACGTGCGTGACCTCTCCCCGGAGTACTTACAATAATTTGTCCTGGTAGGTCTCTCGGGGTTTCCTCCGGGACATTTGTACAACAAGGCTTCTGTGGACAACGATACAGTAGGTTCAAAGCCTTTCCGCTCATGAGAAAGTCGACTTTTTCAGTTTGTCGCCTTTCTTCACCGGACCGGTAATAGGTGAACTTGAGTTTCGAATTCCTTCGCTGCAGAATGATTATTTCTGTGCAGTGTCAGCATCAACGCGAGATGTCGGAGAGACCGCTCTACCAGAAAAGAGGCAATTCCCGAGCCCAGTGGCTGCTCTCTGATGGGGGCGCGGCCTGGTGCGGTGCGACGGTACGGCAAGCTCCAGCTCGCACTGCACCAGCTACAGCGCGGACGGCGACCTTGGGACACCGGACATCCATGAGCGGCGGCGGGAGTGATCAATGAGCTTCGCGCCTCCGAAAAGGTCGTCTCGGCGAACAAGGAGCCAGATGCCAGATGCATGCGATATGTCACTGAACAACGCGGGGTCAGTATAGATACGGTTGGGATGGCGGTGTAGGCAGCTGGGGTGTACCACCTTCCGCGACCGGTCTATCAGGACCCAGGATCTGCGATCTCTACGCGTTGGAATAATTTCAAAGCGTGCACGATCTGAATCCTCCCCACGGCGTACGGCTCACGGCCCACGCTTAGGGTGCTACGCTCATTCATTCGCCTTTCTCCTGCCTAGGGTCCGTGCTCTGCCCTGAAAAGACGCACTAGCCCGCCGGACAGCCCAGCGCGCAGGAGACGATATCATCTATGCATGTGCGGATGCCCATTCGGACCCTCCCCGTGGCCTACCATCAACCGCTGCAACTCAAGCTCTGGTTTCTGCACCGAACGGTCCTCTGCTGAGTCTGCTCGGAGACCTCGACCTTCGCGAGACCACGCCGGCGGCTACGGGCAACGTCGTACGCCATATAAGCGTTGGTCTGATCTCCTCGCCCGGAGTTCCAACCCCGATCGCCTTCGCTCCCCCGTTCCCCTTACGTGACCCCATCCGACGATTCGACGGTCGACAGTTACAGTCTGCGACCGCCTGTTGACCAGCTGCTCGTTATTTACGCCCACACTCACACTCGCACCCGCACTCGCCTCCAGCGTGTCCGTTCATGACGCCGACGATGTCTTCCATGTCGGAGTCCCACCGCGACAGTTCTTCCGACCACCCGCCCTCACAGCAGGACCGCCCAGAGCGGTCGCGCAACGCAAAAGGTACGTGCTTCGCGCGTCCCCACCGCTGCCGTACTCGATCGTCAACGTATGTAACGCGATCCCTACACAGCCCAGGCGCGTCATCGTGCCAAGCGAAAGGCATACATAGAACAGGTGGGCACACCTCGCGCGACGCCCCTCCCCTGACACTGACCACACCCCTCACCGACAACTCCTGTGCACGCACACTTGGCTAGCTCGAACAAACGGTGACGAAGCTCCAATCCGTGCTCGCCCTCACACCCGAACAGGTCGCCGCGATCCCACCGCCACTACAACGCATCCGCGAGCTCGAGCAGGAGAACGAGATTCTGCATCGCGAGGTCGAGGAGCTCCGCCGGCAGCTCGAGCTCAAAAACGCGCAGCTCCGTCCCGCGGACATCATGCGTCGCGACTCAAGCTCATTCGCGCCGCTCGAGGACCACCACCACCGCGCCGACCGCGAGCCCAAGCGGCGCCGCACCACCGATTCCAACGGACTTTACGTGGTGAGCGCGCGCGCCTCTCTTCGCTTCTTCTCCTCGCCCTGCTGCATCACGCGTAGGTAGGCATAGCGATGTGTACTGAGCCGACCGCCGCGCAGACGCACAGCCCGCCGCCTCCGCTCACTATCCCGTCCATGGCCAGCCAATACACCTCCCAAAGCCCGTCGCACGGCTCCGCAACATCCGCGGCCGCGGCGGCCGCGTACGGCTACTCGTCGTCGTCGTCATCGCGCCCGAGCTCCGCGTCGTTCTACTCGACGTACGGCGTGTCCGCGTACGCGGTCCCGGAGACGCCGTGCTCGAGCACGACGTCGAGCCCCTCGTTCTCGGCGAGTGTTCTCTCCGTCTCTGCGAGTTGTGCTGTGCCCCCGCAGCAGAACTGCGCGTATTGAAGAGCTCGGGATCCTAGTGACGACCTGTTTTTGTTTTTCCCCCGGGTTCTTGCGCCCTACAGCCAGCCGAGTACGCGCCCGCGCACGAGATGCACCAAGATGGAAGCACGCAACAGCCGCCGCCGTCGGCGTCGTCGGCGTCGTCGTCCTCGCCGCACCAGCAGCGCAGCAATTACACGTCCTCGTACGGCCATTCCAGCCTCCCTCCGTTCTCTCACTCCTCCCAGTACTCGCTTGTCAAGCTCGAGGACGAGCCGCACTATTCCGTAAGTCTAGCTCGCATCGGTGCACCGCGTGTGCGTGTAGCAGTCCACACCCGGATTGATTCCGTCTTCGCTCTACATAGCAGCACCCGAGCCACCACTCTCCGACGTCGGCGTCGCCCAGCCAATACATGTCCTCCGTGCAGCATAGTCACGCGAGCCAGCAGGCGGTCGCCACGCACTGGCAATATTCCGGACGTTGAAGCCCCTGCTTTCAGCCCCACTCTTTTCTGTAAAACGCGTGGCCTGCCGACCACGCTTGTATATCCCCCGCTGTACGACGCTCTTTCCTTTCGCATCGTTTCGGTCCGCGCTCGCTCGCTCGCTTTGTCGCTTTCGGTACCTTTCTTTGACTCGTTGCTCGGATGGGATGGGATGGACGGATGGATGTAGTGATATGTGTTCGCACGCGCTCTGTGACGCCGATAATCCCTGGATACGCTTGCTCCCCGCTTCCACGGCGGATGTACGATACATAGACATATAGGATACACAGCTCGTCTCGACTCACCTTCTTGGACGCTCTCTTCGCGCTTCTACCTTACCATCTTCCTCTCCGCCTGGTCCACAGCAGCAGCAGTAGGCCCGTTGCCGCCCTCGGATCGCCCTTTCCACGAGCGATGGCGATATGTATGGCAGCTGATCCCGATTCCTGAATCCCCATCGAGAACAGCACCCACGCGCGCGTGCGGAGGCTTCCATGTCGTGCGCGCGTTCGCGGTCGCGGTCGACGATGGTAGCTCTCCTACCGCAACGCTACGCCAGCGCATCCCAGTGCACGGCGACTCGCCCACCCTATAGTCCGACTCGGAGTCGTACGCGCCCTGCGCTGCGCGGCGACACACTGGTAGCACATGCGCGCTCCCGCGTTCTTTCCCAAGCTACAGCGCCCCAATGCTCGCCGTCTCAATCGCTATTTCTTCAACTCTACGCTGGAACGGACTCGCTCTCTGTCAGACTCCCACAGCGGCACGAGCTAGGCCCGATGCGGCGCGACGCCTCGAGGAGTGGGGAAGCGCGAGTCCCAAGGCCTGAGGCCTGAGCGCTGAGCAGCGAGGGCTTCCGCCCGTGCAGTCGCACCGCCTGGCTGTCAGCAAATACTATTGCTCGCCCCTTCGCTCGCTCGTGTATGGATTATGCCTTGCCAACCGCGTCTTCGTCTTCCTCTTCGCCCGTGCCACCGCACCACCACGCGCGCAAGATGGGTGCTGTTGGTGGGGGTCGCATGGTCGGGTGGTTGCAATGCACACGGAGGCCCGGCGAGGCTGCGTACGTACAAGCCTCTTCGCTCGCTCCCCCCGTACTCTAAAGGTCGGCAAGCTGTCACTCCAGCTTGGGCAATTCGGCGTCCGCGCGAGGTCAGCGGCGTCCGCGCGTGAGTACCGCCAACTGCGCCTTTAGCAGGACCAGCACCACGGAATTGCTACAAGCTCGGCATCGTCAAGCTCGCTCCCGAAAGGTCATTGGCAGGAAGCGCGACGTCGCTACCGTGCCTGTCATCAACGCATCGGCGCGTTGCGCTCGTGCATCACCCGACATTCATGGAGGCGAACAGAGTACATTTGCCGTCAGCCATGCATTCGAGGTATCCGAGCGGAAGCGAGTGTTGAATGTGATGGACACTATAGGCGGGACGCTGCACTCCCCCCCTCTCCCTTAGCACGGCGCCAAGGTTGATAGTTGCGTAGCTGATGACATGGACGTTCCTGGGTCCCCGCTGGATCTCTTTGGATCCGCTTCCTTGCGACGTCGTCATTCGGAGTCTACGCTCCGACTCAGAGTTGCCTGATGAGGTGCGTGTTCATGCGTGCAATCAGCCCAGACGTCTGAACGAAGCTTATTGAACGAACTAACGCCGTCGGCGACCCGTCCAACGTGCGAGACGCCGTCGTGGTGGCGGCGTGCACTATTTATTGGGGCACAGTAGACCTGGTGTTTTGCCATTGCAGGACACATCGTTGCTAAGACACTCATCGACGGGAGGCCTGGACTGGACGGAGGACCGCCGCGCGCAAGCTCGGGAACCCACAGTGCATCCTCCCTGCGGAGAGCCTGAGATTCGAACGAATACAGACCCCGCGAGCCTGCGTGCCCCGATTGATTTACAAGACATCGGCGGTAAGATGGGTACACACCTGGCAACGATTGGCCGCGGATTCGCGGATTCACAGAACAGCGGACGGCGAGAACCTGCGGACTCCGGAGCGTGCGTTCGGCATCGCTCTCGATCTCCGTGAATTTGCGCGACCGTGCACGGAGCTGGTTTGCCGGACATACCAGATTCCCATCGCCCGCACTAAATTCGTGACTCCCTTCGTATTTGCCTGCCTTTAGTTCGCGGCTAGGACAACGTCGGGCTCAATAGCGGATCGCATTGACGCAGCCACCGTTGCCACAGGGCAGCAGTGGGATAGACAGCTCCGGGGGGACACCAACAACATTGACCAAGACTGGCTGACACGGCTTACGATACCTCGAGGTGGTATCGTTGCAAATGCTACGCCAGGATTGAGATTGCCGACTGCCACTTGTACCGGGCGATGTCTGCGTTCTCAGCCTATGTACTGCAAGGTCCCTAGACCCGGATCCGTCGTCCACCTGATACAGTACCCAAGGCTACGGATAGCCGCTGTCACTTACGCTGCTCATTGCACATGCTGGTGGGATCCCGTAGTTGAACTAGCGTCTGTTTGATTCCCGTCATCGAGCATGTCTATAATGCACAAAGGTGCATTTGACACTTACCAGGTCGCAGCATTGCTTCCAGGAGTCGCATCTGCAAGTCTGTAGCGCAATGGCTACAAGATCACAATGCATGACCGTGCTGCAAGAGGGAGCATAGTGCACCAATTCCGTGATACATAGCCACGGTCGTCGATAGGAGGAACAGGACCGCACCGCCGAACCGCATCGGTGTTCATACAGTAGCCCTCCTCGACCACTCACCCTCCTACTAGTAGTACGACTTCTCCTCGGAGCCTAGGACGAAGAGCTCGTCTTCCCGATACGCTTTCCACGGCAAGAATCGACCGGGAAGCCCGCCAGAGCAAGTCGCCGTTGCTCATTTAAGGCTCCACGGGCCTCATGGTCGCGCTTCGCTAGCTGACCTCCGGCAGTCCATATCCGCCGAATGGGTCCGTGCTTCCCGCCGCTGTAGGTCCATCTGGGCAGAACTTGGATGACGCACATATGTACCGGATCCGGACCTGTACAGCGGGACAGCAGATATGGTGCCTATCTGAGGGTAAGTCGAAAGAGCACATGGGTATGCGCAGGCCACGGGGAGCATATGCATGCCTGTCAGAAGACTGTTCACCGCTGATCGTTCTCTAAAGCGGTTGGGGAGGCTGATTTGGGTGTGAGAGCATGTATTAGCAAATTTAGATGACTGTAGAAAACGTGCATACTGCACATTGACGCCGCCACCAAAGCGTCGGTAGTAGATCAAAGTATGGAATGACCAGAGACATGGGCCCATCCTCACAATTGCAACTTTAGATAATGGCTGAAGGGCCTAGCGAACATTGCACTGCGCAGCAGAATAGATAGCGGTTTGAATTCTATCTTTCCCGACGCGCAGCAAATGCGCCGGAAGAATATGCGTTGCAGACAACTCACAATGCGGGATGACAAAGACGCGCATTTGCATCGACGCTTTTGTCAGATGTGGCTTCCCTAGCCATGCCATTGTAGCCCAAAAAGGTAAGCCAATAGGTTGCCTCTCGAGCCTTAGCCACACAAAGCCCATAGTTAAGGCTCGCGCGGGCGGCATTTGAACGTGAACCGCAACCATGTCCGAGCGCGCCTCCTCCGACTCGTCATCGAACGAAGATTTCGTGCCGCAGACACCGGACATGCCAGTGGCCACTCTCCGGGGCAAGCGCAGGTCGAACGCCCACGAGCAGAATGGAAGCTCGCCGTCCAGAATTCCGGTCGCCTCCCCGCCGCCTCCGCCGCCGGCATCCACAACGCATGCGACAAAGACCGTGACCACAACCGCCCGAGTCACCAGCGTGTCGAAGGTCCACAACCTGCAGGGCGCGAAGGGCCTCCGGTCCGTGACTATGTCTTCGATTCCGTTTCCGACTAGCAGTGCACCCGCGCCGCCGGTGTTGACCGCCACACATGCGGGTTTCGCGGATATTGCGTTCCGATTTCTGAACATGCCCAGAATACCAAAGGCAGACGTCACCAACAGTTCCCTGGGGCTAGGCAAGAGGTCCCGACCGAGCGCCACACGAGCGAAAACCAAGGTGGACGGACAGAAGTCAAACAATGTCCAAGCGACGTTGCCCCTGTGGCGCACGCTTGAGGCGAAGGGGAAAGGCGTTATAGCGGCCACCTTGGACTATGAGCGTGAGTACCGGAGCGGATATCGCCTTTCATTGGGGCGTCATTGTAAGCCAAGAAGTGCACACTTACGGTGACATCCCCCGGTTGTTGCGCAGTGCTCGGAACCTTACCGTACGCGGGAACGATGGTGACGCCTGGGATGCTGCGTGAGGGTTTGCTGAGGCCAGACACGGCGTACCATGCATGGGTCGGGGCCAAGCGAGCCATTGAGGAGAGGTACGTTCGCGATGTTGCCTCTCAGAGCTGTTGATGTTGAACGTCTCCAACTGCGGCGCTTTGTCCAGGCGTGACGGAGTATGGGACTTGGCCAGCATCCTGAAGGCAGCTCTGCAGCACTACGTAAGTACGTTTGCTTTGCTCCAGAACCATTATGGCTTATCTTGTCGTCCAGCTCGTGGAGCTAGGCGCATCGATGCTGGACCGAGTGGAAGGACCCCATTACACCTTTGTCGACCCTAGGCTTCATGACAACCCTGGCGCAATGGCGAAATACGCGATGAAGCTTGTCAAGCTATTTGCAGAGAAGGGATACGGACGGGATCGCATCGTGGTCACTGTGAGAAGTACCCTCAAGGGTTCCTATCAGGTCTAGAGCACCAGGTCGTTGACGATGGAATTTCAGATACCTGCTACAGAGGCGGGCGTTCAAGCTGCGCGTACTATAGAACGCAAGTACCACGTCCAGACGAACCTCACTTTGGTGTCTGGAATGCACCACGCAGCGGTATGTGCCGAAGCAGAAGCCACATACATCACGTTCTGTTACCAAGAAGTCAGTCCCAGTTGTTCAAGCAGAACGGAGCTATTTATTTGATACTGACGTGTGGCGCAAGTTATCCGACGCGTATGGACGAAAGTTATCGACCGGCAACTCGTTCTTCAAGGCGTGGGAGGCGATGCTGACGCCTCCCAAGCGGCTTGCAGGAGAGGCCATCGACGCGACCACGACGTTCTTCAACCTGCACGAAATACCGTCCAGAGTTCTTGTCGCCAATTTACAAAATGTGAGCGGGACACTTGAATCTATCTGGCAATATTATAGCCGGGTGAATCTCACGCCATCACAGGCCAGCGACGCAGAGGAACTAGGCGAGATTGACGCTGTTGCGTTCACAGCGGAGCAATCACTGCGGGCGCGGGCGCCAGCGCTGGAAGTAACGCCCCGTCAGGTGTCCACCACTGCAACAGGAACATCAGCTAAGCAGCGAGCACAGGAGGCGAGCTACCCTACCGTCTATCTGAAAGCGCGAAACGGCGCATTCCTCTCATCGATCCCCCCGGATGTGCGTTCAGTGGCCAAGGAGACGCTCGATACAGGCCTGAAGGACATGACGAAACAGATGTCCAAGGCCGCGGCACACGTCCTTGAATTTATTCAAGGCGAGGCGCAGCTAGCACATATCGTCGATGACCTTGCGCTCCAGCAATTGTACGAAGAGGATGAGAAGGAAGTGGACAGGTTGGCCTACCTCGAGGCTGCAGGACACGAGGCGGAGCCGCTCTGTCAGGTCCGGATGTACGACGTGGGGTTCCGTCTCCGATACAGCACCTGGGATACTCTGCCCCCGCCTAGTCGTCAGGATCTCAAGAAATAGGACATCCAAGGTGAGAGGAAGGTAATCCACGAGTGCGTCGATATTCATGTTCCTCAAGCGGTAATAACCGCTATCGCAGACGCGAAGGTATGTCAAGGGAGTCGCGCAGATGACAAGGAAACTCGAATATCCATACCCCCGTCGACAGTTAACTGCCTAGATGTAATTGGCAGCATGGCGACATGGCATGCGTTGGTTTGCTACAATACCGTGTTACTGTATGATAACATTGAACAATCAGCGTATCTCCTACACCTCCAGATCTCGATAGGAAAGCCACATCACCATGATGCATTCTGTGATTAGGGCGAAGACGAACTGAGGAAAGGAGTTGCCAGTATGGGGATACAGTAAGAAGGATCTGAGTAAATGCGAGTTCCGTGGTGGAGGTAAGAGACCAAAGCCGATAGGACGCGATGGTCGCAACAGAGAAATCGAGTCCCAAGATATCGGCATCTGTTGTACAACGGTTGTACTCTGGAGAAGGTAAAATGGACCAAGAGAACCTCCGAGGGTGCAGCGGAGCGCTGAAACGCTGATTGAGAGTCAGGCAGGCCAGACTAGGCGGCCACGCGGCAAACAACGGGTCTTCGTGTGGGTCCATTTCTTCAGTTTGCGCCCTCGCCTGACAGGGTTGTTGGGAAACAGCGGCGGGGAAGTTGGGCGCCCCCGAGAGATGTGATTCAGCGTATGCAAGGATCAAGCAAGGATCCTCGCATCTCAGCGCCAGCCAATTGCCGCACGAATGAATAGGTACGGCGGCGCCAGGGCGGTAGATGAAGACCGCAGCGCAGATGCCGCGCGGTCCAGTAGGTCGAGAGAGGGTAAGCTCGAGCGGCATCTGAAGGGCCCACCCGGCAAGGGAAAAGCACTTCCCCCATGTCCGCGGTGTATTCGTGACTAGAGTGTGGCGGCCAGCGGCTCGAGACGACGCTGTCTGCCTGGCGCCATCTTCGACTTGGAACAAGTATTCTTCCATGACAAAACCATGTTTCTAAAAAGTCCGGCCTTCAGGACGATCAATACGCAGTAGCTCGCGCGAGAAGCCTGACCCAAGTCGAAGCACTCACGAGACAGAACACCCTGGCTGGCCGTTCCTTCCGTGCGGTCTCCTGACCCAAAGATGGGCCTTCTTCGTTCAGGATGCACCGGACAGTCGGGCCCACCACGCCGTAGAAGCGTACGTTCGATCACGCTCAAGCGTGCACCGTCGTGGACGAAGGTGAGTGGATTGTCGTCATCGCTGATAGCGCACTCGACCACGAAGATAGTACTGTACGACCTATGCCGGCATACGTGATACGTACCATATTCATGTCCGGCTACTCAAAAGCTTACTGCCATCGTGTTTGTACTGCGATGATCACAGTGTGTTCACTGTTCGGAATTTGCAGGTCCTGGCCCTCTGCGAGTTGTACTTATGGACTATCGAGGTCGTCAGTTCGAGAGCGCTATGCTATCCTTCGATGTACGCTTACTGCGAGCTTACGATCTCGCGACGAGTCCCTAGGTCGATTGAAGGTCGGTGTCGTCGTGGTCGTGCGGAGAGAACCATGTGGGAGGTGTACGGCATGCATGAACTTCCGAGTCGCGTCGCGGACATCGGAGACGTGCCTCAGCGCCTCAGACCCGCTCTCCCAACCGCCACCACCTCGACCTGGGCTTGCACTCTGCTCGCCATGCCCTCTCGTAAGGCAAAGTCAGCGAGCTCCAACACCAATCGCTCGACGAACACACCCGAAGCACCGTTAGGAACGGTTTCATTCTTCCCTTTTGCGCGGTACACCTCCATCGTCGGCGTACACACGTCCCTTCTCGCGTTCAGCGCCCTCATCCTCCCGACCACCCCCACTTCATTGCTGACGAAGGGCGTGTCTTTCTTCTCTGGCTCCAGTGTAGCTCGGGAACACCAGCCGAGACGCGATATAGTCCAGTTGCTTACTGAGAACCCTGTGCGCACTGTAGCTTGGATCTGTGCAGGCACTTTCATACTGCAAGCGTGGTGGGCGAGCTGGTTGAAGACATGGTCGCAAGAGCTGTGTGATCAGGCTAGCGCGGGGGGGAATGCCCCAGACCACGCACAGTTCACGAAGCAGAAGCTCGAACGGAGAGAGCAAAGCAACCAACGTCTCGCCGTAAGTTCTGTGCACACCCGTCGATTCGTACCATAGTGAACAGTCTCAAACAGACATTCGCCAAAGCGGCAGCTGTGACCTTAACTGCGTCGGTCCTATTCCACGCAGTGGTTGTGTTGTTCGGAGCACCTCTGACCAGGTAAGCCCCCCAGTTCAGATGTGCAACCGTGCAAATGGGACGCTGACAGACCATGTCAGTTACCCACTGCACACGTACTCGATGAGCTTACTCCTAGCCATCCTGACGGTCTTTCCGCCTGCGTATATACTAGATGTACCGTCCCTAACGTCCGACAGCACCTCCCTCGTCACGCGCCTCACATGGATCCGTCTTTTCGCTGAGCTCTCGTCCGTACTCCGTTGCCTTTGACAGAACGCCAAGCTGATCGCTCTCCTTTACAGACCGCGCACGCCCATAGAGAGAGCGGTCGTCTATCCCGCTGTTGGAGCGGCGATAGGGTGTTGGGCAGGTGCAATTCCCTTAGGGCTCGACTGGGAACGTCCATGGCAGGTGCGCGCCATCTGTGCTCCGTGCTATTCTATCCCAAAATCTCATATGTATATGGTGACGGTGAAGACATGGCCCCTCACACCAGCTTTCGGCGCAGTGGGAGGCTACATCGCCGGCTCGCTGATCGCCCTGGTAGTGAGCGCAATCGTCGCAGTTGCACAGGTGGATCGCGATTACCAGGCGCAGCAGGCGAGCGTACAGGCTCCAAAGAGCCAGAAGTCTAAGAGGTCATGATGATACAATTGCATCCGCTTTCAATCTACGGCATCTATAGAGCTTCTACACCACCGTTCACCACTTGCCGAAGGGCCTTCTAGACTCCTCATCAGCAGCCTGCTGCTAGATGTCGATGCCATCGTCAAGACAGCAATGCGCGCAGGTCCCCGATGGAGTTAGTCACGTAGTCCGGCACGGTCGGGGAAGCGTTGGGGCCCGAAATCTCGTTCTCTTTCGTGATGCCTATGAAACGGGTCAACGCACCACCCGGTGAATCCTTGCTCCGCGGACACTGGCAGAAGCTCGCGCGATGGGACGTACCAGTGAGGACCAGCAGCGTGGACAAGCCACCCGCCTTGCCGAACTCAATGTCCGTGTTGAGCCTGTCTCCCACCATGATTGTCCTCTTGGGGTCGAAGTCATGCCTGCGACATCAATCAACAAATGTTCTGCACCTCTGCACCCCGCAACACGCCGCCCGGGACCCACTTTGCGCGAATACAATCAAGCATCGTGCCCTTGGGCTTCCCGATGGCTATCGGATCGCGTCCGAGGGCGTAGCGCAGCGGTGCGCTAATCGAGCCGGCGCCGGGAAGCAGGCCCTCCGCGGTTGGGTACGTGCTGTCCTCGTTCGTGACGAGGAACGCGCAGCCCTCGTTGCGGAGGATGTAGTTAAACGCCTTGGAGAGTTTCGTGTAGTTGATGGATGTGTCGAGGCCGCAGAGCACCGCGCCAACCGCAGGGTCCGGCGTCCAGTTCGCGAGGGAGAACGAGGCGAGGGTGTTGTCCTCCGGGTCCTAATGCGCACGAGTATGAACGCACGGGCTGATTGGGCGAGTTCATGATCTTAGCACTGACCGTGCCGCCGATGTATTGGATGCCCTCTTCACGGAGTTCCTCCTCTAGCCCAGCCATGCCGATCACATAGACTTTCTTATCCTTGGGCATCTTCATGACCGACGAGATGTACACCGCCGACGCGAACGCTGAGCCAAAGATTTCGTCCTGATCCATCAAGCGCATCGTCGTGCGGTCTCTCAGCTCGTCTGGCTACGTTCCGCTGTGGTTGATGAGACGTACAACATGGGCTTCGACGCCGAGCGAATCGAACTTCTTCTTGTAGTTCTTGCGCGACTTGGTCGCATTGTTCGTCACGAAGAGCACCGACTTCTCTTATTCACCAAACGCATCCCCGGGAGAAGCAAGTCGGAAGAGGACATCGCGTTTCAAGAATAACGTAAAGGTATGAGCGTGAGTTCCCTGGCGCAGAGCGGTCTAGGGTACGGTACCCACTATGGTGGCGGAGGAGCTGGAGGACCTCGGTCGCGCCCTCGATCAGCTTGTCTCCTTGCCACAGAACACCATCGCAGTCGAACAGCCAGGTGTCGTACTTGTCCAGTAGGTCCGCATATTGTTCACGAGAGCTCAAACGGGCGGCCATGGTCGTCGTGTAGAGTAAGGGTGGGACGAGTCATGGCAATTGCTCAGTAGTTTGTTTATCAGAACGGTACGGTGACGCTCGCACCGTAATATTCGATGGCTCATACGTTCTCGAGGACAGGTCATCACAACGTCTCATTGACTGTAGCATTCTTGTGCCGAGAGAGCCGCCATCGCCCCCGCATATATGATTGTTCGTACAAGCTTGCTGATATGCTCTCACAAAACTCAAGGCGAACCCTATCGTACCCACACGCTCAAGCGAACAAGTACCGCATACCGACCTCATCGGCCATGTTTTGTTTGCGACAGTGAGCAATATACATGCATGAGGGAAAGCGAGCGATGGCATGGCGTCGTGGCAGGATGAAGTGTATGATAAGTCGCAGGGAAGGGCAGCCCCGCCTGCCCTATCCGTCGTGACATAGAAGAATACAGAACCACGCAGAAACACTCCAGGACGTTCACTTGCGGGCCTTCTCCTGCGACTTGATCACCTTCTTGACGATCTTCGCCTCCTCAAGGAGGAATGCCCGGAGAATGCTGTAGCCTAGGTCAGACACGAACCTGGGCAATGTGGCAGAGGGACGCACCGAGACTTCACGCAGTCTCCGCATCGTGAACCACCGTACGCCCGGCGGACGGTCTTCTTGGTCTTCGAGATGGTGGCGTACTGACGGGGACGGAGAGCAGGGATCTGTGCCCAAAAAGTGAGCCCGCCGGTACCATTCTCTGAAGAGAAATCTCAACGTACACCGGGGAGCGCAATACCGCAGTCACCGCACTTGGGCGCGCTGGCAAGCTTTTTGATGTGGTGGTAGACGAGCTTGCCACCCGGAGTCTTCACAATCCGACGGCGGTTGGAAGTGGTGTTGTACGGGGTGCGCTTGCGGAGGGTGACACGTTGGGCCATTGCTGAGCTGCCAAGAGACATACATTCAGTCTTGCTTCAGCGCAAACGACCCTCCTGTGCAGCCCAAGCATCCTCTACCATCATCTCCATCCGTGCCCACGTTGATACCGACGTGTTTGGCTTCTCCGCCCGCCCGATTCCAGCGTCTTTCGCTCCAGGTCGCACAGGAGGCCTACGAACAAGCGAAAACTCACTCTTGGTGGCTTCAAGGGAGACTGCCTGATACGAAGAGAAAGGTTTAGAGCCTGATTGTGCGATGTGCGGGCATAATTTCCACATACCTTGGTCTTGAGCTTGCTATGGGCCGCCGCCGTCGAGTATATTCCCGTTAAAGGGAGGTCGGGTGGCTGAGAGGTACTGTATAGGCCCCGGTGTTTGCCGAAACGCCGGTTCACCCTTCCTTCCTAATCCAGACACTCTACGGAACGCCGACTTGGCTTTGCCGTAAATCTGGTCGACTCATCAGCTATTTGCCATGTTTGTGCTGCTGCATGTCTGGCTCTTGACGATGTGACTCTACAATTGATTCGTCGAATACTGGGTTTCTGCATGTATTCAATGGCCCTTTAGATCAAGCTCGTGGCCACGTTGACGCTCGACTCGTGTTCGTCTCGACCGCCACTGTGGTTCGAATTCCGTGCACTATCGCGACATCTCAGCACTGTCACTTATGAAATCCTCCGATGTGTCCGCGAAAAGCCCTCATCGGATGTTCCGACACCATCCGTGACCGCTGCCTATGTTATCCTGGCATTCCTGGCAACCATCCTCCGTGCCCTCGTTTTCGAGAAGTCGTCACCGCAAATCCAAATTGTCAGACAAAGTTTGACAACTGATTTTCCGTGTCGAGACCTTCGCGCAGTCGGTATCGGCCGTACATCTACCACGTTCGCGCCTCGTCTCGGGCCTTCTTTGGCGTCGCGCTCCAGAGTTTGAATGTGAAGCGCCATCCCTACTAGCGCGTTGGGCTGAATCCTGCAGGAAGCAGCCATCTTCTGCCGGTCGAGGGCTCATGTCGGCCACGCTTCCTCTGACCGCTCGCGACGCCACCATCTGAAATCCGAGGACCGAAGCCCACGGTGCTTCTCGCCGCGCGCCGTCCATCGTTGGAGCACGAGGAGCCTGCCCTCTCAAGCACCGGCTGGTGTACTCGTATTGAAGCGCATGGTTCTTTTAGCTCTGAGTCTCACACCGGACAGTCCTTGGGAAAGCCAGTGAGGGAACGCTGTATGTCTGCGTCATTCACGGAACTTGGTCCCGAAATACAAGACTGGTGCCCCGGGCGGAGGGTCGTATACGCAGCTATTCTTGACACCATTGCGCTCAGGTCTGACGCTAGAAGGAGAGGCGCGCACTTGCAGAGCAATATAATTGCCAACCTTGCCCACATCCTGCGCTGACTGACCAATCAGCGCTCAGCCATAGCGGGCCTTCTCAATGTATTAGAGAGAGCATCCCCACGCAAAGCCGGACGAACAGCATCAGCAGGCCTCCGTTCGCAGATAAGCCAAAATGTAGCCAAAGGGTGGAAATCTAGAGAACTTGAACCCAAAGACCGAACATGATAGAGAAACGCAGCTCGGCGGCCGTATCGAGTACAATGCAGAAACTGTCTCCCGTAAAGTAGCATATGCGCTCAGAACCCGCGGTCGAATCGTTTGTACGAGTGTTTCTCGTACTCTTTCGTCTTGCGCCTGTTCTTCTTTGGCCTGCACTCAGACAATTCACGTCAGTCCAGTCGGCCATACAGCCCGAGGCATAGCGAACGTACGGATTGGGTGCATGCGGCTCGATGAGTGCACGCTGCTGCATGTTGAGGAAGCGGTCCCGGAACAGGTTGCCCTCGGGCTACGCATGAATGTCCAGTCAGCATCCCCCCAACCGCGCATACGCTGCCTAGACGCACCTTTAGGCCCCGCAGGCTTTCGCTGAGCTCCTCGCCGAGCTGCACATCGATCTCGCCCTCGGGCACGACGTGCTTGCCGATCCGCTGGCCCGCCAAGCCCTGCTTGAGCTTCTCCTGCAGCGCGGCCTGTCGCTGTGCACGCAGCCGCTCCCGCGTGGCGAGGTTGCGGGCGATGGCCTTGCGGAGCGCCTTGGCGGAGTCCACGGTCGCGAGCATGCGCTTCCGCGCGGCTTTCTCTGCGAGGGCTCGTTTCTGCGAGAGACATGTGAGCGACGAGCGCACAGGCGTTGCTAGTCAGCACGGACCTCGGCACGCAGCCGCTCTGCCTTTTTCCTCTGCTGCTTCGTCTTGCGAGTCGGCATCTTCTTCGGAGGCAAGGGGTCCGCGGGCTCCGCGCCCTCCTCCTCCTCCTCGTCCGCAGGAGCCTCTGCGGGCACGTCGACCTTCATCCCGGGGGCCACGCCCTGCGCCGCCATCTGCTCTGCTGTAGAGACCGCGCGGGCCCTGTCCAGCTTCGCCTGCAGCTCTCTGAGCTCTTCTTGAGACTTTAGCTTCTGCACTTCCTTCTCGTGCGCGGCCCTGAGCAGCTGCTGGTGGGCGGTGAGAGGCGGGTTATACGACGTTCCTTCGTGCGGCGAGGGCACGGCCGGGAGCGCGATGTGCGAGCGCGGGTTCTCCGTCGGCGGCGGCTGTCCCCGCCGTCAAGCGTCAGGCGCGAGGTTCCAGCGTCGAAGCGGGATCGGGGACACACCTTGACCGTGACCTTCTCCGGCACGTCCTCGGACCAGACGTCGTACGTGCCCGCCTTCTTCGCGGCCTCGCTCAGCTCGAGCAGCGCGCTCCCCTCGCCGACCTGGTCCGGGTCCACGTACGCGTTGAACGGGCCCTTGCGCAGCCGCTTGCTCATGCGGAGCAGCCGGCCCTTGTCCTCGTGCGACACGAGCCCGCGCCTGCGCTTCTTCTCCCGCTGCGCGGACGCGGACGCAGACGCAGCCGCGGTCGGGCGCGAGAACACGGCGGGCACGGCGGAGCGCTCGGAGAGGATTTTCGTGGACGTGAGCACGCGCTCGGAGAACTTGGGCAGCGTCTTGCGGACTGTGCATCAGGCGGCGCAGGCCGCCGTCCCCCGTCAGACCCGAGCCACAGAC
>CCBP010000021.1:140797-171782 GCA_000765035.1 Trametes cinnabarina
CCCGGCGGGTCGTGGTCGCTTTCGTGACGGTGGTAGGCGTCTTCGCGCGCGTCCTGCGCGCAGGCTTGGCCTCTGCGGCGGCAAAGTGCTCGCTGTCGTTATGGGAGGAGGCTGTAGGGAGGTCCGCTGTCGTCTGTCGCGTTCGACGCGTAGTGCGCGGGGCCGTCGCGGCAGCTTGTTTCTCCTCGTCCTCTCCAGGCTCGGGAGTGACGGGCTTTGTCTCTGCAGCCTTCCGTCGGGCCGCAGCGCGCGGCGGCTGTGACCACAAAGTGCAATCAGCACACATGCCTTGTACCGCATACAACACAATCAAGCCTACCTGGTGCCCTACCGTACCCTCTGCAGTATGCGCCCTCGTCCGGCGCGTCTCCTGCTCATTCCCCGTAGACTCTTCGGGAGGCTTGGACGCGCCGCGCGTGCTCTTTAGCGGAGCCGGAACCGTGGCACGTCGCGCGATCTTGCTTGAGGCCGTCTTGGCCGTCCTCCTACTTTTCGCAGGCTGATCCTCGACAGGATGTGGCTCCTCCTCTTCCTCTTGCACCTTCTCCGCCGCCTCCTCTTCCTGTCGCGCATCATTAGCCGTTCGCTCGACGTAAACATGCGCGTCCACATGCCGCCAGAGCCGCTCCGGAGAGGCCTGGCGACGGTACGCAACGGGGGTCCCCAGCATCTCCGGCACGCCGTCCATCTCCGGGGTGTGCGGGGCAGGACGGACGCCGGGGTTCGCGCGGAACATGTCCCGCACGCCTGCGAGGGCGGGGGTCCTGGGCTCCGCCTGGTGTGCGCGGCCAAAGACGTGGCGGAGGTCGGACATGCAAGGCGTGCTCAGCTGTGCACGCACTGACGCGTCCTCTCCATCATCGCCCTGCATCTCCACCTCTTCTTCCCTTGCCCGCTCCTGCTGCACGTCCTCCACGCGCGCCGTATGAGAAGGCCCGGCGGTGACCCGCTCGTCGTCCTCGTCAATCAGGATGCGCGACGGCGTATGCGTTGCTGCATGCCCAGGTGCAAGGAGCGAGAAGCCGCTCTCGCGCTTCCGCGGGCTGACGTTCAGGCTCTGCCGGCCGAGGCTCTGGCGCTGCTTCACGCCCTCGACCATCTGCCGCATGCGAGCGAGGAGCACCGCAGTGTCCTCCTTCTCGTCGTCGCTGTCGGCTTCTGCCTTCACTACCGTTGATGACGAGGCAGTCGCAGTCGGGGGCGACTCTTCCTTGATGCTCGAGGGGAGTGGTTGAGAGGAAGGCTCGGCACGGGAGGTGGGAGTGGAGGTTGAGGCTGAGAAGGACTGGACAGGTTGAGCGGTGAAGTTGGGAGAGGGGAGGGGCGCGAACGAGGGGAAGAGTTTGCGCCTCGAGCCCGGGACTTGTCCGTTGAAAAAGTTGTCAGGCGTGGCCAGCGCAGACCGTCTCCGCGCGCGTATAGCCTGTCCTAACAGCTTGTATCACACATTCCGCAAACTCCAGTAACAGACATGCTCACCTCGCGTTCTTCCTCGGTGAGACGCTCCCTCTTCGCCGCGGACAATGGCGTCGCCGGGGGAGCCATGCTGTGCCTGTTGGCAGACGGCGCGTCCTTGCCGTTCTCCTCTTCTTTCACGGAGCTCGGTACCTGAATCTCGCTCACTTTCCAGGGCGCAACCAGACGCACGCGTTGAGGCCCGGCATGAGCACCTCCTCCAAGGGACATGCGCGGCGCTCTGCTGCCCGCAGACGTCGTGCGTTGTAGTTGCGGGGACATGAAGCGTCCTAGCGGGCGCACAGGTTCGGGCTCCTCCTCATGTTGTCGTGGTTCCTCTTCGTGGTATTGCTCGGCATAGTTCTCTTCAAAGCCGTCTTCTTCGTTGTGATCTTCATTCTCTTCCATCTCCTCGTCATACTCACCGTCGGATTCTTCTTCCTGTTGGTCACCGTGCTCGATAGTCTCCTCCTGGTCCTCCTGCTTGGGCTGCTAACCGTCAAAATCCGATTCATGCGCAAAGCGAAATCTGCGCACCTCGACAGACAGGCCTCTGAACGCCCAGCCAAGGCTGCCCTTGACCATATCAATGCTCTTCCGCCACCCAGTGACCTGAAGACGGCTTTGTTCGCCAGGCGATGAGACCTCCTGAACATCGTCATCACATTCGTCCGCCTCCGCGATAGCCGCGATGGTTTCTTCGACTTCCTCGACTTCCTGCTCTTCCTCCATTTCCATTTCGCGCTGAATGTGGACTCGCTGGGCCGAGCGAAGGAGCACGGCTCGGTGCAATGACAATCGCTGTTGTTTGCGTACCGGGGTCTTGGGAGGCTGATGTGCAATGGGTAGGGGCAGAGGGAGCATGGGCGCAGGTTCCGGCTCGACCTCGTCGAGGATGACGAGGTCCTTGTCTTCCTCCACGACGCGTGGTGTGTTGCTGTGCACTAGCACGATCTCTTCTTGTTCACGGGCGAAAGGGGTTCTGAGCGGAGTCTGCAGCACGCGGAGGTTCTCCTGGGGGTCAGGACTGGGGCCGGGAGTGAATACGTGCGCGCTGGCGATCATGGACATGCGCAGTGGGCGCCGTGAGGGCATGGGCGTAGCCCGGGAGGGTGTGTTGATGAGCGCAGGTCGGAGATGCTTGGGAGGGTACGCGAATCGGAAGCGCTTCTTGTGAATTTCTATCACCGAGTTGTTCTGCAGCGGGACGGTCGTGGGCCCTGGCGCGCTCGCCGCGGCGGGGAAGAGCGGCGCGTCGTCGAGTAAGAGGCCGTTCGTGCCGAGCACGACGAGAAACGCTTTGCGTTCTACAAAAGTTATCTTTGCATGAAGAGCGGACACAGCAGGGTAGTAGAGACGGAGGGAGCAGGATTGGTCGCGTCCGATGGTGAGCTCCTCGTCGTCGATGGGGTAGGAAGTCACGACGGAATCAACAGGGAGACGACGCAGCAGCGAAAGTATTCCATAACGTCCTATATCACTCGTATCCATGACAAGCTTACGCGCATAGAAAGACGCGGCGTGTGGTGGGAGGAGGAGGAGGAGGAGGAGGAGGAGAGGTGGATTCGAGATTGTGGGCCGTTCCCAAGTTCAACTCGGCGGAGAGCGCGCACCACCGCGTGCGACCACGTGACCGCGATGCACTGTAACTCCGAGTCTGCCACGCACTACGCCTGCGACATCAAGGTTCTAAGCTCTGCTGTCGCTGTACTGCACGAAGCTACTCGTCGATGTTCCTCCTTAATCACCTCACTGGAAGGTATTGTGTAGACGACCCTTGAGCCATTCGAGTTTAAAACACCACATCAGTATGGATGTGACTTGGCATTGACTGCTCATCTACTTCGCTGCCAATGTGATCCCGAAGGCACTGACAGGAAGCGCATTAATGGGGTAGTGGTAACCTGGGTCGTTGCCATCGACCCGCCGGGGGTTCGATTCCCCCTTAATGCATAGATCAATGTTTCCCCTTCCGTTTCGTCTGCTAGACTGCTCGACATATTTTTGTGCTGCGACATGGGAAACACCACAAGACAGGAAGTTCCAAACGTGAACAGTAATGCGCATCTAGCAAAGGATCTCATCCATCGTGAGCCTACGTGTTCCGTGTGATTAACGCCAGCGAAGCAGGCGCACACCACGTCGGTATTCGGCTAGCGATACTTACAGTGTACACAGGTACAATTTAATTGACAGCGGAGATATAGGGCTATCACCGGCGAGAGTACCCTGCGGGGGCTACTGTATACATCAACGCGCAGGAAAACGGATGAGCCTGAAGTTGGCCTCGAATCCAGTTTGCGGTCTCACATTGTGGGCGTATGTGTGCGCATGACATCGATTGCGCGCGCGGGCGACTCGGAGCGACATTCCGCGTAGGACCAGATCTTGTCTCTCGGATTAAAGCGCTTTCTGTCATAGCGGATCGTTGGGCGCGAGATGTGGCATTCAAGAACGTCGAGGCGGGTGGGATTGTGATCGGTGAGTACGTACAGCGTGCCGCGCGGATAAGTGGGAGTGCGCAGTACAAGGCCTGGGCGCATGCACTAATGTGAACATGCTGATGACGGAGACCTGGAGGACATGTCATACGTCAAGGCAAGGCCTGTGCAATAAAAAAGTGTGTATCGATGAGAACGGATTGGGATCCTTGGTGTCCTCACCGGTATTTGGGATCCTCGGACACATGTCATGGAAACCTTTTATCCGAGCGTATGTGTCCGGCGGCATGGGTGACGTTCATCGAGGACCGTCAGCACCCAGCGACCTTGCTAAGGGGCATTGAGGCCAGGTGCTGCTGTCGCCTTCGAATGTTCCTTGAAGAGGGAGCGCTCCTCGTCCGGCACCGAGTGCACCGCGGCTACGTGTCGAGTTACGCCGTGCGTCATGCTCAGGAGGCTTGCTGGGCCCAGCGCTGATACAGGCACTGTCGTTTGCAGCACCTCGTTCCAGATCCGTCATGCTCAGCCGTCCCGAGCCAGCCGAAGAAGACGAGGGTGCTCGATCAGTAGCAAGCCTCGTTGTGGTTCCTGCGTGTACATAGTGAGCGTCGGCTGTATGCCAACCGGCGCCCGTTGCGTCGCCTTACAACGGCAGTCATGACAGAGTTCACCACCATCACGCGCGCGGCTGCACGCACCTGCTGGTAACTGATCAGAAGACCTACCGAGGTGCATAGTGACTAGTCCCGCGGCTGCAGCGCCGCATAGGCGATATCAAGCGGTCGGGACGGGCATTTGGTTCCAGGTCTTGTCGGAGTGTGGGCTGGGGTGCAGCTGTGCGACTATTACGCACAGACGGAGTCCAAGTACAAGGACGACGATGGTTCGTCGAGGAAGGTGCGGTGCGATAGAGCGTGCACTAGATAGTCAGCCCGACGTGATGGCCCGCGGGTGATCGACCTTGGGGAGAAAGTACAAAGCAAGCCATAGTCGCGATGGAGACTGAAGAAGGCTCTCGGGGAGCAGATGGACGGTGTATGTGTCGATTGGAAGCCAATGAGTTCATGGGAGAGCTGAGGCAAGGACGAACTCTACAAACATACCCAATTGGGGAGGGAGTGAAGGCGCCACGTGTGGGGGAAAGTGATGGGAGGAGACAAACGAGTGTCCGGATTAGTCGATCCTCTTATTCCACTCCTCCGCACCCTTGCACATGTGCGGATCCCTTCGCCTTGTACCTCAACGGGCAGGCATCCGGTGTGCATCCATGTATAAGAGCTCACGACCATGTCTGTTGCCGTTCATCATCGTCACCATTCCTCTCGAAGACCGAGAACGACTGTTCTGCACCGTCTCGCACCGCACCTGAATCCGAGTCGGCTCTGATTCACTCCGACACGCTCTCCTCGCCCTGATCTGAGCGCGCGCCCACAAGCGATAGCCGCCTCCGTTCCCCAGCCCGCCCGCCGTCAAGCCCACCGAACCACTGCCTCGCGCGCTCCCCGTGTCGATCACAGCGCGCCCACAACCACTTAGACCCTATTGTCCGCCCGCTCCAGCCACCTATACCCGTCCTAGCGTCCTCCGCCTCCGTATAATATTCCTCGCCCTCCGTCTCTTCCGCTCACCATGTTTCAAGTCGCTTCTCGCCCCGCTCACCACCACGGCGCCATCCCGGAGCCGCTCAACCTCATGTCCTCGCACTACCAGAACTCCTCGGTGGCCCAGAAGCTCAACATCCCCCGCCGCCTGGCGCGCCCCGCCTTCGCGGAACCCTCCCGTGACGCCCTCGCGCGCGTCGACCCTAGTCTTGCGAACGTGCCGTTCGAATACATCAGGAAAATGCTTGCTGGCAATGCTAATCAGTACGTCGCGTGTTTCGACGCGTCCCTGCGCAGCCACTGACTGACACCACCTCTAGAATGCTCACCGCTGTTTCTCTCCTCACCATCCCGAACGCGCTCCCCTGCGCGCATCTTCCGCCCACCCTCGACGCGCCCATTCGTCCGAGCTCGCATGCGCCTGACGTCTCTGCGTTCCCCACCCATGTTCTTGCCATTCTCTCGTCCCGCTCTTCCGCGACGACGCCCACCATGGCCTCTTTCGCCGACAGGTCCTCTCTCCCCGCGTCCACGACCGTTCCCCTTTACCCCGCGTCCGCGCTCGTCCTCGCAGCACACTGTGCGCTGCTCCCACCCCTCCCCCAGGGTCTCCCCCCGACTGGCCGGCGCGCCGCCCTCACTTTGCCCATCATCCCCCTCACGATCCCCAGCCCAGAATCGTTCCCCCTCCTGCACGCCTACCTGCACACCATGCGCCCCGACACGCTCCTCGCCTCCCTCCTCCCCGCGCTCGCCTCCTCCCTCCCGCAGATGCCGAACGCGTCCTCGAGCGCGGGGTCGAACCGCTCCGTGTACGTCGCGCAGTTCAGCGCGGACCGCCTCGTGCGCCTGGCACATACCCTCGCCGGCGCCGCGCTTCAGCGCGGTGGCTCGCAGAACACCGCGATCGGCGTGCTGATGGCGCACGTCAAGGCCGTGAACGGCCTGTGGCAGAACGCGTGCGCGCTGGGCGTGTTCGACGCGGAACTCTGGGGCGTCATGGACCTCGCGTGGGAGGTCATCCTCGCCGCGATGACCAAGATCTCCGAGGGCCGCTAGGAGAGTATGGGCCTCTCCGACGGCGCTGTGCGCCTCGGGCTCTCGCTCTCAGCTACCTTTGGTTTAAAACACTGCTCCTGCTTGCTGATCATGTCGGATCACCTTCTCTGCTGTTCTCGGTCTCGCTTCTCGTCCTCCCCGGACACCCCCTACATTCCTCCTAATGCTAGTACTACCCACCCACCTTTTACACGGCGTTCTTCTTCTCCTCTCGCATGGCGCCCCAGTAACTATCTCGCATACATACCCCGTGTATCATTCTCGCTGCGCTTCGCAACCCCTTGTATCCCTACTGAACTTACGGTACCGCTTTACGCGCCTCTATTCCTAAATTTGTTGCGTTCAACAATGAAGGGTCAGTTCTGCAAGAGTTTACTATTTTCCGCCGGAATGAATCGACAGTGGTGTGCTGAGATATGGACACCCGTGTATTGCAGTAACAGCAGCTATTGCGTAGTACGCCAGCAACTTTGAGCTTCACAAAGTCCACAATCTCATTCGACGTTGCGATGATTGAGTGGCGACGAGGCATTCAAGTTGCACGTCAACACTACGCGAGATGGTGAAACATTCATCGGCGAGATGAGTTGCGAAAAAGATGTCCCAAAATAGATACCCCTTGCAGTTTAACTGCACTAAGGGGGAATCGAACCCCCGGCGGGTCGATGGCAACGACCCAGGTTACCACTACCCCATTAGTGCGATGTCTTACTTAATTTAGTACATATGATGTCCGCTGAATCGCAGTAATACTGTACAGTTCCGTCGTACTCCCTCGCGACAGGCTCGGATTGCTTACGGACCTCCATATCCGCCGTTGAGCAAGCCCTTGTGATGACAGAGAGCCGAAGGTACAGGGCAATATCTGGACCTACTTATCATCATAACTCGAAGGTGCGTCTGTCAGAATTGAGTATCAACGACTGCAAGCTTGAGCCGTTTGAATTGGGACCTTGATATCTGATGGTGATAGCGTGCAAAACCGAGAGCGCCAAGCCGGTGGAGAACTACACAATGTTCCACGCCTACCGCAATGGACTACATTCCAGGCGTTGCAGCGTTTCACCAAGGCATCGGACGAACATAGCAATGCCCAACTACAGCGATTGCCATTCCCGGCCGTCCGCGGCGGCTTCATTACAAACCTTCGTCCATTCCGCTGTTCATCCATGACTGACCTGCGGGTCTCGTCTATCGCTCGGGGGCTACAAATGATATGCCAAGGCATCAAAGGTAAATGACGATTGACGCGGCATGCTTTCCGAGACGCTCCTCCAGCGAATGAGAACGCACAAGTGCCGCCGAGCCGCCCATATCCCCGCACCGGCAAGGCGATCAGGGGTGCCGGGAGTATGCACAAGGCCATGCAGCGTCTCGGGGTTCAACGGGACGGAATGTGCCCCAGAGCGTTTCGGCCCTATGTGTCCTGACAAATAACTGAATGCGGCCATGGGTCGCCGCACATACAAGCCTTGCAGCCTGCAGGCCGTTATTCCTCCTCTCCTTGAACTCACTCACCGACGTCGTCGCCAATTACTAGGCGTCGAGCACGATTGCTCCGCCGTATCAGTCAATCCTACTGAACGCCTGTCCTTTCTCGCACAACCCCTAATCCATCAACGACCTCGGCTATGGGCTCCTCGGTTCTACGGGCGGCGCTCTCGGCTGTCTTCTCTGCTTCTCTGAGTGTGCTATTCTTGCAGCCGCTTCCCGTCCGCTCCTTGACAAGCTATGCGAACGACTTTGTCGACCCGGCGTTTATACTCGCAAAGAACTTCAGCAATGTCACTGTCGAAGCACAGGCGACTATCGTCCAGTGGGCGCAGGACCTTGCCTCCCAAGGACCGTGGTGTGAGTGGCAATCCAGTCCATGGTATGTTGAAAAATGAGACTTACGTCCATGGAATGCAGCGGTCACGAACAAGTCCGTGACACCGCCTTCCGGCGACAAGCACGACTACATGAGTTGGGCACCCTAGTGCGGACTGTTCATTCTCCTCCTCCCCAGTCACTGACAGACCGGCTGATAGCTCTTGGCCCGACTGCTCAAAGGCTGGTAACACCACGGAGCTTACACCTGAACAAAGTAAGAAGCATGCGGGTCCATCGTTCGACCTGAAGCTAACACCGTGCCCGCAGTCTGGACGACTTGCCCGTACGTCACGAAGGACGGCCAGTTCAACCCCGATGGCCGTCTCATCAACGATGTCGGCGAGTTCGGCGACCTCTCCGATGCGGTCCTCTACAACGCGCTCGCATGGGCACTGGACGGAAACGCAGTGTACTCGTCGAACGTCGCCAAGTTCGTCAACACGTGGTTCGTCGACCCCGCGACGAGCATGAACCCGAACCTCAACTACGCGCAGTTAGCGCGTGGCCCGAACGGGCAGATTGGGCAGCATACCGGTGTCCTGTGAGTACGCCGCTCGAGTCACGATCAAGAACTTGTCTGCTAACCGAAGGATCTCTGGGGAAATAGCGATCTTAAGTGCATGTCCAAGCTTGTCAGCGGTGTGCTTATCCTGCGCGAGGGCAAGGCTGCCGAGTGGACGTCTGACATTGATACCCAACTGACCAACTGGACCAACTCCTACATCGACTGGCTCACGACTGCCAAGATCGCTCTTGAGGAAGAGGCCGCGACCAAGTACGCTTTCCTTCTTCGCGAGATGGTTTCTCGTGTTGACATGGCCGCATAGCAACCATGGCTCCTTCTACTACAACCAGCTCGCGGCCCTGCAGATCCTCGTTGGCGATAAGGATGGCGCGAAGCAGACGATTGAGAAGTACTTCACTGGCATCTACATGAACCAGATCGCCGCCAACGGTGATCAGGTACGTCCTGGGACAAACACGTCCTTCCCGATCAATGCTCACTATGATCCCTTGTAGCCGTTGGAGTCGGCTCGCACCCGGCCCTACCACTACCGTGCCTATAACCTTGCGGCTATGATCGTAAGTGCACACGATGTACTCTTCTTCTGCAACACCACTGACATACCCGGATTGGCAGACAAACGCCAAACTCGGCCAGTACGTCGGCTACGACGCTTGGAATCTCACCACCTCCAAAGGCACTACCATCAAGTCCGCGCTCGACTACGCCATCACCCAGCAGGCAGGAGACGAGGCAGCGTCCGAGCTCTGGCCGAACGTCGTCGCCGTCGGCGCGATCTACGGAGACGACGGGGGCAAGTATGCGCAGTTCATGCTCAAGAACGCCGGGTCTACGTACCCCGAAGACGCGCAGTTCCTCTGGAACCAGCCCTTCAGTGACAGCGGCCTCGTGAAGGGCGCTGCGGGGAACAACTCCACGTCGGGATCGAAGAATAATGGCGCGACAGGCACGGATCCCAGCGTTGGGACCGTGCCCGACAACGGAGCGTCGGCCATCAGATCGTGCTGGACCGTCCTTGCCGCTGCCGGTGTTACGGCGATTTCACTCATTCTCTCGTAGAATCTTACCCTATCGACTATATCTTTCCGTGGTGGCTATATATCGCAGAGAGTCAGCACTATTTGTTTGTGTTGTTTTCTTGGTTTAACAACTCGTACTCAAACTATCGTTTCGGTACATTGGACGGTCGCGCATAAGCGGACGCGAGATGTCTAACTATTGGCATGCTATGTATAGTGTACCCAGCGTCTTCTGGCGGTCAACTGCATCACTAGGTGTATGATCTTTGGCGATGCCATATATTTTCTTCGAGGACGTGCACGCTCCGGCTGACGCGTTCATATTGCCTTGTACAGTGCGAGGCAGAATATCACACACCATGGTTCAGGAGGGTGTGTACTCAGACGTAGGTACAACATCACATTTTCACCGATAGTATCCAGGCACGGACTTCAACGAACCTACAGGAGACACGATTCTCGGCCTCGAACATCAAGCCCCCAGCCACTGCGAAGAGAAGTTCACTGCGAGAAGTTCTTGATGCCGGAGAAATTGACGATCGGCCCGGCGCTGCCACCCGTAACCTTCAGGGCCGACCAGTCCCAAGTGCCTATAGTGCCGCGTAGTGATGGCGATGGTCAAAAAACGTCAGCATACCAGGGTGTAGAATTTGGAGGAGATGCTGACCTGTGCAGGACCCAGACCCGCAATTGACCGCGACGCGTTCCGCGTCGCTGTTGACCGTCAAGCTGTTCGTCGCACCCACGAAATTCACGTCCTGAGATAGAGTAGGGTGAGCTCACCACAGCGCAGGGCGCTGGAAAAGGTGAAGGGTGCCAACCGAGATCGTCACGCCGTTCCCTGGGGTGCCGAGGGTGTCAGGGTAGCTCTGTTGGCAACGGCGTCAGTACATGTGCTTTGAACATCGTAGTGACCATGGTCTCATACCTGGTCAATGAGCACACCGAATTGGCGCAGCCCAGTGCCGACGTTTCCAGAGTAAGTGACGTTAGTGACAGTGGAGTCCGTGGCGGAGGCCTTCGTTTTGATGCGGAGCGCTTGATCGCTGTGGTAGTTTCACCAGTCAGTTCCAATGGCGTGAAGAGAGAGGGATCCATGATGCACTTGTTTTGGACGTTGTTGTTCTGAATCACAATCCCCGACACGGTGACGTCTGAGCTGATCGAGCCCTATATAGGTCTCAGTCTGAGCGTTTGATCAGGCGGTCTATAGAATTACTGTGCTTACGATCGATATGCCGTGGCCGCCAATGCAGGTATTGCCCTGGAAGACGATGTTGGTGCCTTTGTTGATCGCAAGGCAGTCGTCCTGATTGTGAATCGTGCTTTGGACGTGCTTTTAGCAGGTTGCGCACATTTATGTGGAGAAGCAGGACAGCTTACCTGTTTTCGATAATCAGGTCATTGGTGCTGACATCGAAGCCATCAGTGTTGTGGCCAGCAGGCTTGCCATCGCTCTTTGAGTTGGGCGCATCCCCGGCGGCTACGATGAGTAGCATCAGTGAGAGCTAGCTAGTCGAGTAGGCGGATATTCCCTACAGTCGTCAATGACGAGGTTAGACATCGTCAACGGTGCCGGGTTCGAGACACTGTACACGCGGGCCGGAGAATTGAGGACCTTCACGTTCTGCAGCCGAAGCGGTGAGAACATGGCAGCAGGAAGCACCGCAGACGATACTCACGGTGTACGTCCCCGAAATCTTGATTCTGGACCCGAACAGCGGAGCTTCATCAGCATACGGTTTGGGACAACTACGGTCGAACACACTTCATCATGGGCGCTGGCTTGGTCACACCGCCGTTGCCACCTAGGCCGTCCTACATGGGGTCAATGACCAAACATCGTGGAACAGCACGCGAGCCTTACCCAGTATGATGGGCCATTCCCATCGAAGGTATGTCCGTTGCCATTGACTGGGGCGAGGAACCATGCATGGGTACGGATACCGTTTGATTTTATGCATTTAGGGACTTACATGTAATCGACTTCCCGCTGTGGAGTTGTTCAGCCTCACGCAACTATGAACGCTGTGTGCAAGTCTTACCTGACTTGGAAGAGCGGACCATCCCAGTCTTTAACGGCGAAGGTCACGTCGCCCTCTGCGTGTCACGCCAGGAATAGATCAGCTAAACAAGGTACCGCAGCCGCGCACGATGCAGAGCCTCTTCGACGTACGCATGTTCACGGTCGTTCCGTCTGCGAGGTCGAGGTTGAAGGTCTCGCCGGCAGGCACAGTGAACGAGTTGATGTTCACCGTGGTGCACTTGACTGCGTCGTCGACATCATCCAAAGAGGAGATGGTTCCGGTGCAGTCGCTCGCTGCGGGAGCTGCGAGGAGTACACGGGAAAAGACAAGTAGCGCTGCGAGGCGGACGAATGACGACATGTTGTGTAGTGAGGGTTTGCTATGCAATGTGGAGGACCTGAGGCGGACGACGTCGATGTCCAGCGCACGCCCAGCTTATATGCACCTACGCCGGATAAATCTGCGGGAGGACATCCAGCGCGACCTCCTACAGAACGCTTCGGACATCACACACGCGCAGTGTCATGAGGTGCTGGAACATTCAATAGGACACGGTAGCACATGCTCAGGCAAAGAGAATGTGGTGGATCCGAAATGGACGACAACGAGGTGGCTTGGTGGAAGGTTTCCGCAGCCGCATATGTTGGGGCTCGCTTCGGTTCTCTCCGGTGACCTTCGAATACCGAGTTACCAGAGGTCTAGAGTGACGAGAAAAACTACTGTTAGCTCGACTCGCCCACGATTACCGGATGGTCGTAGGCTGGGAAAACTTCTCTGAAACAGCGAAATCAGTTGACTACAAGTGGTGTAGATGATACTTGCTGCAAACCTTGCAAACCTTGTCTCCCGGCAGTTTGCCCGTAAACGTTGGCACTTCATTATCGAGAGTACACTGTGACAACAAACCGGATTGGCTTCGACAAATGCGACCTGCTCCAATTCACAGATCATCGCCTCGCGCGTTCTGTCATAGAGGCTCTCACCTGATTTCTCCGGTACAATGTACTAGCTTCTGCGGGTCAGCCAGAATCCATCGCTATGGCAGCTTACACCATCAGAGTTCAGGCCGCTGATCTTGAAATCTTGACAATGAGCGTCGCGATGGGCCCATAGTGTCCCCAATGATGGACGATCTGCATGCAAGCACGTATGGACGGTAGCTTGCCAGTGCGAAGAGGGCCGGTCTAACTTGGTGCGACAGACCATCTGAAGGCATCTCTGAGTTCTCCGTTACTCGCGCTTCAGTTCAGTCTAGATCCGGTTCCCAAGACTCATGAACTGTTGCAAAGATACCCGCCCGCTGGCACCTTTGATCCTCCAGCGGGCCGTCCAACGGGCCGCTGGTACGCGAAGCAGGAGCGAGAAGCGCGAATGCCCCCGAGATTTCTACCCTCCGTCCGCACGCTTCCTGCGCTTCGGTCGCGACTGGCCCAATGTAGGCAGAAGCCCTACAAGCCAGGACGCATGCGCCCTTGCGCGAGTGCACAGAGCGGCCCGCCGCCTCACAGCGACGCCGAAGCATAACCCTGAATTAGGCGGACCAATGGCGATCAGCAGCGCATTCTGGAGCGAGGGTCATATGGACTCACAAGCGACAAGGCACCCGAATGGAAGCACATCTGGAGACGGAGACGAGGGGATGTTTGTTGGCTGGCCACGATTGTCGGGGTGCTGCACGTCGCGGGACCGATGAACCTGTTGTTGCTGACAGTTTTGAGGCCTCGAGGCTTGGGACTGCCCACGCGCGCGTCTGCGGCCCTGATAGAAGCGTCTAGGATTCCAAAATGTATGTATGTGAGGCGTACAGATACAAAGGGAGAGCATATGTCGACTGGTACAATAAAAGAAGACACCACAAAGGGATTTAATAAGGTACGCCGAACGGAGGCCATGCAAATAGCGAAAACCGAAGATAGGGTGTGATGGGCACATACGGCCGCACTGTTCCAGAATGGGGGGAAAGGGGAAAGAGAGAGAGAGAGAGAGAGAGAGAAGTAGAACGTCCCGGGGACCAAAACAATAGGAAACGCCAGTATGGCGAGGTTAGTTTTGTAGCGTAAAGTCGCGAGGCACTGCGAGGGACGAATGACGAGCAGGCCAATAGGAGCAGATGTCACGCTGAGGGAAGGAAAGAGCAGAGAGGAAATATACTGTGGGGATAGATGGAGGGGTAGATACGCGAGGTGGTGCCCGGGGGGCATGAAGATGATCGTGCGTGCGTGCGAATCGAGAACGAACTTAAGAGATAAATACCTTCAAGGACAGACCGGCTACAGTGCGCGGCCGTCTCAACCAGGCAATCCGCCATAGAACTTGTACTCCGGCCACAACTCCGTGGCAGGCGTAGACACCGGCTCGCCCGGTTGCGGCCACCCCTGAACATGGGTCGGCACAGGCATGCCTGCATGCGGATGCCCATGACCGTGCGAGCTCGTCGGCGGCTGGGGATACTCGTGCGGATGTGAAGGTTGCTGCCCGTACGAGGCGCGATGGGACCGGTCCTGCGGTGGCTGCATGTAGTGTGGCGGTTGTTGCGATTGTTGCTGGTCATGCCTGTGAGCCATGGTGGTCATGGCCGGCGTGATGCTACCGCCGCCCGCTCCGGAGGTGTCCAAAGGAGCAGGAGCGGACATCATGCTCATGCCCATAGCATGCGGATGGGACACGGGACCGTTCTCGTAGGCCGAGGATGGCCCGGCGGTAGACAAGCCATAGGGTGTGTAATAACTCTGCTGGCTCGGAGTGGGAGGGTACGTTGCAGCGGGGCTCTGTTGAGCGTAGCGGCTTTGCTGCTGCTGCTGCTGTTGTTGCTGCTGCTGTTGCTGCGGGTCGTACATCGCCGCAGGAGGAGAGTCATAGCTGTGCGCGCTGAACCGCCTGTCATCGACCAAATCGTCGCCGCTGCTATACTGCATCGCGTAGTCCTCCTGCTGCACGTTCGAAGCCGTCGTCGTAGGTGCAGACGTCGGGTAGCTGTCGTAAGGCGTCGTGACGGAAGGAGACTCGGGCACAGAGCCCGAAGCGCGGGACGACGTGCTTGCTACCGACGTCTTGATCGCGGTCACCAAGGGCGATTGCGGCGGGGGTACGGCGTGCGACGAAGACGACGCGGGAGGAGCAGAAGGTGCGGGTGTTGCACCAGCAGCAGTCGAAACCGAACCGGTGCGCAGCCTCCGAGGATTTGGCTGGCCGGTCATAGGCCGCACGCGGAGCGGGCCATCGTATACCTTGGAACCGCCCTTCTCCTTCCCTTTATCCTTCTCCTTCGCCTGCTTCTTCGCGTCCGGTCTTGACTTCTCCTCGGTGTCCTTCCCTGAAGCGGGACCTCCTCGAGAAGAAGAGGCGCCAGATGAACGAGGAGGGTCTGCTTTCGACGAGTTCACAGAGACGCCAACGAAAGGCAGCTGGAAGCCAGACGAGGTAATGAGCGGCTCGGGCTCGACCTCCGAATGCTTCCTCTTCGTCCCTGCAGTGGCTCCCCCGCCGCGCGCGTCTTCAGCCTTGCGCTGCATGGCCTCCACGATCTTGACAGCTTCCGACCTGCTCTTAGGCCCACTACCGTCCGCACGAGTGCCTTCGACACCGGCCCTCGACGAGTCGAGCTGGGTGAGGATGTCCAACGCGCACGAGACGCACTTCATACCCTCCGTTGCGATGATGCTCATTGGCTCTTGGATGACTGCGTGCGCGCATACGACCGCGGCGTCGAACAACGCCCGCCCGAAGTCGTAGAAGTCGAACATCGCTGGTCGTGCCCGGCTCCATACGGAATGCAGGAGACGCGACGCGTACACGATGTTGTGCGCGGCGGTGATGGTGCCGAAAACGGCCTGATGTGATGGCTTGCGCGTGACCGCTGCCTCTTTGAGGAAGGGCAGGTACAACTTGATGATCAGACGGTTCGCGAGAATGGCGAGCTCGCACTTCTGCGCGAGGCGGAACGGGGAGCCAGACGTCGGCGGCAGGGGCTTGGACATGTCTTCCGTCATCTGGAGACGGAAGCCTGCGGGAAGATCCTGCAAGAAGACGCCCACCTCGCCCTCGAAAGCCCCCGCCTGATCGATGGAGAGCTCGAAGGCGTCTTCGCCGAGCGGATCCCGGAACGTCTGCTTCTTGACGTTCTTAAGCAGCTGTGCAAGCCTGTAAAGGATCATAAACGAAGGAAGATCCTGCGGGGAACTCAGAACCATACCTGCACTTCAGACCGAAATACACCGAGGACGCGTCGTTATCCGCGCTCTCCGGTGTGGGCAGGGAGGTCGAGGAAGGAGTAAACTTATCCTCATCGACATCCGCTGGTACTCGCGTTGTATGTGTGTTATCCGCAATTAGCGGAGGGTGACCCATGCAATCAGCGACAAAGCTGAAGATGCCATCAGATACTGCTACCCACATCACAAGGGCGCACTTACAGGTCGTAACAATACACGTCCCACCAGAGCCGCCGACGGGCCTCGGCTTCGAAGAGACTGTAGGTGCCGGGGAATTCGTCGGGATCCATCGCTAATCCCATCATGCGCGCCACATTGACCAGCTTGCCGACCTATGTGAGGGTCGGCGTGTGACTCGGAATGAACGAAAAATGAGGGCTTACAAGAGGAAAGACGTTCTGCGCGACGCTCATCTGGCCCTCATGCAGCATGAAGAGTATCTGCAGGATCATGGCCATGACGGAGTCCAAGTCGTACGCAGCTGTCTTCTCGAACAGCTGCAGCGCCTGCTCCGAAAGCGCGAAGAGCGTCGCCGAAGTCCCAGCTGCGTCAGAGGCAGGCGACGGAGCAGAGCCTCCGCCGGGCAGCGGTGCCGAGGTCGGGTCCTCGTCGCGAGCGACTAGCGCACCCAATGCAAAAGCTGAGGAAGCTGCCGCGAAGAAGCTCAAGGTGGGCTTTGGTGTGCGGTGATCCGAACCTTTGGACCCTGGTGGCGGTCCCGGCTGGCGATTCTGTTCTTTTTGCTTGCCAGTCCCGTCAGGCTTGCTCTTGGAGAAGAATATGTCGCGAGCCAGATCAGCCTTGGAGATAGGCCCGTTGTTTGTAGAGACGCTACCGCCTTCAGCCCAAGAGAACATCGCGGAGATGCGCTGTTCGAAGTTAGGGACATTGAAGCAGGGATGAAGGAGCATTATTTCCTTGAATGCCTTGAGATAACGAGAACGCTCAGGCTCTGATGGCAGGTGAGAGACCAATGCAGCGGTGACCTGAGGTATCGCGCAAGGCCCCTCGGAAGGTGGTGGTAGAAAGGCATCGTAGGGTACTGGTGGGTGTAGGGAGCGCAGACCGCCAACAGGTAGGTGTACTTTGCTTCCTGAAGCAGACGACGAAGCAGGTATTGACGTAGCTGTCGGCTCCAGTTTCACTCCTGAACGAGAGGCGGAAGGTCGACTAGAGTTGGTATCCTGAGAAGCGCGAACATCGTCGTCTTCGTCTTCCAATGCAGAAAGCCAGAGGCTGACGACATCTTCGAGGTTGATGACAACTGAACTGCCTGAAGTGCCCTGAGCGAGGAGCGCACGGTCGTTACAGGGCAGTCCGGCTATGAGACCAGGATTAACGGATAAGGGTCCGGCCCTGTTATGTCCTGTATTCGTGGCTGATAGTCGCCCAGACGGCGGTCCAGCAATGGCACCAGATTGGAGTACTTGAACTTCAGCAACGATCCTCTCCAGTTCCATGAGCCGGTTATGCAGTGTTTGGACGTCCCTTTGTATGACTTAGTAGCGTCCGGAGTGCGACAATATAAGGAAACGTACACTTTTTCAGCTGCGGCCTGTGAATATACACATCGAGTGACCGTGTCGCGTTTGAGACATGAGCTGCAGGGCGTCCGACGGTCGCACTTCAGCTTCAGTCGCTTGCACTGTAGACAAATGTGTAAGCAGATGTATGCGACATTGACCGTGTAGATTTAGACAGCCGCAATCAGGGCACAGGGATTCATCGCGATCGGCGCCAAGCAAAGCATACAACAGGACGCGCTGCCGAAATATTCCTCCGCTCCTCCGCAGAACTATGGGCGGGTTGGACAATGAGACCTGCGACTCACCTCCGCACATACGACAGTGATGCGGGAGCGAATGTGTCTGTAAGGGCGTCATTCAGGCGTTGCGGGGAGATAATGCACTGTGCGAGGACCGAGTACGCACGGTCCGCTGGAGCTCTTATGTTGAGTCAAAGCAGATTGGACTACTGCTGTACCGTTCGTGGAAGACTCTCGCGCATGCCCATTCTGCATGGATGATGACGACGCGGATGGAGGAAAGGACATTGCGGGGACGTGCGGGGTGCTAGGCTGTGGGAGTGCAGAGTCGAGGTCCAGCGCCTCCATAAGTTGAGTTCCTCTGTGCGCCTTTGTGCGTCAGCCCAGCGAGAGAGGGCAGGAAAGAGGAACAATACAAGAGAGGAGAGGAGAGGAGGCGGGAGAGATGATGGGCGGAGGAAGAAGAGAGGGAGGAGGAGGAGGCGGGAGCTGGCCATTCCCAATCCGTATTCCATCTGGCTAGCCGATCTCATGAACAATATCGGGACCCTCGACACCGCCACAACCGGTGAACTATCCCCTAGCCACTGGTGCCCGGGGTCAGCATCATTGTTCCCGGTTCCCCACGTGTGCTCCTCCAGTGAGCTCCCGGCACCGTCCCATCATCCCCAATGATGTACTGTACTTACTTCAGTAGTACATACTGCAGTCAGTCGCGCTTCAAGTCTTGACGATACATACTTTGTCAATCCACGCCCAGCAAAAGGTGCAAGGTGCGAGTCGCTCGTGGTTTGAAATAACCCTCCGTCTGTCTCGGCTAACCACGAAGCTAGCTAGGCGGACACATTGGGTAACGTCACAGTTGTGGCGTCAGGTACGCATTCAACCTTCGCGACTGGTCCTATTTCTCAGCCCCCAACGTTCACGCCGCTTGAGCTGCCGTGCGGCCCGCAATGATAACAATTAACATCAGACCCTCGTATTCTCAGCCGTCTCCCGATTCGAAGTAAGCAGCGGACGTCCGACTTGCAAGATACGCTTCTGCTCAAAGTCCTGCTCCTGCCAGCCAGGAACACGAACGTTCAACAGGCTACTCGTAACTTACAGCCTGAGTTCAGTGAGCTTTCAGGGGTTCAGACTTTGGCGACAAGACCCCGGCACCTCCTGACTCTGAGGAAGCGTCATTTGCGTCGTCCTACGTATAGTACTGGCGCCAGGGTCTATCTCAATGCCGCGTCCGATGCCGCCCATCCAGAAGCCTTCCCGGATCTGTGATAGTCAGAAACTTAGAAGGGCCATACCGCACCGTTGCGATCAGCTGCCCACGCCGCCTCCTCCCACTCGCAGGCGTTCTGGCTTTAGAATTGGGCGTATTCGGGTGGCGTAGTGGTGGTGTCCCTCGATGCCCCGCTTCGGACCGTGACATGCCATGCGGCTACTCACCGGCTCCTCGCCACCCGCGCAAGTCCCGCTGCATGCACGCTGCCGATTGGTCATCCAGGTTGGCCGATGCGTATATTGTCCAGATCGTGCACGCTCAGCTGGGGACCCGGACCATGTTGGCCCGCGAGGCACGTTCTCATCACGCTAATCCCGCCAGATTCGTCAGAGACATTGAAACGAGTGCTAGTGGTTATGATAGACTTGTGTCTCTCTAGCGCGACCACAGAAGCCTCAGCGCTGGCTGCGACCGAAGATCCCCACCGCCGCACACCCGCCATGGGAGAAGAAGGCGCACCCTGGTCCACCGCAGTGGTCGTTTCGAGTCCGCGTCCACGGGGGCGATGCGTCTGGGCCGGCGGCATTAGTTACGGGGCTACTCCTGCCGTTCTGGGGCGGCTTCTCTCCCGCTCATTCTCCCTCTGCGCCCATGCATCGGCTTCCTTCGACCGTCTCTCTTCATTCTCCGCCATAAGTATCATGGTGCATATAGACGTCAGCTTCCCCTCCCTGCGCGCAAGAGTACGGATGTGTGTTGCACTGTGCACGCGCTGCGCTCCGAGTCCTATGATACATAGCCCGGTCGGCGCATTCTCCGTCGGCATCCTCGGGCACCCCTCGATCTCCCTCGATCAGGTCGAGCGTGCCATACTGAACGTGATGCGGCCACGCGTGAAAATGACCGGAAAGCTCATTACCGGGACGGTCTCGTGTCGGTTCCGCAAACGCAGTGCGTATGCTTTCTGATTATAACCATTCCTCCCGCCTAGATTGGTCCCCGCGACGCGTAGCCCCTATTCCTCATACGACTCCTCCTCCCTTGCAGACTTTTGTCTGCCTCGTCTGGACCCATTTCCTGCCGGAAATCCAGAGGTCGTCGCGCTCATCCCCTTGCATCTACAACTCCTCCGTCAACACCGACGAACACTCCGCGGACTCTGCTCTCTGATTAGAGAGGGTCCTCAGCGCGCCATTCTACCCCATCCCTATGGAGAGTTTTGAGTGTACTTCCATGTCGCAATGGGAGGTCAATACTGAAACCCCATGTCAAGCGGACCACCTCGTGGTCGTTCATGTCACCCACTCTCATTCCGGCCATCAAAGCAGGTATGTAGCATTCATTCTCGCCCTTGATACTGATTGATTCCGGGCCTCTGGCACATTCATGAAGACATGCTCTACAGTATCCGTCGCAGCCATCTAAACGCCACGCTACCAATCAAGCAATTATACTTGTATTGCGGCGGGCGGCACGCTGAGCGTTCTCACCGCGCCCACGAGAAGAACTCTCAGCGTGCCTAAGAGTAGAGTACCTTCGCACGGGGGCATGTGTCGTAACTGCGGAGAAAGATATGAAAGAGCGCAGTATGACCGCGGCATGGGTCATCGGTCAACCTTTTCCTGCACCGGCGTGAGTTCTGCATGATCTGCACAGACGGAGGGCACCCTCGATCACTGCCGGTTTGGTGGTTCAGGTTTCACGGACCTTCTGCTCTTTCTACTTCCTACGGTGATCATGTTCATGACACGGAGCAGGAATTGCATAATTGGCAGCCGCTCTCAGAGACCCAACATCCGAGCAAGGACTCGGCGCAGTCGTCGCGTAGATGCCCGGGATGCCCGCCCACAACGTCCGAAGCGGAACAATGCAGCTGCCGAGTGCACTCACAGGCCCGCACAAGCGCAGTTTACACGCCGCGCGAGCCACGTTCGCTATAAATGTCAAGCTGTGGGATGGGCAAAATCCGCCGCAATCGACCCAACACTCGGAAGCGACCTTGACATCTGCCTTATTGGAGGGTGACAGATGCCCCGCGACGTGGAGTCCGATTCATGCAAGCTTCGAATGCGTCTCGTCTAGCGATGTATGTACTTACCGTCGCGACGTCGCTGCGGACAAGTTCAGGGTGGTATGTTAGATCGGAAGCTGTGCGCAGAGGTAACTTCGAGGTCTAAGCCTAGTAGTAAGCCACCAAGGACACACGCATCATCGAACTCATTTACTCTTGCACTGTTCCGGCACACTGTCATATTGAGTCTGACGTGGACTCGTATCATGACGAGCATGCACCGGCCGCTGCGCAGCGTACAGTTATCAGTCAAGTCACGTCGAACACGTCGGAGTCTATCACCACGACTACGACATCTCGTATTCTAACAGGGTCTGCCAGGACCTGCGCTTCGCTGAGCCCATGCGCCCACAATCTCATCTTCGTCTGCGCCGCCGGCACCGGTTATCATAAGCGAGCGAAATAACCATTTATCATCAGCAAGACCATGATCACGCCCCCAACAGGGTACAAATCGATAAGTCGTACAGTCGTACTTGCCTTCAAACGCCTTGGAAACTTGTTACGGGGGTGCAACACTCACAAGCTGCAGTTGCCTAGCCTTGATTTGTAGTGCCTGGTATGGAGGTAAGATATAGTGGCTACGGCACGGCTGAGATGAACAATGCTCACCAGCATCTTCGAGTAGAAGCGCGCGGCGAAGAAATCACCCGTGCCGTACCAGAGCTGCTTGTTGATTAAAAGGATTAAGTTGACGGTCGGCATTGCGAAAGGCACTCACCCCAGGATGCCCTGTTGGACAATAACTGTTCAGCTCTCCTTCCGCGTTGAGCCCATACGGGTCTCCAGCCAGCGCAGCCACGTTGTTGCCCAGGAGTCCGCGAGTTGCTTCTGTGATTGGTTGGTATCCCGTGCTGCATCATTATTAGTATGAGCAGGTGCACCATATCTGCTAAGAGCGCGAGACCTACGCGAAAATGACTGCATCGGCAGGAAGCTCTGTACCGTCACTGAATATCAAGCTGGTTTCGGTGAATCGGTCAGGTGTGATGCCGCTCTTGACCTTGATGGACCCGTTCGCGACAAGTTCCGCAGCACCAGCATCTATCCCTGACGGGGTGTCGGCGCCACTGCACGAGAATAGCAACTCAGAATGCAAACTTACAGTAACCTATGAAGATCATCAGTCCTATGCACCGGAGGGACATGTACGGCGCTATCATGTACGTACCTCCGATCTTTTCAAGGATGGGCATGGTCAGAGCTTGTCCTAGCTGTAACCCGCCCTGTGCAAGCTTCTCACGCAGCGGTCCGCCTGCAGGGATTGTCATGGTCCTGGCAAATGAGGGGGGCGGCTGGGCTATGACTGTGTCTGGCATGCTTTTCGGCAACCGGTGAACGACGCCTAAGAAATCTGCGACCTCCAGTGGTCGGTTGTCCGCCCACGTTGAACGCTGGACTAAGCTCAGGATGTCGCGCGACAGGACGCACGTCGACGATCGCTGGATCATGGTCACACTTTCGGCGCCGTTGAGGACGAGATCTTGGCAAGCGTCGATCGCAGAACTGCCAGCGCCGACGACGACGACGCGCTTTCCAGAAAAGTCGCTCCCTCCACGAAAGCTCGAAGAGTGAAGTACCTGGCCCCGGAAGACATCGCGCCCAGGGCAGTCCGGCATGAAAGGCTCCTCCATGGTCCCGGTGGTGAAGACTATATGGGATGGATGTAACTTCAACGGCTCCCCGTCGCGGAGGACGGTGACGTCCCATGTGCAGCTGGCGGTGTCGTACGTTGGATTCGGGTGTATCTCGGACCCAGTCCATACGATGAGCTCCTGAATGGATGCGTAGTGCTCGCACCAGTCGGCCAGCATGTCTCTGGGAGTATATTCCGGCCAGTTGGTCGGATAGGGCTGGTACAAGACTGCAACAGCTTTGGGGTCAGCCGATCGGGGCGCTCACAGTACAGTCTGACTACACACGAGTGTGGTATCGCTTGATCGTCTGGATAGTTGGCGCAGGGCATCGCTTGCGCCAGTGGTCGCCGACTCGAGCATGGCCCTCGATGACGAGAGCAGGAATCCGCATCGCCTTCATGCGCGCCGCGATCTGTAGACCAGCCTGTCCTGCACCAACTGTCTGCTGCATCAGTAACTTGGACGAAGACCCGCATCTTAGACAAGCACACCGACCTATCAGCACATATGAGTGTGGCCCAAGATCTTGTCTGGGATACAGAGACGCAGATTCCTCATGTCCCCGGATGTCGCAAAGCATCAACACTATAGAAGACGCTCTATAACGCGAGGTTGGTTCCCGAAGGAGTGTCACATAGCCGCGGCCGTGTCCCTTGCGACAATCAAATGTAATGGCAAAATAAACCACATCGCCTGCAATGGCGTGCATCATCTGGGTATAGTGAGTCTGGGCAGGAAGATGGGGATCGTCCACCAGCTTGATGTCTGTGAGCTGAGCTTCTTGCAGCGCACTCCCAGCTTGGAGATATGATCGAATCTTGTCCGTGCCTACCAAAGCTCTCATATCCCAGGAGAAGATGAGAAGGTCTCTCAGCCAACCGTTGGGTGCGAAAAGGTCAACGACGCCGTCGACATCACCACTCTGCGATAGGGAGGCTAGCCCAGATACCCAGCGAGATGCAACGCCATCTGCCTGCCAGTTGTTGTACCTTGGACGTGTGCTAGCCATCGAAGCAGCTGGAGCAGCACAGAGAAGATAGCGGGGACCGCAAAGAGGCTGATAGTGTCCTGTATGGTGCGAATATATGAGAACGACCCATCATGATCGCAGTTGGAGGTCCCGAACGCGGGAGTCATTATGTGGTATGCTAGCGCCAAAGCAGCCGCCGCGCTGGGCTACTCGGGCCTATGTGGTGAGTAGTACAGTGGCATATGTACTACTAATATTTGCTTGACTTCCATCTCAGGCCCATGGTGTCCAGTGTGCGCAACAAGATCGCCGGTCTTGTTGACGTAGATCTCTATCAAAAGGCTACGACAACTCGAATGCAAGTACTCGGAGTCATCGCCGGTCACCCTAAGCGAGATAAGTGCCTCTCAGCTGTGTCCCGAATCAGCACGATATTCAAGAAAGACTTGTGTGGACTCGCATCAATTGCGAATTGCGAAATTGTACATCAGCGGGGTGAACAATTGACCACTGGGTCAAGTCCGCGATCTCACACGGTACTTGGGCTATAGCCTTACTTCCCATCTCATGCCCAGTGTACTCTTTCCCGCTTTGCAACACCGACAAGCTGCAGCTGCCGAGCCTTGATCTGCAGTGTCTGCATTGAATGTAAGATGACTAGCCTTTAGATGGCACGCCTGAGATGAGGAATGATGAAGACTGCAGCTCACCAGCATCTTCAAGTAAAAGCGCGCTGCGAAAAAATCCCCGCTACCGTACCAGATCTACAGGCACTAAGCGTCAACCTGGCTCAGCGGCAAACCCGACAGCACTCACCCCGGGATGTCCAGTCCGACGATAGCTGTTCAGTTCGCCCTCCGCGTCGAGCCCGTACGGATTTCCAGCCAGATAGGCGATATGGTCACCCAGGAGTCTGCGGGTCGACTCTGTTTTCGGTCGGTATCCCGTCTTGCACCGCCGTGAGCAAGTACACCTTGTCTGCAAGACACTGCGGAACTCACGCAAAGATGACTGCAAGTGCAGGAAGCTCGGTGCCGTCGCTGAATGCTAAGCCTGTTTCTGTGAACCGATCGGGCATGACGCCGCTCTTGACCTTGATGACCTGTTTTGCAATCAGGTCCCCAGCTCCTGCATCTATCCCTGACAGAACGTCAGCATTGTAGCATCAGAGCGGTGAAGCAGAAGGTGGGCTTACAATGGCCTGTGCAAACCCTCAGTTTTTGAAACACTATCACAGGAGCGCCAATCAGTGATTGGTACCGTCCAGGACGTACCTCCGATATGCTCGAGGATGGGTAAGGCCAACGCTTTCCCGAGCTGAAACCCACTCTTGTTTGATTTCTCACGTAGCAATCTTCCTGTAGGCAATGTCATTGTCCTAGAGAGCGATGGGGGCGGTCGTGCTATAACCGTGTGTGGCGTGCCCTTTGGCGACCGCAATGCCATGCCTAGAAAGTCTGCGATCTCCAACGGTCGCTCGTCCGACCAACTGCATTGCTGGATGTAGCTGAGTATTTCAGGAGACACGACGCACGTCCGAGATCGCTGGATCATGGTCACGCTCTCAGCGCCGTGGCGAGCGAGATCTTGGCAAGCGTCGATCGCAAAACTGTCAGCGCCGACGACGACGACGACGACGCGCTTTCTAGAGAAATGTCTCCCTCCATGGAAACTCGAGGAGTGGAGTACGTGGCCCAGAAAGACATCACGCCCAGGGCAGTCCGGCATGTAAGGATTCTCAATGATCCCGGTGGTGAAGACTGTATGGGATGGATGTAACTTCAACTGCTCCCCGTCGCGGAGGACGTCTTGCAGGGGACAAGCGCGCCGAGTGTAGCAACTGATCGCTCAATGATTGCTGACTTTGTAACGCGCGTATTGCTATTCGCGTCGCATGTTGGATACGGTATGCAGGCTCTCCTATATAATTCGGACTGCGCGGGGATTGCGCTAGCGGCTGCGTCTACTACAGCACCTCAGCCGCAACACGCGCACAGTTTAGCTAGCCATGCCCAGATGGTCGTACTTTCACAATGAACTAGGGTGAATGATGACAGCGGCGCCATCTAGACCTGCAGGTATCATGCTGCGACCTCAGCGCGCTGTGAGTTCCGTTCAGTGGAACTGGAACTGTACCGTGATCAGTCGTGCAAAGCGCAAAGACGAAGGCAATCACATCCGACATGACTGAGGCACGCCTGGATTATCAGGCCCACGAAGATGGCAACCCACAGCATTCTCACCGTAGCACCCCTATACCCATCACGACTCTACATCCAACCCACCCCCGTACGTCTCCTCCAGTTCCGCAGCATTACCCCTCGCGGACGCTTTCTCTCTCTTCTAAGAGCCCACCAACGCTCTGCCCACCTCGCGCCCGCATATACCGGCACGCTCACCGCAAAGCCGACGATCATCCCCAGGTCGCCCGTGCCCCGCGCGGCAATCGGCCCCGTGAACCACACCTGCTGCATGCACGGCACGATGAGCGCCACGGATGCTGCGAGCGCGAGAGGCCCCGCGATGTCCCGCGCGAGGTTGGGGTGGCGCGGACGGTCCCAGGCGGCGGCGACGTCGTAGGCGGAAAAGGTGCGGCGGAAGAGAAAGTGCTCGGTCATGGCGATGGCGCAGAAGGGCGCGAGCCAGTATCCGATGAGTGCTGCGTGCAGTACGCGCAGCGGTCAGCTGTGGCTGTACGTCGGGTCGCAGGTGTGGAATCTGGCTTACCCAGGATATCCACGAACGTAGTGTAGAACCTGCCGGCGCCGACGATCGCCAACGGGATCAGCCTGTCGGCGCGTGCACAATGTCAACACATCGTCCGAAACGGCGATGCTCTTGCCACCAATGCGAGACGTGTAAGGACTCACACCGCTGTGGACACGATGGCGATCACGAAGCGCGGCACGCGCGCAAACGCGCGGTGGATCGTCATGAAGCTCATGCACACCGTGTACATAGTCGGGGCGCATGCGCTCGGAGCCGTCAGGCTGAGCATAACGAGCAGGAACTTGCCGAAGCCGCCTGTCGGGGCGAGGATGGCCGCGACCAGGCCACCGACGTCGTTCCCATCGCCCAGTCCGGTTGACCACGCGGGAACGGACGTAGCAGCAGCGGCGAACGCAGCACCCAAGAAGTGGACTGGCAGCTGCACGAGGGCTCGTTAGTTGGCACACGGTGCGCCTGAGCCTGATGAGCTGTAAGGCGTACACTGGCCGCGAAGAACCCGAGGTAAGCGTAGAAGAAGAGCTTCCACGTGGAAGCCCTTCTGTCGTGGTACACGCCGTAGTCGGGCGTGAGCGTCGACCAACTGATGACCGTCGCGGCTAGAGATGCGCCGAACGTCAATAACATGGCGGGTGGTGCAGGACTGGGGTTCGTCAAGGGCGCGCTTCTCAACTGCGCGCCTCCGACAGCGAGCATAGTGATAAATGCGACGGCGTTCGGAATCCATATGAGCGTTTGATACCTATATACCGTCCAACGCGTCAATGAGCCAAGGCTCGCCGCGCTGCCGATGAAGACGCCTTACCAGTGCAACACTTGGCACCCGCAGAAAGTGATCTACCAGTCAAATCAGATGTTGTCCCCAGATAGAGCATTGAGAGCCGAAGTGAGACGACGAACTGCCAGCGAAATCACAGCAATGATCACAATCCCAAGCGTCGCATTAAGGTGGCCAGAGGTTTCCGCAAGGGTCTGGCCGCCCACAATAGTATTGATGACAAGGTAGCCTTGCAACGACAGCACGTTGAGTATGCCCGGATGACGACGCCGTAGTAGCTTAAGCAAGTAGTTCTCAGTGGGCTTCGACTGCGATTGATGAAATATCCGTGGGACGCCACCTACCCCCACGAGAAGCGACCCAAGACCATAGAGCGAGTGCCCAGCTTCGGTCCAAAGACAGCGCTGCAAATAAAATCAGTTGTGTATACCGAGAAGTTTGGTGGGTCTGTACGTACAAGAACGCTGGAAACGCACATGTGCTGGCTCAAACGTCAGTACCTTCGCCGATCCCTCACGTCGAGGCGCAGTGCTCACATGATATCCACAACCAGTATCACGTAGAACGAGTCTGAGATACCGAGGCCATAGTACGCAGGGCCCACCGTTCCCGCACTCAGTCTGTGTAGATATGATCATGGCGCTCGTTGAGCGTCGGCTGGTAAGCGTGGATGCGCAGGAGATATACGCACGTCAGGATGTTCGCGTTCGCGGAGAACCAAACGAAGAAAAACTGATACAGCCGCTTGTCCGTCCTCTGCTCATTCGGCACCGGCGTAATCCTACCACCACCCGGCTCCAGTAACGATCCAAACCCGGTAGCTGATACACTCACCCGTTGACCTCGAGACCCCACCGCGAAAGCTGTGCAGTCGTCCGGTGCAGCAACCTGCCCACCTTCGTCTTTGCTTCCTGCACCGCATTGTCCGCTTCGCTCACAAGGACGGTAGTGGCTGCGTGCTTCTCTCCGATCGTGGGCGGGTCGGAGGTCGTCGAGGGTGGATAATGAGGGAGCTCTTCCTTCTGGATAGAGCTCGCCGAGTCTTCGTCGAATATGAGCATAGCCAGTCGTGAAGCCCCCAAGCCCGATATAAATCGTCGAGAGACGCTGAAGTGCACGTCTGAGATGGACTGCGAGCGCGACAATATACCCTGCTCAGGTGAGAGAGACGAGCAAGCTGCGAGAGAACGAGGGGGCTGCTAAGGCATCTCACGATATCGGTCTTGCGACGGACTGGAGAAAGATAGCGACGACCGCCCAGTAGAGAGGCATGGGAAGACGAACCCCTCTTCTGGTGACGCCGTGTGCAACAAAGAGGAGCAGATAAGAAGGACCAGTCGCAATGCGGGCAACGAGTACACACTTGCAGTTTCTCAAGGATAGGGACGCGTATGACCAGGAGGACCAAGCCAAAGAGACGGGTCTGGATCAACGTCCACATCGTACCTTCCGCATTGAAGCAGTTGAGGCATCCCACGCTGAAAGGAGCAGAAGCATACAGTATCAAGCGTACAGCACCTACCGGGGGTCTCGAGAAGAACGTCATTCGTGAGAACAAAACCGCACCTTTCTCATACTTCACCTGTAAGCTTGGGAGGCGGCTGGGCATGTCGAATCTTCGCATGCATTGTCCTGAAGTCCCGAACGAACGTGGTTGACACAGGGAGGCTCAAACCCGAGGGGCCCGATGAACAAGGTATGCCTATAATACAACGCCCAGGAGTTGCCCTCACTCCCTCTGGATGAGCGCCAACAGCCCAAGTCCACCCAGCAGGGCGTACTTCAGCTGTGGGAAATCGTTCTAAAGAGCGCCCCATGAGGTCAGCTTCGACGAAGCCTAGCGATCCAGTGAGAGCGAGACGCACCATCGCAATGGTGACATATCCGACATACGGCAGGAATCTACAAGAGGAAGACGCAACCAGGCGTCAGTGAAGAACGACACCGATGCTGCGGTACGCGATGCGCACCCCCTGACTTTGCCCACAATGTGCTTGCGTTCTAGCCATTCGAGTCCCTGGTAAAGCTCAATGTCGTCGATGGCGTTGTTGTCGCCCTTCGTCAACAACAGCTGTCTCTGGACTAATGGACTGGCGGCGACGGCTCTGCGAAACATCAACGTAAGCCACACATCTCGGACACGCTGCGACGATAGATTCCAATGCCAGGGGCAATCTCGGACACGCTGCGACGATAGATTCCAATGCCAGGGGCAGCACTCAAGACCACAACGTCATCGTCCAAGGAGGTAGAGAGGAGCGCACCCTTTGTTGTTAGGGGGGTAATCGTGCGTCTCCAATACTCTATGCACAATGGGGATATCTGCTCCAGGGATCTTGTACACCGTGATGTCGCCCGTCTGGTATCTTGCATCTGAAGGATTTGTTAAGAAGAGCAGGTCCCCGCGGTAGAATGCAGGCTCCATGGATCCGCTGCAGGCAAGCTCTCGTCAGTCCCGACATCCCAGACCTCACGCGCCGGATACAAAGGACGCGCATCGGAACAGACAAGGAGTGCGCACCTGAGCACAACGACAATGGGCGACTCCGTGTTCGTGATGAGCCCTAAGCCCTTCCAGATCATGAGCCCGCTCGCGAGCACGGACACGAAGTTGAGGATTTGGAGCAGCACCTGACCCACGACACACATCGTCTCTCAGCACCGTCTGTTTACCCTCGCGCACAAAAGAAGAAGACTGACATGGCGAACACCAAGCCTGCGAAGGGTCTTGAGCTCGTCCGCGAACATGGATGGTGGTGGGGAGAAGAAAGCGTAGTATGGGGTGGCACGCGTCGGATCTGCCCCAGTCAATGGCAGTGACGCCCAGCACCGCGACACGTCTGTGGGCGCTAACCCGTCGCGCGCTCCAATCTCGCGGCGCCTCGTCTCAATTCAGCCCACTCATTCTCTCTCCATGCAAGCATGCTTCTCGGACCCAGTGGAGGCAATCCAAACGATTCAGACAACACGACAATGGTGTGCAAGAATCTGACTGTGAATGGTTCGAGCTCACCCGACGGTGTTGGACGACTCGGAGCTGCTGGTCAGCCGCCTAAACAGTACGTAGGGGTTCTCATCATGCGCGAGATGCTCAAGGCGCGCATTTTTACTTGCCTCCGCCCGGCGCCGACAGTACAAGGTGACATACATAATATATAGGCCCAGACGTCCGATACCATAAGGTTACAACACAGGTTACAGAAGCGTGGTTTACTCTGTTAGAATCCTCAATCCGTCTCCCAGATACAGTATGATGTCCGCAGCCAAAGTCCCTCCTCTATCAATCCCTCATCCCCAGAAGCGAACTCGGTGTGGCGACCTCGAACGTCCTCGGCATTGCTCTATCCCTCCCCACCTCCTCCCGTGGCGTTGGCAGTCCCAACGGAACAGCCAGCGAGGGGGGCCTCTTCGAGCTTGGCTTGGAACTCATTTCCAGAAGCAGCGACGCCGCGGTCTCGTCCTCCGGTGTCCATGTCGGCGACGCCGACGGCGAAGCTGACACAGACTTCCCGCGCAGCCGCGGAGCGGGGCTGCGCTCGCCTTCTGTGCTGCGCCGAGCGAGAGCGTCAGGGGCTGCGCGGGCCCGGGCAGGGAGAGCGCGGGCATG
>CCBP010000021.1:185336-199846 GCA_000765035.1 Trametes cinnabarina
GCCTTCCAGGTTCAGAGTTCATCACAAAATAGGAGTGGCAAGGGTCCTTTCAATATGCATCAGCACCGGAAGGATCAGACTGAGCTCTATATCTGATGTAAGCAAGAAAGCATGCAAAAGATAAGATAACAAAGTAAGGAGTAGGGAGTAGGGAGTAGCAAGTAAAAAGTAGAATATGGACTGTAGAACAAGCAATGCAAATCTATGTGAAACCACAGTGCAACCTCAGTCAACCACACCTCAGCCAAGCTGACTGCAGTATTACTTTCTAGTGTATATTTCTACTTGCTATCTTGTTGTCCCGAGAGTTGCAGCTGCAGTCGTGGCAAGAATGTTTGCCTTATATGGCAATCAAGCGCCCGCGAAAGTAGAATGTGAGCAGTGCGCTCATCAAGTAAATTTTTTTGTACAGAACTACCGTCATATCCCGCTCCCTCCCTTGATCACTCATAATTTCTTTTTTCTGGTCCCGGCCCAGAGTACTGACAGAATCTCATTCGCGTATCCTGGAGTGATTCGGGCCATATTGCCCGTCGTACCAGCGACCTATAAGTCCAACTTTGTTGAAGCTTTAGTCACAGCGCTTGAAGGGTCAGTACCGGTCAGTACTTGTACTCAGTGCTTATAGCATCAGTATTTCTATACAAGCCTCAGAAGAATGCAAGCAGGTTGCATGACGTAATCATCACAAAAGGCAGTTGTTATGGTTTGGCGACACTTCAGCTTATTGTCTCCGCGCGGGCGGTATAGCGAACAATAGCAGCGAGGACAATGAGGCAGCATCCTTCTACTCGTCCAAGACATCATATAAAGGATGTGGGAGGCGTCTCCAGCGCCACCACCTCTCGCACAGGTTTTGTTCAACTCTTTCCCAACGATCTCCAACTCGCCGGTGCTGGGACACCCTTCATAGAGTCCCTCTTGCTTCCTGTTTTGCGTCGCGCTACCACTTGTCGCTCTCTGCCCTCTAAACCGACTTCAAAGTCACTCACGATCCTTTTGAACTTGTTCAGGACCTCATCTACCTCTAGATAATCATTCCAGCCGCCGCTATGCTCCCCCCACGTGCATGTGAGTAACCCTCCATTAACGCAGCTCAAATATGCATCGAACACGCCATCTCGCAGATTTTTTCCTTGGCCTCAATGGTGTTCGTGTCCTAAGCATCATCTCCCTACTCCTCGTGTTTGCCAGCAGTATCTTTGTCCTCGTCAATGACGTGGAGGCTGTCAACCGCTCAATGAAGTCGGACATCGACATGTCAGACTGCGACTATATCGAGTACGTACATTCTGTAAATTGTCATCGGTGTTCAGAACCTCACTACGTCGCAGAGGTAGCACAGTGCCCAATCAGCCCGCAGGCGTCTTCTGGGCCGTCGTCAACCGGTTGCTCATCATTTTCCAAGTCATTGTCCTCATCATGTCCGAGGTCGGTTGGCCCACAGCGTTCTTCGAGCGCTACTTCCCCGTGCTCGGGCCCAACTTCGGCCTCGGCGCGCTCGGGATTTTCCAATGCCTCATCGGCGCGACGATCCTCTCGCACCACGTCGACGACTTCACGCTTGTCGCCGCCTTCTTTCTATTCGCGATCGGCTGCCTGAACATGCTCATCGGCCTCATCTTCCGCGAGAAGGCCAAGGAGAAGCGCTCCATCATGTCCTGGCGCGCTGAGGCGAAGGGCGTGCTCCCGACACACAAGGATATGCGCCCACCGTTCGCGCGCCCTGCGTCGTCCTTTGTGAACAGTATTTTCAAGAGCAACGACAAGTCGCAGCCGGACGAGTTCGGCCAGAAAGGATACGGCTTCGGCCGTCAGGGAGAGAAGGCGGCTGGGCTCAAGGGTACGCCAATCAGCCAAACTCAACGCGAGTCATTCCGGCCTGACAGTTGTTTCCTAGGCTTTTTGATCTCGAAGCCCCTGGAGAGCTTGCCTCGCTACGCGCCGCCACCACCTCGTTCTGAAGGCTCAAGCTCTCGCGCTGGCACGCCAGAGCCGACTTTCAAATCCAGTCCTACCGCGCTTTAAGCGAACACGGATGCATGCAGCAGATACGACCGACTTACGATGTTCGGACGATTCCACTTTACCTGATACTCCTCACGCCTGTATCGTTATCATAGCACTCCTCTGTAGATCGGACTGTATCTTAGTGTAGACTAGTATCGGGTAATCTGCAGATGTCATCGCGAATGTAGCCGCGTGAGGTATACACAGATTGTCAGTCCGAGAGGTATCTCTTAATCGTCCGTGCACAGAGTGATATGTACTCGGATAATCGGCAATGAGTGCTGGTATAGTATCCCCGCGCGCGGGACCCACCTGGGTGCTGTCCGGGGTGGCAGTTAGACTGGTGGTCCGACAGGGTCGGGAGTAAACGCCGTTGGCACTCTAGTCGCCAGAGATATACTCCAAGAACTTCTCACAGTGGCATGTTCTCGACAGGTGGCCTAAGCCTTGCGCGCAGGTCCGTCATGCGGACCGGAGATGGAATGTCTACGCGGGCGGACAAAGACATTGAGCTACTCTATGTCCGAGTCGGCGCCGCCTATCTCTTCCTCCTCACTACTCTCATCTTTCCCCAGGCTCACAGCAGCCAACCGGCTCGAGCTCGGACTAGTGCTCACAGCTCCCGCCAGCGAGCTCTTCGACGCGCTCGCGCTCGGATGTACCCCCAGTCCCGTGCCCAACGATGTGCTCCGCATGCCCAGGCCCAACATGAACATCCCAGAGGCCGTACGCGGCCTTGGACCCGCACGCTGCGGTCCTCCAGGACCGGGACCTGGACCTGCGCTCAGCCCAGCATACGTGGGACTGCGAACGGGCGAGGGAACGGCGATGCGGAGCCCTAGGCTTGCAAGAGGGTCCGTTGGAGAATCTGACGTGGACGGTTCGCGGGGGCGGGTGAAGGAAGAGGAGTGCCGCAGGCGTGGAGAGGTCATGACGGACCCAAATGTCGGCGCAGGACTGCTTGAGCGCGGCGGACTGAGGAAGGAAGGCGTCCAGGACGACCAGCTGGGCGACGTCGACGTGCGTGCGGATGGCGCGGTTGGAGAGAGCGACTCTTCTGAGGGAGAGAGGGTGATCTGGTGCAACGTCCGCTTGATCGAGGCGATGTCGTGCTCGAGGTCGTCCAGTTTCTGCGTGAACGACTGCGTCGCTTTCGCCACCGCACGGTCCGTCCCTACGACGAATGCGCCGATCTCCTTCAGCATCTGTTCCGTGTCCACGTTCTCCGACTCGTCCGAATGCGACATGGCGCCCGGGATGGAAAGCAGCGCCTCGTACCCACTTGCGACGCGTTCTTCATCCGCGATGCGGATCTCGAGCTCCACGCGTGCGTCCTCGTTGAAGTCGCCCAGCCTGTCGACCGCTTTCCTTAACAGCGCATGGAATTCGGACGAAGGCCCAGTCGCCGGGGAGGGAAGTTGTGTGAGCGTCTTCTTGAGTTCCTTGAGTGCGAGGTGACAGTCTCGGAAACTACGCTGGACGCTGTCGTAGCGGTGCTTCACTTTCGCAAGGCCGTCTAGAAGCGAAGATTTCGGTGTTTCTTGAGTGGCCAGGGCCGGCTCCGGAGAGGTATTCTGCAAAGGAGAGAGTGCAGAGCTGTCAATGGTGCCGAGGTCCAAGATGGAAGTTTGCGGTGGGGGAGCGAATTCAAGGGATGTAGTGGACGAGAATGAGGTAGTGGAGATATGACGTTCTAGCTCTGGCCGATCACGGGACGAAATGGGGGAACGGGGTGAGTGGTGAACAACTGAGTCAGGATGCGAAGGCTGTGGTGCCATGGGGAATGGGACGGAAAGGGTATCGTCTTCGTGCGTCGCAGTGGACGGGGGAATCGTTACAGGAGTGATAGGGACACCCGAATCCGAGGAAGGAGCCATGTTGGCGGAATTATCCTTCAATTCATGATCGGTCACCGGTGATGGATGGCCATCAGGTGCCTTTACAACATCGACCGAAAACACCTCAGGTAAAGGCTGCTCTTCGACAGCAGCGGCTTCACTAGAGACAGGGCCGGAGGAGTAACTCGAGCGCTCCTTGGGAAGGAAGTCGAGAGATGGAACAATTTCGATCTCATCGATAGAATGATCCACAGAAGGGGGGTGTTCCGCAGAGGCGACACCCTGGGCTGAGGTAGTCGATGGGGTATCCGTGGGTGACTCTTCCTGGATAATGAGCGGGGGCTTGTCTGCTTGGCTTATGCAGGCACGGTGGGGTGTTGGCTGTGCGACAAGTCGCGCCGTATGGTGTGCATGAAGGCTATCGCTATGGTCGTAGGGGTCCAGCTGCGCTAGCTTTCGCTCCGTTTTCAACCTCCTGACAGTCTCCTCTTGCAACTCATGCGTGAGTGATGAGACCGCATCTTGCGCGAGGATGAGCCTGGCGATAGATCCACTGGGAGGTTCGCCGTCCTCCACCGTAGGCTGACTGTTTAACGTCTCCAACAGATCATCAGCCTCCAGCACTGCTCGAGAAAATCCTTCTCTGAGCTCCATGGCATCCAAATCGCCGTCTCCAGTATGACCGAACGAGCGTTCCAACGATTCTCGTGCTCTTCGTATCCAGCGTCTCAAGCTTTCGGCAAGATGCTCCTCGCGACCAAGGAAAGCAAGGCGGAGTGAGACCTCGCGTCGGCGGCCGTAAGCCTCTCGGGCAATGTCCTCGGTCAACTCGTCCAGTGCGAATCGGAGGCGCTCGGATTCCGCACGTTCGTGCTCGAGCGCGCGCTGAAGATGGGCCACCTCCGCGGTCAAAGTAGCGAGAGTGGCGGCGTGCCTCGCTTTGAGTGCGTCTATCGCTTCCTGGAGCTTGTCTGTCGACGATTGCGAGAACTTCCTGCACGATCAACTGATTCAGCGAGAGCGCACCGACAGGCGAAAATGGGACGAACATATAGCGAGAGACCATCTTCGTCGCACTGTTGTCATCCGCGCGATGCTTGTCGAGCTCGTGTACAGCTTTCGCCAATTCAAAGCGGTCGTGTTCGGCTCCAAGACGAGCGACTTCAAGTTCCTTGTACAGCAGCGCATTGTCTCCATGAAGCTTGGCAATCTCTGCTTCAAGGCGTTCATTCTGGCCGTTGAACTCCTGCAGCAGCCGCTGAAGTCCGGACTTGCCCTCCGCAAGTGTATTGACTAGAGCAGCATTGGAATCACTGTTGGAGCGCTGCAGTTCAACCGACGAGGCGGAGGAGCCAGGAGCTTTTATCCTTCCCTCGAGCTTGCGAACGAGAGCAGCGTATTCCTGAACAACTAAGTCTGCCATGCGTTGCTCTTCCACCGCAGCCTTCAGCCTCTGCGACAATTCGCGTTCCCGAGCCAGACCCTCTTCCTCGCGAGCACGGGCATCCGCGGCTAGAGCGCGCGCGGCCTCGATCTCATGCTGCGCGTTCGCTATTTCACTGCGCGCCTCAGCAAGTTCCTTCGTGCGCACAAGCAGCGTCTCCTCCACGGCCGTAAGCTTGTCAGACAGCCGCCGAAGAGCGAGTGTGAGTTCGGGAACCTGGAAGGAGGCCTGCGTCGGGGTAGAATCCGGGTAAGCCCTGAGGACAGCAACCTCTTCTTTCAGCCGCGCGTTTTCTCTTTCAAGAGCGCGCGCATGTTCAACGGCCTGAGAAGCCTCGAGCGAGTGCCTTTGTAACTTCAGCGACGTGGCATGGGCTTCGTGCTACCAAGCCTGCATGTCAGCTGATGAGCATTGGACAGCAAGGGAAGTGCGCAGGAGATACCTGCCTGATATCGCGACACCGCAGCACGCAAGCTGGCAAGTTCAAGAGCGAGCGGGTGATCGTCGTGGACTACGAGCGCAGGAGGCGCGTTGTCTTCCATGTGCATGAGCACGTACAAACTGCGTAAAGCTGCTGCAGCGCAATCCGCCACCGCGCAATTGAGCGTGCACACGAGGTCAACTTTGATTCGGCGCCTGAAGTTCTCCTTCGCGGAGCTTCCGCAGAGGGCTGGGGCACATAGCGGAGTTCTGTCAGCTTGATCTCCGCTATGGCAGGGCGCCGTGGAAGGGCATGCAACGTCTTCTCAAGTTCTTGTCCTCGTCGTCTCTGTCCTTGTCGTCGCAGTCGCTTTTCTTCCCCATCCGCCAGCCCAGGATTGGAGAGCTCCAAAGCCGTTGTTTGTATTTTTTGTAGCGTTAGCTGGAAGTCATCAGGAACAAATCGCATCTGGTCAAGCTTGACTAAGCCACGACCCTTCCTCGGCCGACCTCTTCCTCCCCACCCTGCGCGATTCTTGAGAACACCTTGTCCTCATCATCGCATCCGATACACGTAGCACCGTACTTTATGCTTGGAGTGAGATAATTCTCAACCTGGATCAAGCAAAGAGCGAATATCGGTGCGTCGTCTGCCGTCATCTCCTCATATCCACTATTCCTGAATCGCGGCGGGATGTCGGCAGCAATGGCTAGTCCGCATACACCTTACCATCCCCAACCGGGACCTTCATACTATCCCCAACCGCCGCCACCCCCACCTCCGCACTACGCGTACTCACCAGCACCTGGCCCCGCGCATTCGCCTTATTATCCGTATCCAATGCCTCCCATGAACGGTCCTGCACCCATGCACCAGCCAGCTTCTCCCAGGGTTAATGGAGCTGGTCGCGGACGTTTCAACTCGCATAGAGGCGGCGGCCCCGGATATCATTACCAGCCCCCGATGCCTCAGCATCACATGCCTCCCCCTGCTTTGCCGGTGCAGTCACCCCCACCTATTTCTCCAGCTAGCCCGTTCCACCATCCACAAAAGTTTGTTCCTCACCCGCACTCCCACCCTCACCAGGTCCCATACGGGTCTCCCTATTATCCCCCTCAACCAAATGGCCCTTACCCCCCTGCGTGGCCGGGACAGGCTCTTTCTCCTTTACCAAAACAGATGTCTATGCTGCCGCCGATGGTCTCGCCTGAACAAGTGCCTCAGGTGCCTGCGCCTCAACATTCGCAGCAGCAGCAGCATCACCAACACCATCATGTGCAGCTTCAGCAAGAACCTCACCTTGCTCCGCAACCACAGGTCTCACCCGAGATGTCGCAGCGCTTGCAGGCCACACCGGTGCACTTCGGGCACCTGTCTCCTCAGGTGCCTTCGCCGACTGCCCCTCCATTTATTCCTCGCCAATCCCAATCTCAGGTGCAGGTTCCACAATCGGAACATCATCGTCCAGATTCGCAATCAGCCGAGTCAGTACACGATGATACTGCTTCTCCCGAGATGCAATCAACAGAGGAACCGGAGCCTCAGAGACAGAAACCCGAACTTGAGGTGAAGCCAGACCCCTCGACAGTCGAAGAGACATCGGAAAATGTGGATGAAGCTGAGGTGCGGGACCCCAGGCCTTCTACCCCCAGGTCACCTTCTCCCGCCCCCACTCCGTCGCCGTCTTTCCTATCGACTTACGTGATCTGGTCACGACGCCCGGGAGACCCTGTCCAAGCCCCTGGTGTAATAATCTCCACGCGCGCGTATCCGCCGGAAGATGTCGCCCAGAAGGCTGTAAAGTTGCCTTCTCCACCTGCTTCGCCCAAAGTCAAGCGAGCTACGATGCCGCAGTTCGTCCCGCCTACCACCGAAGGCCAGGATGCGTCACCGGAGTCTGTGAAGGCTCCGTCCATATCGACTGCTGAAACGACCCCGGCGGGCTCTATCTCTGCTGACACTCCGGTGCCCGGCTCTCCATACTCGTGTGCAACTTCGGTTTCTGCTGCAGTTGGATCTCCCTCTGCAAGCCAGGCGCCTAAGTCGCCTGTTTCGCCTCGTACCGAGACCAAGGGTGAACTACCGGCGGCCAGTGATTCTATATCCCATACCGCTCCTGTTACCTCGGCGGACGGGGATTCTGCTCAGCCTGCATCTTCAGACCAGGCTACGCCGGCAACGCCTGCTGCATCGGCGTCTGTCCCTGCTGCCGTCGCATCGAGACCTGCTCCTGGTCTGAAGAGGTCTTGGGCATCTCTGCTTCAGTCCAGCGACTCCACAGCTTCTTCCTCTAAGCCACGTCTACCGGTGTCGAACGTCGTCGGCTTCTCGATCCCGGCTACGTCTGGTCCTAGCGCACCTTCTACTCCCGGCGCCTCTCTCGCGTCCGCCAATCGTAACGAGCTCCTCAACTTGCTGAACAATGGTCCATCAGGGCCGTCGGCAAATGTCGCGACAGCGATGAAGATTCGTCCACGAGGCCTGGTGAACACCGGCAATATGTGCTTTGCGAACGCTGTCCTGCAGATTCTCGTTTACTGCCCGCCGTTCCATCGTTTCTTCTCCGAGCTCCGGAAGCACCTTGCTGGACCAGTAGTAGGGTCTCAGCGTGAGGGGACTAAAGCGACACCGCTAGTGGATGCTACGATCCAGTTCCTGAAGGAGTTCGTCCCTGATACCCCGGCTCCGGTCGCGGATTCGAAGGCCAAAGGCAAGGAACGCGAAGATGACCTGTTCGACGAGCTGGACAGCTTCATCCCGACGTATGTATACGACGCGATGAAAGAGAAGAAGCGGTTCGCAAGCATGATTGTCAGTGACCTTCGACATTATGGCTATGCTTTTTTGAATGTGTCTCTTTGTGTGACAGGGCGGTCATCAAGAGGATGCGGAGGAGTTCCTTGGGTTCTTCTTGGACACTCTGGAGGAGGAGCTTCTATCGCTCTCGCAGTCCCTTTCGCCGAAGGAGCCGGCTACGGCTACTGCCGATGACGCGCAGACGCAAGATGGCGAATGGCTAGAAGTTGGCAAGAAGAACAAAGCGGTCACGACGAGATCAGTGAGTGCCACCATCAACTTTGTTGGGGAACGTTCTTTAATCCACTGCAGACAAAATCGACGGACTCACCAATCACTCGTATCTTCGGTGGCAAGTTCCGCTCGACCCTCCACACCCCCTACCAGCGTGACTCTGTTACGATCGAGGACTGGCGATCTTTGCAATTGGACATTCAGCCCGAAAACGTGAAGACGCTCCGGGACGCGCTCCAGCACATCTCGCACCCTCAGCAAGTACAGATCTCGATACCAACGCGCCCTGCGCCCATTGACGCGACGCAGCAAGTACTCATTGAGGCACTTCCGCCAGTGCTGATCTTGCACATGAAGCGATTCCTCTATGATACCAAGGTGGGCGACGTCGTTAAGGTTGGCAAGCAGGTGGCATTCTCTCCCGAGTTGGAGATCAGTTCCGGTAAGCATAAACATTGCACCTCAAGTTAAAGACAGATATGCTCACGCGTCGATCAGACCTCATCGCTCCGGCGAAGAGGACAGCGCAGCCAGTAAAATACCAGCTGTTTGGAGGTACGTCTCCTATCACCCACGCGATTCTTGGTTTCGTCGGTGCTGATTTGGCTCCGCGCAGTCCTATACCATCACGGACCCTCCGCGTCAGGGGGACATTATACCCTCGATGTCTTACACCCTAACCGCGAGCTCTCTGATCGACCACGGCCAGCCTGGATACGTATCGACGACGAGCTCGTCTCGGACGTACACCCAGATGACGTCTTCGGCGGTTTGGATCGCGACGATCGACACGCGTACCTGCTATTCTATCGGCGAGTAACCGCATGGGGACCGTCAAGGACTAATTAGATATTGGTGGTCGGCCTTGGCCGTGGATGTGCGCTGTTGCCATGTCTTCGTCATGTTGCAGCTGTTACGTTACTGTGTCAGTACTAGTTCTTGGCTTTGCTATGCATCACGATATTTTCAAGTTGCCGCCGGTGGTGAGATGCGTCCATTAGCTTCTGGGTGTCAACAAATGCACGAGCATACGTAGAGGCCCAGTAGCGACGAATTGTCGACGTCTCTCGAGACAGCGGTCCAACCATTTGGAATGAGCTCTGCTGCTGCCGAAGCTCAATCCAAGAGGTGCGCATCAGAATGCGCTGCGTGCGGCATTATGGACCTGCTCGGGTCTCGATACCTGCGAGCCGTGCGCATCACAGACCGTAGCAGTCGGTGTGAAGTCTGCCAACCTTACGTACCGGTACTTGCACCAGTGCGGCGCAACATCGACGAAGCTGGGGCGCACATGTCGAGACAGATATGGGGAGGTATAGATATATCGGCTTCTTAGAGACGAGATCGAGACGGACGCGAGGGACTACAAATCTGACATTGTCCATTGTGACAGAGACTAGGGAAAGGCAACCCCAATACCGACAGGCTCATTCTACGATAATTACTCATTATATATGTTCCAGGTCTGCGCAAAGGAACGTCAGCGAACGCGCGAAGCGGCGGCGGAGTCGCGGGTGCACGTACTGAACGCCACTTGAGTCCCCAGTGGTCGTTGATGGGGCCGTCGATACCCCACGCGACACCGCGGAACCACCAGAAGGTGCCGACGATGGTGACGACGCAGAGGCTGAAGACGATTTGTTTTGTGCGAGTGGAGATGCGACGAGAGCTGAAGACAAAGTGGTCCAAGACATGGGCGAGCATCAGGACCGAGAAGTATAACGTCGGCAACTATAGGACATTGCATGAGCAGATTGCAGCACGTTTTGCGGAGGACCAAGACTCACATAGTGATGTATGTAGGTGACACGGCCCATGATCAGGAAGGGCACTAAGGAAAGCGTCAGCTTCAGAGAGAACCGACAGGCACCCAAACAAAACTTACCAAAGTGTAACAGCCAACCGACGAGTGCAACTTTGCCCACGTAAAGGAAGTGTTCCCACTCCCCTGCGAACAGGTCAGCAAACGACAGAGGACCACGTGATGAGGACTCACTTGGCTCCATGTCTTGATATTTCCTTTGCTGGCGCATCAAGTAAACCAATGCAGCCAACGAGCCGACGACCAGACTGATAGTACCACCCCACCAGATGACGGGCGTGCCAATGAGGTAGTACTTTGTCTGGTTATCGCCCCAGCCGCACATGCGGAGGCCGACGCGGAGAAGTGGCCAGTCCAATGGCTTGGAAGCGAGAATATCCTCCTTGTCTGGATCCGGAACGAGCGCATTGTTCGAAGTGGCCATTGCGACGTTGAGATGCCAGAAGTCGCGCAAAAATGGCGATCTGTAGTACCGCGCTTCACCCGGAGGCACTAGAGAGCAACTACGTCAACAGGGGTCACGTATATGGGCTGAAGCACACCCACAGCGATCGTTCCAATGGCTCTCGACGTTCCAGTAGGTATGGATGTCCTTCGGGTTGTTCTCCTTATCGCAGCTCACTTCGATCTGCTTGAAACCCCATTGGGGCAAGATCGCGTTGGCTGCGCGGAGGTAGCACCCGGACGCGTGATGGCGGAAGCGCAGACGAGTGGTTAACGAGTGGATCCTATCATACTTATCCTTTTTCCCGCGGTGAATGTCGTCCACGACTTCTACAACCCAGTAGTCCTGGTAATCGCCGATGGTGGCGTTGCCATAACAAGACACCTCGTTGTTCAGCTTGGTGACCGGCGCAGGGATGGGGTGAGAGTGCAGGTTGCGTGTTGTCGGCGCGTGCTGGAGACGAATGATGTCGCCGTCCTTGAGAAATCGGATGGGACCTTCGGGATTGTACGGCGGTTCGTCCCACCGCGGTAGGAGAACCCAGTCATTGTTTTCATCCTTGTAGTGGTAGCAAGTGACCTGCTGCTGCTCCGAACCGACGGGGTATGTCTGGACATGGGAATGGAGGAGACCTCCACCCCAGCCCATGTTCTTGAGGGTAACCTTAGAACCAATGGCGACATCTGCCATAGAGATGCGACGTCAGCGGACCGAACGTAGTGTTGGCTTAGTTTCCAATGTACCTAGTGGATTCTGGTGGAAAGTATTGCCCACAAGGTTCGCCTGGAACAAGGAGCTCATCTGAGCGTCACCCGGCCCGGAGTGGTTGAGAATGAGGAAGTGCAGCTTGAACGAAGACATGTAGATGATCGCTGGGAGCACGATGAGACATGCGACGCGGGCACCCCAGTGCCATAGTTGCTCGCGCTGACATGCGGGCAATGAACATATGCCTATGATAGGGAAATGTCAGCTACGTACCACTGACATTCTCAAGTCACCAAATTTTTCCCAGAGATCCTCGATGGTATATGCGCCGACCAGACAAGTGACGAAGAGGCCGACCCACTTGACACTGACTGACGATGAATTCCAGGAAGCACGGATCAGAGCAGACGTACAAACCTGCAGACACAGCCTATAGACCAACCAGTCAAGGCCAACCATACCCACCAATCGACAGTGAAGGGTCTACATATCTACGCGTCAGCTGGCGTTGGCATGTGTGATATGAATGGTTGCGACATACCGGTATTGCTGGTTATGGAACTTGGCCATACAAAAGACGGTAGTGAACGTGAAGAACAGCAACATAGAATCCAAAAGAATGAACCGGGATATACACAACCACGCGACGTCTATTGTGAAAGCTGAGTCCATATATGCGCGCAGCGGAGGGGGACGAGGGACTTACCGCAAAGCACCATTAATGCGACCAAGTGACACGCCATCCAGCTCATGCCTAGCTCGACCGCAGTATACCAACCGAGCGGGACCATTGCGACACCGAAGATAGCCATCATAACACGCATCGCGACGTAGGGCACGTTCTCGGGGTATGTCGCACCGCTCGAGAAGTCGAATGAGCCATCGTAACCTGCCAGCAGGCCCGTTAAGCCGACAAGCATCTTGCCCAGCGGGGGGTGCACGTCGAAGTAGAACTCGCGCTTGAGGTAGTGGGAGCCGAACTTTCCGAAGTGCGCCTCGTCCCACACGACGACATTGGACTTGCCGATTTTGTGGAAGCGGGTGTAGCATGAGAGTAGCGTGTAGATGATGGGCGGTATGTGTTCAAGGTTTTGCTGGAAGAACTCGCGCTACGGGGTGTCAGGAACGTGTTCATGATGCACATATATGCGCGAGTAAAGGCACGCACGAGGGTGGTAGGGGGAGGAGGAGGCGGTCTGCGTGGACGGCCGCTGCTGATGGGCCCGCCCTTCGTGGCCTTCATTTTGGAGTAGACATCCTTGCCTTCGTCGTCGTACGCATCGTAGTCGGAATCCTTCTCAGAGAAATGACTGGCGAAGCCTCCGCCAGCTGCGCCGGGACCACGAGGGACTCGCCGACGGGCCTTCTCCTCAGACATGTAGTGTAATGGCAGCTCCTCGTGACGGGCGGGATGGTTGGTGGAAGACTGAGACCAGTAAGCGTTGTGTGCAGCAGGGTGGGGGATTTCCTCGAAGTCGGACGACGAGGCGGGGTCGTCGTCGTAAGGGGGTCCGAGGTCGAGAGCAAGTTGAGATGGCTTCATCAGCCTACAGCTCAGAGCTGTCTACCGTCACAGACTCTGGCGGCGCTGCTAGCTTGGGCTGCTGTGGCAATAGCGGGGGACACGATCTGGGCGCTTACTTGTCGCTCTCCATCATATGTGCGTACCGCCACCGCTGCGCACACGCATCCTGACGTGGCCGATCCATATAATATAGCACACAGGAAATTTCGAGGAAAAAGGAGGAGAAAATCTACAGCAGCATAGGACTACTTTTGGTTGAGTGTACTACAGGATTACAAGCGATGCAAGGGAGACAGAGGCCTGGAAAACATAGCATGGCATAGGAAAGATGACCGCACAGCTGCTTACTCGTGTCGCCGGTATACAGCTACGAATTCGGCGTCAGACATGTCCCGCGAGAAAGATCAGAAAGCATCCTTACCAGTCACCATAGCGTGATCACGCTCGTAAGGCTCCAGAGTGACCTGCTCAATGGGGTCGAACTTGTTTTCCCGAAGCACGTCAACTTCCCTCGCGAACACAGCTGTCGGAGGTGCTGTCGAATCTATACAGCTAGCCTTGATGGAGATAACGACGTGGCCGCCGTCCTTGAGGAAGTACTCCGCGTTGTGAGTGACAATACGGGCCTGGTCAGGCTGAGCAACATCCGCGAAAATGACATCGACAGTGGAGAGAAGCATGCGGTATCGGTGGGGTGTACGCGCATCTTCAACGATGGCTGCGTCGAAGATCCGTTCAGCTTGAATATGACAACTCTCAGCCCGCCTTGAAATACGTACGGATAACGTTGGTCCGCTTTTTCGCCATGCCAATCAGGTCGCGGCCTGATCGCAGGGAGAACTCGACAGCGTAGACGACACCCTCCTATACATAGAATGAGTACCCCACCCACGAAGCGAAGGGATTGCGAACACCTACAGGACCGACTATGTCCGCAACATGGGACACACTGGTACCGCTGGCGGCACCTAGGTAGAGGACCTTCTTGCCAGGCTCGATGAAAATGTCGTCAAGACCGCCGAGGATACCAGCAGCGAGCTTGCTACGGAAGGGGTTCCACACACGGTATTCGACCTTCGTGCCCTCAACGCCACCATCGACGGATATCCGCTTCTCGCCGTAAACGGCCTCTCCGGGGACGAGGTTCTTGGTGACAAGCAAGGACTCCTTGCCCTCCGCGATGAAGACACCCTTGTGCCTGTGGGGCTTCACGATCACATTCGAGCCGCCCTTCGCACCACCGCGGGCACCGCCTCGACCGCCCCTT